>VZQC01005780.1:5284965-5374163 GCA_009823505.1 Rhizomys pruinosus | reverse complement strand
ATTGAATTCACAGTATTTTCACCCATCCTAGCCCCCCTGCAGCTCCTCCCGTGCCCCCCGTCCCCCCATCCGTCCCCCCCCCCGCCTACACTGAGCTCATTTATTGCTGCTCATGTGTATATGTGTTTTAGGCTGCCCACTTGGGATTAGATAACCTCTCAGGGAGCTTGTCCTTGGAGAAAATAGATTCTCCCTCCCTCAGCACCCACTGGCTACCTGTATCCCTTCAAAGATCAAGACTTTATTCATTGTTATATCCCTAACACAAAGCATAGTAAGTGTTCAATTAATGCTGATCGAGGTGGGGTTGTCCTCTCCACTCCCAGCTCTCTGTGAGAACTTAGGCCAGTCACTTTCCTCCCCAGTTGCTTGCTCAGCTGTGAAATGACTGGATTTAAACAGATGCTGTCAATGATGAAGACATTCAATGCTGTCATTAATCATCATTGCCTGTTTCAGCAGGATTTGCAGACTGGAAGGCTGTTCATCCATCAGGGCTCTGAGGGACAGGTACTTCAGGGCAAGGGGGTGGGAGAGATCAAGATAGTTTATAAGACAACAGTGTTTCCCAGTCCAGGGTATCTGGACAGCTAAGAGACCTGGAGCGACAAGGAAGCCAGATGAGGACACTGGAAAACCCTGGTCAGGAAAGTGATCTGCTTTGATGCAAAAGAAGGCTGGCCAGGCAAACTCACTCAGACACTTGTGGTGTAGTTATCCATCCATCGTCTCAACTGCATTTGCAGGCAAGAGACCTTTGGAGATTGTCTAGCTTTTCCCCGAAGGAGACAAGACTTGTCTAGGATCATATGCCCTTGGTACTGGGACAACCAAGAGAAGACGTCTGGCTTCTGATTCCAACGCCAGTGCTGGAAAAGTCCAGTAGGCATGGCAAATAGGCTGCCACATGCCCAAGCCTGCCCTGCTGGGTCGGACCCTGCCTTCCATCACTCTTCTTGCTCCGACCAGCACAGGGGCCACAGTGGACTCGGCCCCTGGTCGCTCTCTGGTGCTCATCTCCAGCTCCTCCTTCTGTAAGGAAGGCATGTCTGAGAGCCTTCCTCCAAGCTCCCTGAGAAGCACTAAATGCTGCCCCTCTGGACTCCCACACCTTGCAGCTGGACTGGCATCAAACTGGTTCTTGTATTTCTCACCAGACAGCAGGTACTTAGTAGATATTTGCCGAATGAATATAGTTGTATTCTAGTTTATTTCTGTTATGAGAGAAGGCTCACAACTCCAGGTTAGAGAGCATCACTGAGGGGAAGTCAAGACAGGAACTTGAAGCAGGTCCCATCTCATCCACAGCAAAGAGCAGAGAAAAACAAACACGCATCTTCGCTTGCTTGCCTGCAAGGTTTAGCTAGCTTTCTCCCCTCTTGTGCTATTCAGGACCCCTGCCTAGGGGATGATGCCACCTACAATGGGCTGGGTCTTCTATCTCAATGAACGGCCAAGACAACCCCCCACAGACATGCTCATAGGCCAGCCTGATCTAAGTAACTCCTCATTACGATTCTTTCCAGATGATTCTAAGTTGTATCAGGTTGATAGTTCAAACTAACCAGCACAAGTTGATTTCCCATTTTACCACAGGGAGATTACTTAATCATGGCTGGCTAATCATTTTATAATCCTATAACAGAACTTTGTTCCATTAACCTTCATCTCCCTAAATGGAAGTAAAAACAAATAAACCAAACCACAAATCCTTAGTCAATATCTCCAGATCGCTGTCCTGATTCTCCCTGCCATTGCTCTTTCCAAATGTACCCACATTTTCCAAATACCTGTTCACAGAACAAAGGCAAGAGGGTTAACAACTTTACAGAACACCATATTGAAGCCACCACTCTTCCTTAAGAGGCCATTATGCTATTTGGGCCTGCCAGCCATATGTCACACAGAACCTGTAACTTCTCAGGTTCAAACTCAGTGCAGGTTAGACCTTCGCAGCTCAGACAGACATATGGGGAGCATTCACTTCATTACTCTATGCCAAGCTGTACTAAATACATATTTATTCACCAAAGTATATTGGAATATGCAGAGTGGCTCTCCTAAAAGGCTCAATAAAGCTGAAATATGTGGTAACTCTTAATAATTTTACAATAAACTACACTTTAGAATCAATTGTTCTGACACAGAGAAGTTGTTCCACCGATGAATTGTAGCTTCTGGCTGGCTGGCGTGTGCATGTGTGTGTGTGTGTGTGTGTGTGTGTGTGTGTGTGTGTGTTTGTGTTGCAGGTATGCAATCTTTCAGTGAAAGAATGAGCAATATGGAAAAAGTTTAAACATCCCAGGAACTACAGTACCAAATAGGTGAGAGGCCAATTTTGATAACAACTTTGGGTTTGTTTTTTTTTTATTAGAAAAGTGAGGTCTTAGGCTGGACAAATTCACCCAGGAAGCAGGTGGGGAGGGGGAGGGAGAATAAAGGAAGGAAGGAAGGAAATACCAGTCATCAACTGAGGGTTAGAAACCTTCACCATCCTTTATAAAGTGATGTTATTGTTCCATTTTACCAAAGGGTCTGGTATGGTTAATCTTGATGGTCAGTTTAACAGAATTAGAATCACATAGGAGAAACCCTGCTCCCTTCAGGGGGTGCCTCTAAGGTGTTTTTCAGAGAACTTTAACTGAGGTGGGAAGACCAACTCTGAATGTGGACAACACATTTGTTCAGTCCACAGTCCTGGACTGAACGGAAATGCAAAGGGGAGCTGAGTACCAGCGTTCATCTCTCTCTGCTTCCTGGTGGTGGCTGCAATGTGACCAGCCTCCTCATGTCTCTGCCACTGTGCCTTCCTGTGATGGAATTTGTCTTCTCAAACTTTGGACCAAAATACACCCTCCTTCCTCAAGTTTCTTTTGTCACATATTTTGTCACACCAAAGAGAAAAGTAATGACTAGAGGGACAATAGGTGAAGTACCTGCCACATGAACATGAGCATCTAATGAGTGGTGGGGCCCAGATTAAAACTCACGTTCCCTCTGATCTGAGGCCCTGGCTGCTTCCAGGAGACTGTGTTTCCTCCTTGACATCAGTGAAACCCAGTGATAAGGCTCACCCAAAAATATGTGCCTATCATGGGGACACGGCAAGACTAATCTAAACCTGAAGGAGAGATTTTGTTCAGAAGACCCTTGGCTTCTGACTCCACGAGTCACATGCCAGATTCTGGCCTCAAGAAGCCATTTGACCCCAGATCACCAGGGCACAGCGTGGCCAGCAGAAGATGTGCCTCTTTATGAGAGGGAGGCCACTTGGCCCTGTCTATCTTAGCTAGCCCTGCATTCTGGTTTCCTTCTACCATTGTCATCCTTAGTGCCAACCTGAGCCTCAGGTTTTGACATCCCCCACCCTGAGCAGAATCTAAAATCCTGCCTCTTGGGTCCTGAATAAACCACTCTGCCAGTTCCTCACAGCCTGAAATCCAAATCTGTTTAGGCTGAAATGGAAGGAAGGACATGGGAACAGTTCCCCACGATTGTGTGGGATGGAAAAATGAAGAGGCATCACCATGACAGGGAGGTAGGCCCAGCACTTCTGGGATGGATGGACTGAGCCAGGCCCCTAGGATCCTTTGTGGTGGAGAGCTTTGTTGGGATGTGCTGAATTCCTTCTAGACGCAGGGGGATGAGCTATCTCCCCCGGCCAGTCCTCCCAGTCCCAGAATGCTAGAATATGATTCAATACACTAGTCATCCTCTCAATACATATATACTGAGCATCTATTACACTCCAGGCAGCCACTGAGGTTATAGAGATGGACAAGACAGACTTGGTTTTGACTTGATGATGCTTGGAGTCTAGACGAGGGGCTGGAAAACAAATAACTGTAAATGAGGCTAGGGAGATGGTTCAGGGGATTAGAGTGCTTACTGTACAAGCCTGAGGATCTGAGTTTGAATCCTCATGTAAAAACTGGCCATGGCTGTGCACGTCTACTACACCAGTATTTGAGTGTGGAGACAGGTAGATCCTGGCAGCTCACTGGCTGGCTAGCCTAGCCAAAATGGTGAATTCTCGGTTAAGAATAAGAAACAAGGAGGAGAATAAAGTAGGACATTCTGTGTGTGAGAATAGGCATATGCACCCCCTGCACACTGGCACACCTGTGCATACATCACACACACACACACACACACACACACACACACACACAAACTGTGAAAGTGACAGCAGACTCAACCTAGTGATAAGTTAGGGATGGCTTGTTTGAAAGGTAACATTTAAATCATTCATGAAATATGGGCAGTGTGGGCTTGCTAAAGAAAAGAAAAGAACAGAAGAGTGGGAGAGCGGGGCAAGAGCACCCTCCCTTTGTCCTGAAATTAATTGCTTTTTCTCCCTCTGTCTGCCCTGGATACCCTTTCTGTAATAATTTTAGCAATTTCAATTACTTATGGCTAATCTTTCTGATAAACCTTTGAAAAATAAACACAAACTCAGGTCTGCTTGGCAACAAAATGAAGAAGAACTACAAATATCCATTCTGCTGAAATTGGAGTGTGGAGGAGTGATTACTGCAGGGCTTGCTGGGACCTGGCCAGAGTTTATGAAAGCAAAGAACTATCTGGTAAGCAGAAGCTGCTACCGTGGGCCACATGGATTCTCCATCCAATGTGTCATTCTCCTCTTTCTCTAGGAAACATTCCTAACCCCAGGGTACTGTGAATCAGAATGCTCCCAATCAGTGTAGCGGGGAATAAGTAAAAGGCAGTGAGACCTTCAGTTATCACCTAGTGCAAGCCCATAATGTACAGATGGAGAGCTGAAGCTCAGCAAGGAGAAATGGCTTGAATAGGCAAAAGCAAAGGCAAGGCCAAGTACCATGGTTAAGAACTAACTGCCTAACTTCATGATCTGGCTCCATTATCTTAAGCAAGAGACCAGAGCATTACAAGCCTCAGCTCTTATAAATAGGGATGAATAGCTGTTTCTGCCGGAGTTGGTGTGAGGCTTAAATGAGAAAATAACTATGGTGCACTTATCACGGAGCTTTGCACAGAGAAGACATTCACTCAACAGCAGCTATGAAGATCACTGTTACCAGCATCCATGGCAGGACTGGAACTTGAAGGCCTGGTGGTTTTATTGCTGGTCCAAGGCCTTGGCCCCTCCTGTTGGAGTAACCTTCCTCCTTCCTTCCACCATGCTGTGCCCGGTACTTGGTTCCTCTCTAGATTCCTCCAGGGAAACAGTCTAAAGTGCTGCTGCTTCAGTATGCACCCCACAATGACAGTGCCCCTCCAGCATGGAACTGGTCCTTAAAGCTGAGAGCACAGAGTGGTGATGGCATACAGCAATCCAGGCAGCCCGTGAGGCTGCAGGCGTCCCAGTGCCCACAATTTCCTGCTTTTCACTGACATCTCACAACGTCTAACCTCCACCCCTAAATCTCTGTGCGTTTCATGGGCGGAGGCAGCTCCCTCCTATGGCACAATGCCTCTCTGAGCTCTCTGACAATAGATTAAGGTGATCTTATCTTTTCTATTAGGTAGTGATTGCAACTCTCACTGGGTTCATTAGCAGCTAGAGAATCCCTCCAGATTTATTAGCTCAAATCGAGCATCTTCTTTCACCTCTTCTGTTCAGACAGCATTGCTGCCTCAACTGTCTCAATAGCAGACCTGGCTTTGCCCACAGGCTTTAACTCTTTATGTCCTCTCTCCAGACTTCCATCCATCTTGTGAAACAAAGGCTCCCCAGCTAAGCCAGAGACTGACTGCAGGATAGAGACTCTCTTCCCAGACCAGAGAGCAGGCAAATGAGGTTCGTCTACTAGCCTGTGTGGACCTCAGCTAACCAGGAACACTCAAGGCCCTCAGGATCTCTACATATAGGGAGCCAACAGGCTCACAACCAAGAGCTAATATCTACTCTTAGGCCCAGTTATCCTCTGAATAGACAAGCCAGGGCCCAGTGCCAATTGATTTTGCAGCATACACAAAAGAGATATGTACGGGGCTGGAGACATGGCCTAGCGGTTAAGATCACTGACTGCTCTTGCAGAGGACCAGGGTTCAATCCCCAGCACCCATATGCGGCTGAGAACTGTCTTAACTCCAGTTCCAGGGGAATCCAACACCCTCTTCTGACCTCGTGGCATTGCACAACACGGGTGCACAAACCTACAGGCATACAGTACATTCATACACATACGAAATAAATAAATTTTTTTTTTTTGGTGTTTTTGAGACAGGGTCTCCTTGTAGCCCCAGCTGTCCTGGAACTCACTCTGTAGACCAGGCTGGCCTTGAACTCACAAAGATCCGTCTGCCTCTGCCTCCCAAGTGCTAGGATTAAAGGCATGCGCCACCACACCCGGCCATAAATAAAATTTTTTTAAAAAGAGAGATATGTAACGGACATTAGTAATTCAATAACCTGGCAGAGATTGCTTCCTGATTGCCCAATCCATTTCCTCTTTGTTGTAGGTACACAGCTAAACTACATTTCCTAGATGCCTTTGCAGGAATGCACAGCCATATGATGAGATCTAGCCAACAGTATTGGTAGGGTTTCCAGGCTTGATCCATCAATTATCCTGTGTTTGGACCTCCATGCTTTTTCCCACCCCTTGCTTCTAAGAGGTCACATTCATAAGTTAGAAGAAGCCTGGGCCTCTAAATGTTAATAATAATAATTCTTAGAAGGGCTGAAATCATGGGTTAGAACCTTCACACATCTATATTATATCATCATTCTTCACAGTAGCCAAATAAGTGTTCATTGATGGATTAATGGATATGTGAAATACGGTCTATCTATCTGTATGTATGTATGCATGTATGTATGTATGTATCTGTATATACATATATATATATATATATGTCATGGTATATTACACAGCTTAAAGAAGAATGAACCTTAGAGACATTAATCTAGTTAAAATAAGCCAGAAAAAAGAACAAATATTGTATGATTCCATTTACATGAAGTGTGTAGTCAAAAAAATTCACAGAGAAAATGTGGACATGTGCTTCTTGGGGGCTGGAAGGAGGAGGGAGCTGCAGAGCTTGTGTAATAGGTAGAGTTTCAGTTTGGGGAGATGGGAAATATGGAAATGAAAGGTGATGATGGCTGCACAACAATGCAAATATGCTTAATGGTGCTGGAAGAGGCACTGGAAATAATTAAAATAGTAAATTTTGATATGTATATTTTATCACAATAGTAAGTTTTTTAACAAAAGAAATAAAATTCTGACATGTTGCAGCACAGATGAACCTAGAAACCATGCTGAGTGAAATAAGGCAGACACACATGGAGAAACACTACATGACTCCACTTAGGTGAGACACAGATGGAGAAGTACTACATGACTCCACTTAGGTAAGATGCCGAGAATAGGCAAATTCATAGTGAAGAGAGAACAGAGGTTGCCAGGGGCTGGCAGAGAGGACACAGGAGCTTTTGTTGGATGGGCTCAGTTTCTGCTTGGGTTTTAGATGCTCCATATACTTTGCCACAAGAAAATAATTTTTTTTCAAAAGAGGATGAAGGAAGGAAGTGTAGAAATGGGGCAGAGAAGGCAGGCTGGCGGCTGAGAGACTGCTGCACCAGGGAAGAGACCAGTTCTCGCAGCCACACAGGCATTCACGCCTGTCGAGACTTGGCACAAGGATGCCCTTTGCTTTGCTTCGCCCTCACTTGGTCTATCATCTCCCACTTTGCCGTACATCTTGGCCTCTCACCTTATTCTGCCGGCCAGACCTTACTTCCTCCTGTTTCTTTCATGACCTCTGACCAAGTGCACCTCTGGCTTTCCATGACCTCTCATATTCTGTGATTTGAACCCCATGCGCTGGCCCTCGGTCCCTAGGCTCCCATGTTACCCAACTGCCTGTCTCACCTGTTATTCAAAGATTCGCTCTGTTGCTACTGATCCTGACCTATTTGAATCAGAAACAGGGTAACTGTAAAGCTGCTTCTCTGGGCAAACCTCCACCATCATTGGCAAGTTCAAAGCCATCTTGAAATAGATGAGGTAGTAAAAGTGCCCCTGCCCTGGGCTGTGACTGAGCACTTTGCCATCCAGATACCTCTAGTGACTAACTAGTCCTGCCCAGAGCAGGGGCTGTTCCTGAACACAGGTCTAGCTACCTCCTGCAGAGCTGTCTCTCTCAATATCTGATATTCTCCTATCACTCTGTCACTGAGCCAGGCTTCTCTTGGACCCACAACCTGGCTCTTCCCTAGACTCCCCTGAATTCCAATAGACCTAAAATCAGCCTCTGTTTTTTCTGGCTCAGCAACTCTTATTGCATGAATCCTCTGAAGGCCTGGGGTTGGCACGCTCACTCTCTCTAATGTCCAGGTCCTGACGAGGAGAGAACTATACTTTCAATAGCATGAACAGGGTAAAGTGAATTGGTGGCTTAAAGTTTAATTTATGATGGGCCATTTTGTCCCAGCTCTTCTGATGGGTAATCAACTGATCGAATCCAGAGCCGTCAATTTAATTCATTTCTTTTTGTTGTTGTTGTTTGGTCTTTTTGAGACAGGGTCTCCCTGTAGCCCCAGCTGTCCTGGAACTCACTCTGTAGACCAGGCTGGCCTTGAACTCACAAAGATCTGCCTGCCTCTGCCTCCCAAGGCGTGCACCACCATGCCCGGCCTTTTCATTTCTTACAGATGTCCTAAGTCAATCAGTGTTCTTAAGACTTGAATGGAATTGAAGTGTGGGGATATAGTCAATACTCAGTGATTACTGAGACACACAAAAACATCCTTTAGTGGCAAATATACTTATATATAATAACTATTGAGTTCTGTTCAGCCTGTGAAAATAAATAAAATGGTATTTTATGAAAATATGTATCTCTCATTCCTTTTAAACCCACAAGAAGCAAAACCAAGCCTTTCAAGTATAATAACTCCTTTTTATTGACCTCCTATTGTGAACCAATTGCACTACTGAGGTAGATACAGTACCCACTCACAGAAGAGGTCACCAGAGCTCAGAGAGGTTAAGTAATCTGCACAGCTGGTAGCTAGCCAAACTAGAGTTTTAACTCCTGTCTATCAAATGCCCAGATTTGTGCCTTTTCCAGTTCCTCGTGATAGTTTCCCCAAATCTCATCTGAGAACTCACATCACTACAGCAGAAGCCAAAGGGATGAGACAAGATGGGAACCCCTAAGGGACAGAGGGAAAGAATGAGGAAGAACAAAAACTAGGTGCACTGATCTGGAGGAAGGAGCTGGAGGAAGGCAGAGAGCAGCTCCTTCTGCTCTGCCTCCAAACTCAAGCGCAGCCAGGCAGCCAGAATGGCCCTTAAAACACGGTTTACGCCTTCCTGTTGAATCCTGTCCCTGCTGGAAAGCCAAGACACTAAGGAGAAGCTTCCAGAATATTCTCTTCTTGACTGATTTTTGCAGTGTTTCCACTTGTTTTCTTGACTGCCACCCAGGCAGCATCACTCATGGTGACTGCTGTCTTCCCTTTGCAAACTCTTGTTAATTCCTGGTGCAAAGAGCTCTCTGAGGGACAATCCCAATGCTGTTCTTGCCCCACGCCACCAACAAGGAGGAAAATTCTGAACAGCACAAACATCCTCCAGATATGTAAAACAATATACCACACCTTAGGGGCAACAGAAGGCTTTGCTACATATTGGTTTGTTCATCTTTGTGGTAACCTTGTAAGGTTTTTTTTTTAAATCCTTATCTCACAAATGAGAAAACTAGGCCTCCTCACCCAAAGTCACACAGTGAGCACAGGCCAAAATGCAGGCTTGGCCCCTGGGGGCTTCTGATTTCACAGGCCGATACATTTTTCCCACTAGATAATGTTATTGCCTCCAAGAAGAGGGAAGCATACTTCACAGTATGCCACATGTTGTCTTGTTAAAATCTCCAAGCCAAGCATCTCCAGTTGATTTCTGATTACTGTCCTGGGAACTCCTTCCTTCCACCTGCTGAGTGGCTGGCTGGGTAACGTGGGGCTGCCCAGCTCTGTCTCAGCTGATGTTGCCACCTCCTGCAGGGAGCCTCTCTGGCAGGCTGGCACAGTGCAGGCAACCCCGCCCCATCTGCCTGCCTCTCCTCCCTCCTCTCTCTGTTCCCCAGGCTCTCCAAATGAAGCACAACTGTACTTTAATTTCTCTTTTCTCTTCTGCCAATTTGCCAGGGCTACCCCAGATGCCTCCTTACCTTAAGCAAACTCTTTTGAATTGCCCTGGGAATAGCCTAATCCTCTCCCCCCACCCCTTTACATGTTAATTCTCTGATTTATAGCTGCAGTGTGAGACAGAGGGGAAAAAGGCAAACACAGAAGTTTATTCTGATTTACATTTCAAGAGGAACAAGGGAGCTTCTGGGGTGCTGGTGATGTTCTATTTCTGGATGTGGAGGCTGCTTGCACAGGTGTGCTCACTTGGAGGCAGCCCTTGGCTCTGTGCAGTCAGAATATGCGCTGTCTTTTTTTTATTTTCATTTTTTTATTTTTTGAAAATTTCATACATGAGCATGGTCTTTGAATTATTTCCAACCCTTCCAGTTCCCTGTCAACTTCTCCCATGTTACCCTATTCCCTGTCAATTTCTTCTCTTCTTCTTTGATTATCATTGCTACATATAAATACATTCATTTATAAATACACACACAACATACACACAAACATACACACACACACAAAAGTCCATTTAGTGGTACTCATGTGTGTCTGTGTTTAGGGCTGCCCCTTTGGGATTAGATAACCTATCAGGGAGCCAGGCTCTGGAGAAAACAGATTCTCATCCTCAGTTGATTGGCTGTAGCTCTCCATCTTGAGGTGGGACCCCATGACATACTCCCTCTTTCACCTTAGCACGTCGGCCTGTTTGTCATATGCAGATCTCTTTGGATTACCATACTTTGGAGGTTTCATTGGTACAGCTACATCATCTTCTGTTTGTATGACAGACTTTTTAATAAACAATCCCATGGACCAGGTGTGGTGACATACACCTATAATCCCAGCACCTGGGAGACTGAGGCAGGAGGATCACCATGAGTTCTGAGGCCAGCCTGAGTTACAAAAGGTAAAAATACAACCAAACCAAACAAAATATGAACTGCAGGGCAGGGACTTTGATGAGCCAGCCAGGTATACTCAAGCCATGGAGAGTGATGCCCTGGGGTGAGCCCCAGTGAACGGAGTCCGCACACCAGAAGGAAGGCATCTTCCACTCCTCTACAGTCTCTTTCAACTCTTGGAATAAGGGGCTACTGATGTGTAAGGGTTCATAGATCCACATTAGTGCAAAGAGAGGGCTATCCATGGGCACCATCATTGAGTCCAAGTCTATGTTTGTGGGCAGGCATCTCCTAAACACTTCAGGCTTGCTGAGGAGTCCTATGGTTCTGTAGTCCCCATAGGAAGACTACATACCTATGCAAACCTTCAACAAAGCCCTTAGTCGCAAGCAACCTTTCTCTTTGTAAGGTTGTAAGAAGAGTCCAAGAGGAGAGCCTGAATTCTGTTCTTTAACTTACTTAGCAAGGCTCTTTCAACCCACTGACACCTGCCTTAAATCTTCTTACAGGTTATTTTCAAAGAAGGATGTCAACAGATCAGTAAATAAGAAAGACCCAAGGCTTAGCTGGGTGTGGTGGCACACGCCTTTAATCCTAGCATTTGGGAGGCAGAAGCAGGCGGATCTTTGTGAGTTCAAGGCCAGCCTGGTCTACAGAGTGAGTTCCAGAACAGCTGGGGCTACAGGGAGACCCTGTCTCAAAAAACCAAAAAAAAAAAGAAAGACCCACGGCTTATACCCCAGGAGTATATACATGCTTGAGTTTAAAGGCAAGGCCTCAGTGTCTCCTGACTGGCAGTGACCTCCTTCTTTCTAGGTACCTGGGTGTAGCAATTTCCTATCCTGGAATGCTTCTTTTCTTTGTGTACCCAGAAAGATCTGACTTTTCTTCCAGCACTTTTTTCAGTGAAGCTTTTCCCCACTGCCCTAGGGTGACCAAGGAGTCCCTGCCTGATGGTTTGGAGCAGTCCAGACACCTATCTAGTAATAGAATTCTCTGCTTTGCACTGCTAGAGGTACTTTGTGTTTTTCCAAAGCAGGCTTGGTTTCTCTTCTTTTTGCATTAATTTATTTATTTTGTGTGTATATGGGTGCATGTGCATGCACGTGCATGGACTCATGCCCCAGCATGCATCTGGAGATCAGAGGACAACTTGGGGAGGCAGATCTCTCCTTCCACCACGTGTATACCAAGGATCAAATGCAAACACAAATACAGGCAGTAGGGACCTTTACCAGCCACCAGCCGAGCCCCAGGCTTGGTTCCTTATTCTCATTTTAATCCCTGATGTTTAGGAAATGCCTGGTATTCGGGAAGTACTCAAAAGCACATCTGAATGAAGGTGGAATCTGCTGTTACAGTTTGGACATAAAATGTCCCTCACAGGCTCATGTATTTGTATACTTGGTCTCCAGCTGGTGGTGCCCTTTGTGGACATTGTGAAATCTTCGAGAGGTGGGGCCTAGCTGAAGTAAGTGGTTTACTGGGGGACATTCCTTACGGGCTCTAGCCGGGCACCAGCTCCATCCCCATCTCACTTTGCTTCTCTATCTTTGGAAATATAACAAGCTGTGTGCTGGACTCTCTACCTTTCCAGCTGGAGCCCCAGCCACCAGGCCTTCCCACCATGATGGACTGTACCCTCAAATCATGAATCAAAATAAACCCTTCCCCCATTCAGTTGTTTGTCAGGTATTTGGTCACAGCAGTGAGTAAAGTAACTACTTCCTCAAGTCAAGTAATTCACAACAGGAGATAAACCTCCTCTCTGAATGCTTATTTACAGCTCTGTTATGATAGCAACAGACTAGAGACAACCACAATGTCCTCCAGCAGGTAAATGATTCAGCAAGCCCTGGCACAGTTTTACCACGATGCCTACTTAGCAGTAAAAAGGCAACAATACAGGTGACTCCCTGGGGCTTCACCATGTGAAAATGCCAGCCGCACACATGGCATCATTCCACTTAAATGATGTTCTCAAAATTATGACATCAGAGAAATGGGGAAGAGATTAGTGTGTGCTAGAGGAAGGAGAGTGACGGTGTGACCACAGAATGGTGGCATAGGAAGGCCTGGTGGGATCAAATTTTTGCCATATAAATCTATGCATGTGAACGGATCTGATATTTTGACATCCTGATGTTGACACTGGTGGGAACTCGTTTGAGGAACATAGGCCTTTTATCTATTTTCTTTGCAACTTCCTAGGATTCTTATTACTCTTCCCAAATTAAAATGCATTTTAAATATTTTATTTTATTTTTTATGTGCATAAATGTACTGTCTGCATGTAGGTTTGTGCACCCATGTCGTACAATGCCCAGGAGGTCAGAAGATGGTGTCGGTTTCCCCTGGAACTGGAGTTAATGACGGTTCTCAGCCGCCATGTGTGTGCTGGGGATCAAACCCAGGTCCTCTGCAAGGGCAGTTGGCGCTCTTAACCACTAGGCCATCTCTCCAGCCCCCAAAATGCATTTTAAAAAGTATTTATTTATTTATTTGCAAGTTTTTCCTATAGCCCTAGCTGGTCTGGAACTCACTATGTAGACTAGGCTGGTCTCAGTCTCAAAGAGATCCACCTGCCTATGCCTCCTGAATGCTGGGATTAAAGGCATGCATCACTGTACCCAGCTATCATTTTTTAAATTAGGTGTATCTGTGAGTGCGTGTGCGTGCGTGCATGCGTGCATGTGTGTGTGTGTGTGTGTGTGTGTGTGTGTGTGTTGTGTCTGGGTAGGTATGAGCACATGAGTGCAGATGCCAGCAGAGGCCAGAAGAAGGTGCCAGATTCTCTGGAACTTAGAGGCAGTTGTAAGCTGCCCATGAGGTTGCCAAGAACTGAGCTTGGGTCCTCTGTAAGAATGTGATGGCAGCTCATCGACCATAAGAGGGCTGCTGAGAACTTTGGAGCATGGAAGGGCCCAAGGTAAGACAGGAAGAAATAAAGAGAAGAATGAGGGAAGGAGGATGTGTGTGACTGGACTGCAGGCCAGAATCTAGACCTACAAATGTGACTCATCCACCGCAGTGCTGCCCGGAGTAATGAGTACTACGAAGCTCGTGACACTTGGAGGCGGCGTCCCCATTCTCACAGGCTGAGGGCTGTTAGGACGAGCATCCCACCCGCCCTCACAATACTCAGGCAATCTGGTCAGCTGCTGCTCTTCTGTCTCTGTTTCCCCACACCTCCTTCTAGAATCATCTCATCATTGTTAGGTCTGGGTTTCCCAAAATCCCAAGGGACACAGAGATGTCCACTTCCTCCAGAGGCTGTCAATCTTATGACCTCTTCCCCTTTACCTAAGGTCCCGCCCAGTGGCTATAAAGGGGCATGCCTAGGTCACCATCTTGCTGGCTGCCCCACCATGTGCCAATAGGTAGTCAGTCCTGGAAATTCCTGAAGTAAATATGTTCCTGGAGTGACTAAGCCTCATGTGCCTGTCTTTTAGCTGGGGTTTACACCTTTTAAAGTCTAACAACCATGACCCACTAACCCTGACCACTAATAACATTCTATGCCAAGGAGGTAGCTGTGAAAATGTCTTACCAGATTGGTGAAGATGTACGTGTAATAGGCTGACACCATCCCCAGCTCAGCTGCCTGCAAAGCAAAGAGAAAGAATTAAAGAAGGGAATCTTACTGGAAGCTCAGGGGCAGTGAGGGCTCTGACTCTACCGTTCGTCTGGCCCACTACCCTCAGCAGCAGGCAGAATACGGTATCATGACTGGCTCTTGGGTTGTCCTAGACGTTGGAGGATGGAACACAGAAACATTTGCCTCTACAGTAGGTTCTATCCGCCCCTCCCGGCTCCCCACCCATGGTGACACTCAGCACACTACCATGGAAAGCACTGGTTATGGGATCCAGACTGAATTTAAAGGAAATGAAGCAAATAATGAGCCATACTAGAATAATCTCCATGACAACCAACAATAACATTGGCTAAGATTTGTCCACCGTTCAGTCTGTGCCAGGCCCCATAAAATATTCTGCAGGGGTTAACCAAATGAGATAGGCGCTATTATTCCTCTCCAACTCCCATTTTCTGACAGAGGAAACTGATGTGACAATGGCTAAGTATGAGATCACATGCTTCATATGGAAAAATGATGAAATAAAAACCTAATTTCAGGACTTTTAACCAAACCACATGCCCCCTTGAGAGCCACAATACTGATAGACGTGCACACACCGCCCTCTTAGGGACTGTGAGTAGGTATAGAGCCTGTGGGTTGTGAACCAGCCCAAATGAACACTGCCCCTGTCAGAATGCAGGCACCACCAGGGGGGTACTCTGCATCTGTAGGCATGTAGAGAACGAGTGAGTCACTGGAAACTTGGTTCCTTTATTCATGCCGAGGAACAAGTTGCCTGTGGCATGCCTTGCCCTTGATCATAGCCCGACAGTGTGGCATCATCCCACAGCCGAGGACTGTGGCTTTGGTACTATCTCTCTTTTGTCTGATCTCTGTAGCCATCATAAATACCCCTAACCAACCTTCCTTGTCAGTGTGCCCGGCTTTGAGGGTGACAGGTGCTATAGAAACTGACAAGCAGATCAGGTATGTAATGAGCCCAACTCTCTCCAGGGCCCTCATCCCTCCTGACAATCCGTTAGATTTTCATAATACATCCTGCAGCCCCAGGCCGCTGGGAGATGGTTCCTGTCATGACTGTTGCGGTGGAAGAAGGGGAAAAACAAGACCAGGATAATTGCATTTTCTTCTTTTTTCTCCAAAGAACTCAAATAGCTTTGTGAACATTCATAACTTTTGTGTTTCCCCAGCTGCTTGAGGTTCAGGCTGCACTGACGTTACCATGGTCCCACTGGGTGGCTGAAGTGCAGAAGGGCTTAGTGACAAGATCAGGATCCTGCAGGGGCACAGTGGAGTTCCTTTTCCCTTTAACAGAAGCTAGACAGGATGATCTAGCAGGATCATCCACACCTACTCACATCTTCCCTGTGAGAGGACTGCTGCCTTGAACACTGCCTGGACCTGTGAGAGTTCCTGCTGACAGGCACCTGGCTGGGGATGGGCTAGAGGGAATAGTCAGTTTTTAAAACTCATTTTGTGAAATCTGCTGTTCTAGAGATAAAAGCCAAGAGATCCTTGGTTTTTAAGATGTGAATTCTGGGTAAACATGGACTCCGTTCCTGGAACAGCTGCATAATAGAGTATGGGGATTATGATATGAAGCCTTCTGAAATCAAGAGGCTGAAGAGGCCTGCCAAGCTCTGGCGCCTGGCTTCTATATGCACACCAGGTTTGCAGAAAGCCCAATGACCTCACCAAGAGAGGAACATGGAGGCCCAGGGATGTCTAAGGATAGAGGCCAGGCTTGTTGGAGAGACTGCCTACCTACCTGAGGCTACCAGGATGTCTGATGAGAACCAAGGGAACAGGCTTTCCCTAGGCCTTTCCACTCATTGAACAGTTTAGGTATAAAGATACAGGCACAGAGGTAGACGGCCATGGGGCACTCAGCATAGCTCTCTGCTAATGAGGATCATTTCAGACAGAGCCGCCTTCAGAAGCACAACACAAAATAAATAAATAAGCCTAAAATCCTCCCTAAAACAGTAACGAAAAATCACTAAGCATTTTAATGGAACTTCCCAGTATTAGCAAAGGCCCTATATGCTGCTGCCAAGCATGTAGATGTTTAGAGTAGAAAGTCATCTCAAACTCCTTCAGAGCATGTATTCCTTTAATTTGGCATTCCACTACTAGAAAGCTACACTAGGGGAATATGCATGAATGTGCAGAAAGATTTATGTACAGAGATGAGCATCGCCACATTATTTATTACAGTAAAAGATTGGAAACAACCTGTTTCTACAACAATGAAGGGCTGGCTGAATAAATTATGGGACATCCGTACGATAGAAAATGATACGGCCACTAAAATATTTGTGGAAAAATATTCAATGACATGGAGGAGAT
Organism: Rhizomys pruinosus; assembly: GCA_009823505.1. Taxonomy (NCBI): domain Eukaryota; kingdom Metazoa; phylum Chordata; class Mammalia; order Rodentia; family Spalacidae; genus Rhizomys; species Rhizomys pruinosus. The sequence continues at coordinate 5,357,182 of VZQC01005780.1, read as the reverse complement.
GCATGGCACATAGTTGAGTGGAAAGAACAGCAGCTTAAAGAAAAGTTTGTGTGATAATTGGGGGTGTTTGATGCATAAAGGACAGACATTAAAATTTTAGAGGTGGTTAAGACTGGGCAGTGGGTTTGTGAATTATGTGTATTTTCTTCTCTGTGCTTTTCTGTACTGTAAAAATTTTCAACAACAAACTAGGCATGTTAGAGGGAAATGGGGGGCATCCAGTTTTATAGGGTTTCTCCTGGAAAGGACCACCCCTCCCAAGGCACTACACAAAGACGTCTAGGCAAACTCAGCTTTTGCATCCCACAGGGGTGTTGGGGGGGACATCTATTCATTAAGCAGAAGCTCTCATTCCTGTACGCCAACTCTCTAAGGAGGACCCTTCAACCTGCTTCTCTCTCCCCCTAAGGCCTACAGGAGCCTTTTCATTCCTAATGACTTCACTGAGGAGAGCTTGGGACATGAGAAATGCAAGAGACAGAGGATGAAAAGAGAACATATTGGTGTGTGTGAGTGTGCATGTGTATGTGAGTGTGTGAGCATATGAGTGTATGTGTATGTTAGTCTGTGTGCATGTATGTGTGTGATTGTATGGACATGTGCATGTATGTGAGTGTGTGTATATATATGAGTGTGTATGTGTTTATGTATGTGAGTGTGTGTGTAGGGGTGTGTGTGTGTATATATATGAGTGTGTATGTGCTTATGTATGTGTGTGTGTTAGGTGTATGTGTGTATGAGAGTTTGGTACTCATAGACAGATGTGGCTTTGGTACTGTGGAAAATTACTATAGCAACGGGTTGGAGGCACAGCCCTAGGTACTGAGAGAAAACATTCCAATCTCTGAGAGAAAATATTCAAATCTTTCATTAACTCTCAGATTTAGGAGAGAAAAAAAAAAGCTGGGGAGGGGAGTAAGGGAGGGAGAGGGAGCAAAGAAAGGAAGGAGAGGAAGTCAGGCATTCATAGAGAATTTATAGGCTCCTCACAGCTTGGCAGAGGTTAACGAGGAGCATCGTTCCCCCAGTGGAAGGAGGCAGGGTGTACTTAAATGTGCAATTAAAACAGCATTAAGAGAGGTCAATGTGCCTCAGCAGTTGGGCGAGCCAGCTGAAGAGCCAAGGAAGAGCCTAGAAGCAAGGCTTGTTCTCTGAGGCAGGCTCGGCCCACCTACTAGGCCAGGGACTGGTGCCAGGTGACACTGCAGCTGCCCAGCTGTTGTCATCCTAATTACCTGACTTTTTTCTCCCTGGGACCTGACCCGCTGACCGTGTTCCATTTCCAGGTGCCCATGTCTGCTTAGCCAGCACCACACCGTAGGTCTGCAGGAGGCTAGAAGAAAGCACCTGACCTGGGGGTAGGAGCAAACCAGGTTGTACCCTGCTCCCCACTGGACTGGCCCTGGACAGTGCTGTGGACCTCCCAGGGCCTTGGCTTCTTTGTCTCCAGGGTGAAGCTCATATCAACTTGAGAGGACTATGCTGGCCAGTGGCAGGGAAGTACTTTCTAAACTGTTGAAACATCATCAGGCCTAAAGACAGGGCTGGCAGTGCCATTAGAGTAGAGCTGTAGTACAGTCTGCCAAGCAGCATCCACCCAAGCCTCTCGAGCAGCCACTCTGGGTCTATCTGGTCTCTCAGCCCCATGAGGTATTAAATGTTTCTAGGGTGTCACCATCATCCTGCTTTCTCCTCTGGGGAACTGTCCATGAGAACAGAAGCACATGACGGGGGGTGGAGGTGGTCAGCATTCAAATCTAGCCGAGGGTCAAAGGGTAGTCATGGCTCAATGATGCTTGAGGCAGGAAAGGTGGGGAAAGCAGGGTGCCCCCCACCCCAGCACCTGCTGCAGCCCAGTTCCCACCTTCAGGAGGATGGTGTGGGACATGGAGGCATTGGCGTGGATGATGATGGTGGCTGTCTTGTCGTCCCGGATTTCCTTGAGAAGTGGGGTGGGGTCCCGTGTGTCATCCAGCATCCGGACAGAGAGTGTGTCCTTCGAGATGAGGAATTGCCGGAGCAGCTTCTCGAGGTTTAAAAGGCCTGGAGGGGAGAAAGGAGGAGACCCTGAGGGTGTGCAGCGCTGCGTCCAGAGATGCTGGGCAAAAGCGGGACGTGGGGACTCGGGCTGGAGGCAGGCCGGGGTCGGCACTGAAGAATATCTCCAGTCCTGAGCAGGCTTCTTGGCCTCCTGGGCCTTAGTTTTCCATCTAACATATAAGCAATGCTTGTGAGCTCCCTTCAGCTGGCTCCCTGGATGTCCTCTACTTTGAAGGTAGAACATGGAGCTCGTTCAGGAATACTGGGAGAAACAGAGTCTCCAAACCTTCCTACAAAGCACTGTGCCCCAAGGGCTGCAAACTGGGTTCAGAGACTACGACACCTGGGTCTCTCTACTATTTCTAGGCCCTTTCTTTTTTTTAATTTTTTAAATTTATTTATTTTTATGTGTATGAATGTACTATCTGCATGCAAGTTTGTGCACCCATGTCGTGCAATGCCTCGGAGGTCAGAAGAGGGTGTCGGATTCCCGTGGAACTGGAGTTAAAGACTCTGGTTCTCAGCTGCTATGTGGGTGCTGGGGATTGAACCTGGGTCCTCTGCAAGAGCAGTCGGCAATCTTAACCGTTATGCCATCTCTCCAGCCCTCTAAGACCTTTCTGTGTAGCCATTTGTCTCAGCCTCAGTTCCTTCTCTGGAAAGAGAGATCCTCACTCAGGCAGCAAATGGTAAGTAGGGCAGGAAAGCTCTTAGGTGCCCTGAGAACCCACAAGTGTTCCATCAGGCTCCAGCAAGAAAAGCCTTTTGTTTCCACTTGGGGGCTGGGGGAGCAGATTCCCCCAAATCCTAAAGCTCAGCAAATATCATCAAACTCCTCAGAGCCCTGTGGCTGCAACAAGACTAAGACGAAGTACTATGATCATAAAAGAACATGCTTTGAACTGTGCTCCAGAGGCCCGGAGCAAGAATCAAATGGGAAAAGGGAGACTAGGTGCTAAGGATTCTCCTGTTTCTTCCTCCTCTACTACCAGCTACTGGATGCCAGGGGGGTCTTAGTGGAAGGAAGGGGTCAAGAACACTGCCACTAAGACCACAGGGTTTCCATTCTGTTTGTCCGTGTGAAGGCAGGGCAGGGCAGGGGGAGAGCACGTGTATGGCAGGAGGGTCGCCTTCCTGGAGTCAGGGATATTGATTCCAGTGGAAAGAGAGTCGTAGGCATGTGCTCAGAAAGCAACGACAGGAGTAACAGCTACCAAACCTTATTATGTTCTGGGTAATGTGCTAAACTTTTTACATGGCTTATCTCATGTATGTCTCATAACAAGGCTATAAAGTATTCAAGTCCCCAGAGTTCTGAGGAGAATGGAAGTCAGGAAGGTGAGGAACTGGCTTCATGTTGTGGGTGGAAAAGATGGTTGACTTCTACCAATCTAGGTCCCTATGCTGCCAGCCTCTGTCCTGGCTGAGTCTAGTTCAGAGATGCGTTCAAAAGAACTCCTAAAGATTCTTTTCCATACCATCCTGAGGTTCAAAGATATGGCATTATTGAGAGGTGGTACTGAAGAACACCTGCCCATCTCCTTATGTCATACAAAGATGTTGTGACTTACCCTGTCACACAGAGACATGGGGACAGAGCTGAGACCAGATTAGCTGATCTCCACTCAATCCTCTACTCATGAGATCCCGTTGCCTTTTGAGACAAGGGCAAGTGGCAGCAGGCACAGGGACTGCATAGGGGGACTTCAGAGAAGCCAATATTCAGTAGGGTATTTTTTTTAACAAGGAGGATTTTTTTTAATTAAAAAATTTTTTTAATTTATTTATTTTCTATGTGTACGAATGTACTGGCATGTAGGTTTGTGCACCCGTGTCGTGCAATGCCGCAGAGGTCAGAAGAGGGTGTCGGATTCCCCTGGAACTAGAGTTCTCCTAGAACTGGAGTTACAGACAGTTCTCAGCCGCCATGTGGGTGCTGGGGATCAAACCCAGGTCCTCTGCAAGAGCAGTCGGCGCTCTTAACCGGCTAGCTAGAGATAGCTAGGCTATCTCTCCAGCCCCCAACAAGGAGGATTTTAAACAAGGAACCAAGGTAGGAACCTAAAGGCACATATGACAGAGAAGGTGTGGCCCACCTCTCTCCCTTTCCCTTTTGAGAAAGTCCTCCAGGTCACTGGGGGCCAGAAGAGGAGGAGAAGAGGCTGGAGGCACTTGCTTCTCAAAGGGGTTTCAGTAACAGCCTGCTGTACAAGCCACAGCATCTAGGGGCCTTTCCTCCACTTCCTGCCCAGGGCCTCTACAGATATTTGTGAAACTCCACTGCCATGTGAGCTCCTGACTACCTGGCCCTATCCTCAGGGCCCTCAGTGCTATGTGGCACTTTCTGCCAACACTGACCCAGAAGATCTGGATTCAAGTTCGAGGTCAGTCCACAATGATTACATAAGCTTCAGGGATCGTTTATCCTTCCCAAGGCTCCATTCTTCATCTGTAAAGTGGGCGTGGCATGCAAGAACTCCAGGAGATGATGAGAAAATATGTTGGAACTGGCATGTACCAATCGTCTCCACACTTCACCCCACCCATTTCTTCATCCCCACCTTCTTCCCTACAGCATGAAGTGTGAAGGAAGCTTGAGGCTGTTCAGTCCACATGAACTGGCCCCTTCTAAGGACCGGGCCCTGTGCACACAGCCAGCAGTGGCACCCGCAGAGGTAGTTCCTCCCCTCGGGAGCGGAGCATCAGTCAACTGGATGGTGAGGTGCAAATCGCACTGTTTTGTTTGGTGGCCTGAAGGAATTTGGACTTCTACACAGGAACCCTCATTTGGCAGAGATGTAAGATAGAGTAGCCATCGCATCTTCCTCTGAGAGAATGTGAGAAATAAACTCTCTTGGACAAATATCTGAGACTCCGACCAAACAGACATCACTCTAAGAGATTTGGGGACAGAGCTGGTACTTGTGGAATATTAGCCATGTCCTGGGCATGAGGTGAGCACTGTTCTCACAGGGGTATAAAGACAGGAAGTGAAGTGAACCCCATAGGGCCTGCCCTGTAGCACTGAGGACCTTTGGAGCCTGCCCCTGGGATGCATCAGATGGACAGTGCAGTTCAGTGAAATGAGACAAGGAAGCCCAAGGGAAGACTGCAGGACTGTGGGCAGCATGTCGATGCCCAACAAAGGCAGCACAGGGACCCATCATCCTTCATCCTGGCAGCCGTGCTGAGCTCCTGAGGAAAGAATTCTCCAGGCAACTGACACACTGGAGACCCCATTCCAATCAATCTTTGGGTTCTCTGTTGACCTTTAAAGAAGAACAGCATATCCCTACTTTGTATGCTGAGAAGAAGGGTGAGAGAGAAAGAGAGGGAGTTCTCAGGAAGGTGGGTATCCCACTCCCAAATGGTTTTCAGAGAGCCATCTCTTTCCCCATCTCCATGGCATCTGGAATGGCAAAAATAAGTTCAGTATTGAGGCCTGAATGCAACTCCAACAAGGCTGGGTAAGCTGTGGGGCGATGTCCCCAGCCAGCCGTGCCTCTGTCTAGGAAATCTGGAAAATGATTGTCATATAGGTTTAGGACACCAAGGTGTCAGTCACCTAGAAGGGGGTCAACAAGTTTTGTTCGCTATTCCTGCCCCCATTGCCTTTCTTGCTTCTCCTCCCTAAGATTTCCCCAGTCACTTCTCCAAACACAAGAGTGATCATTCAGCCCCCCAAATACAGCCCCTAGGGATAAACCACAGGAAACATTTGACAGCATACACAGGCCCCTGGATTTTCAGTGACCTTCTATCCTAATAAACCCATTGTCAACTGGAGATACTCTAGTTGGAAAACGCCCTCCACATACACTTCACACCCCAAATGAAAAGTTCCCTTTGTGATGATAGCATGAGCCCATCATCCCCAAGAGAGTAGGGGACTGAATATCTCTAACTGTGTGCAGGTGAGGCCAGAGGGTGATGTCAGGCGTCTTCCTCAACCACTCACCACTTAGTTTTCTCAGACAGTCTCTCACTGGACTCGGAGTTTACCAATTCAGCCTGGGGCTCCTCCTCCTGTGTCCACCTCCCCAGCCCTGGGATTACAAGCATGTGCCACCATATCCAACTTTTTACATAGATGCTAGGGATCCCTAAGGACGTTTTCTACTGAATGTGCACTGATTTTGCACACCATGAAAAAGGTGGCAAAACTGTAAGTTAGATCATCGGGAGCTTCTAGTTATAATAGTATATTCCTGAGTGATCTCATGATGTTAGGAAGGAAACCCTTTCAAACATCTCCACACATTCCCAGTAAAGGCAGGTGCACTGTGTTCATAGACTGAACTGAGCTAGAAACTATGGGGAAAGAAAGAGACTGTATGCCAACAGGCCGGGGAAGCAGCAGTACCTGACAGGACCTGTCACTTGTCACTAAGCAAGTGGCTGAAGGAAGGGGTGCTGGCCTAAGGAAGTATGAGAAGGGAAATCACAAGGCAGACTTCCTTATGGAAGCTTCAGGACTGCGAGAGGTTAGGAGTCACAGAGAGACAGGCTTGCTCACCTAGAGAAGTGTCTCCTGTTGGACTGTCTAAAGATACAGCAGGCCGTGTGCACAGCAGTAAGTTCTCCATCACTGGAGGCTAAAAGGCCCCAGAAAACCTCTCATGTGAACCACTGTAGAGCAAATTAAACCATGAATGAGAAGGGGAACTAGAAACATTGATGTCATTCTTGCTTAGTCTTTAAGTCTATAAATCAGAAGAGGATTCTTCAAAAAAATTTTTTTTAGGCAGGTTCTCACTTTGTAGCTCTGGCTGGCCTAAAACTAGCTATGTAACCCAGGCTGGCCTTTAACTCACAGAGATCCATAACTGCCTCTGCCTCCCAAGTGCTGGAATTAAAGGCATGAACCACCACACCTGGCCTACTTAAAAAAATTGTAATTAATTTTTTCTGAGAGAGAGAGAAAGAGAGAGAGAAAGAGATTGCTACGATGCATGTGTAGAGGTCAGAGGACAACTCTGAGGGGTCATTTCTCTTCTTTTCACCCTGTGGTTCCTAAAAATTGAACTCAGGCCATAAGGCTTAACCTGCTGAGCCACCTCATTGGCCAGAGAAGGGCCCAGTGGAAAGAGATTTGCAGAAGAGAAAGTATGCTTTATCCGAATGGTACTAGGGGTTTAGTATAGTTGGGCATGTTTTGATTGCCATTCTCACCTGTTTAATGGAGCTAAGGACTTCCCAAGGCCAGCCACCGCCAGAGCAGTTAAACTCTGCTCTCTCTTTAGCCTTCTATTATCCCCACCACAGCCTTTGTCTCCTGTAGGATGGGGACAGGATGTTGCCCCAGCAGTAGGCTGCCTACCAAGGCTGGGCTGCCCAGCCTGGGAAGCCCGTTAGTCTTGCTCATGATGTTGAGGGTAGATGAGTATGAGAGCCAGCAGGCAGCTGCTCGGGGAGGACGGAGACTGCCTTCCAGAACGAGATGGTAGGGGCCCAGGGCCAGAGAGAGGACAGTGAGGTTGTGAAAGACGCAGCTAAGGTTGGGCCCACCCACAGGACAAGGACAGATGCCTAAGCCATGGATCTGTGGGAGACACCAAGGACCCAATGAAAATCTAAAAATAGGGGCTAAAGAGATGGCTCAGTGGGCAAAGTGCGTCTGTATCAGCATGAAGTCCTGAGTTCAGATCTCCAGCACTCTAAAAAGCCAGGTGTGGAAACAAGTATCTGGAACACCAGTGCTCGGTAGAGGTAGATCCCAAAGGCTCGCTGGCCACTAGTCTAACTGAATCCTAAAGCTGCAGGTTCAATAAGAGAAGACCCTGTCTTGAAAAGATGTTGAGTTTGATCCCTGGCCCCACATGGCAGAAGGAGAGAAACAACTCCACAAGTTGTTCTCTAATTTCCACATGTGTGCTGTGCTGTGCTTGTGTGTATGTGTGTGTGTGTGTGTCTGTGTGTGTGTGTTTCTCCTCAAGTCTGCCACTGTAGTGTGTACTCTGTCCCTTCTTATCTATTAATAATCCCCTTAGCCATCCCAACAGTGAAGTACCATAACCCCTGGTCTACAAAGGCACTTGAGGCTGGGGAGAGGTGATGTCATGTTCCCCTGATCACCTGGGTAGTAAGTGGCACAAGATTCGGAGACACAAAGTCCGAGCCACAGAAAAGGATTCCAAATACTTAGATTTGAAAGATTTTGAGTCACTAAGATGGCAAGGAAGCATGTAGTATATAACATATGTGTAGGCCTGGCTTCAATCTGAGCATCTCAAGAGCATCTCCATGGCAGGGTGGGGTGGTCACACCAAGTATGTCCCTTAAGACACAGAACTAGGAAACCCTGGTTCGCCTTGGAGGCCCCCAAATAGCCTCTGCCTCTGGGATTCACTGGGGATGACCAGGAGGGTCAGGCTGGAACCACTCACCCCATCTCCTCTGGGGTTCACTGGGGATGACCAGGACAGTCAGGCTGGAACCACTCACCCCATCTCCTCTGGGTTCACTGGGGATAACCAGGAGGGTCAGGTTGGAACCACTCACCCCATCTCCTCTGCAGCCTCTTTAGAAATGGGACTTGCAAATATCCTGACTTTTTTTTTCCTTATTAAAGAAAAATAATGTAATCCATAATATATCTCTGTTTGGTCCCAAACCTGCTTATTAAAAATCTCCTTCTGGGACGTGGGAGAATAAATGGCAAGATTCCCTGTGGAATGATCCCTCTTATGCCTAATTCTGATGGCTGGAAAATAGAATTAGATTCCTGTTCCTAATTCTACCCTCAGTGTCTCTTGGCCCAGCATTAATAAAGAAGACGGAAGGTCTCCTCTGGAGCTCTGAGCCGCATCTCCCTGCAGCCCCTCATTTCCTCAGCCTTTGATTAGATTTTTAATCTTCTATGCCCTTGAACTTCTCTTGCCTGCCCCACCTTCCTTCCCCTGGCCTGAGACAGGAGTCAAGCAGCCTAGTGGGGTCTCTGAGAAGAACAGTGTGGTGTTGTCTGCAGAGGCCCTGAACCTGTGACCACGCATCCTCCTGCCCTCCAGACCTGGTATACGCTCACCTACCCTCCCTCTGCTCCAGAGGTCTCTGTTTCCACCAGCCAGAACCCTGCTCAAGCTGCTCTCCGGGGACTGTGTGCAGGTCTGGGGAGGGTGGCATGCTATGCACAGAAGCAGCCCCAGCCTGATCTCTAAGGACCTGAGGAAGAATCCAGAGTTTGCTAGGGACCTGTCACATAATCTGGAGTCCTTTAAGAGCTCATACACTGTTTTATCCACCCCAGCACAGCTGAGGAGAAACAGGGAAAGCAAGTAAAGGGGTACTACCCTCCACAAGGAACTGCTGGAATAGCAGAGATGCATGATGCTAAAGAGAGAGTCCTGAGCTGGGAAGAACAGTACCCAGCAAAGTACTCAGTGCAGAGTATATGTTCACTCAGCTGGTTCCTTTGCATCTTTCCAGGCTCAACTGAAGGCCTGCCCAAGTCTGAAAACCTTTCCTGGCACCCCTGGGATCAGGGACCTCTCCCTCTAAGATGACCCTCCGTGCTCACTTGACACCAAGCACAGACCATTGGTGACAGTTTACATTGTGGGCAGGGGCCATACCTCCTTTGTGTCATCTAGGAGAAGACCTGTATTTGAGTTTGATCCTGCTGCTGGAAGCTGTAGAACCTCTCTGAATCTCAGGCTCCTCAACTCTGAAAGGGGATTGCAATACCTGCCATACCATTGGCTGGCTGGTTGTAATAATTAAATGTTAAGGATGACACATATAGGACCGAGGCTCAGTTACTTTATTTCCTCAGTAGCACTGAGGAAACACTCAGGAAAACTGCTTGATGAATAGAGAGTGCACATGTGGAGGAGTCAGTTGTGAAGATCTGGTGAAACAGATGCTTCTGACTTGTGATGCAGAGAGTGGCTTTTTTTTTTTTTTTTTATTAAGATACTGTTTGGATTCTAGGATGGAGGCAGGCCTTACTGCAGAGTGGTTCTGAGATACCAAAGAGAGGATTCTTAGCAGAAGAAAATACATCTCTGTGGGTATAACTCATGAGAACCTGCAGGGTCAGTCATACAGGTGCCGGTCCCCAGCGTGCATCTGTGACCGGCAACTTCTGACAGACCACGCGTGGGCACACAGCTGCCACCAAGAGCACATGGATGCACATGTTTGCTGGTTTAAATTAGCTAAATCTCATAAACACGAAATTGTTGTCACAAATTGTGTGAGAGACAGAGAAAACACATTTCTAAAACCCGTGTTTGGGGAAAAAAAAACCTTTATCAGGAATTGACCTTGGACCTTGTTCCATCAGCAAAACCTGCTCTCCAGGGGCAAGATGCTCACCAGCTCATCAAGAACAATGCATTCAATTCTGTATTTTCCCTCTCTCCCGTCTCTCTTTGTATCTCCTTAACAATGAGGCTGAAAATGTGGGAATTGAGTTTGCAGATGCAAAAAGACTTGGCAGCTGGCCAGTTTCCCTGTAACCTGGTTCCTTTGTGTTCTAGCCGTGCTCAGGTATTCTAGGCAAGGGTGCCTGTGGGCACACCAAGAAAGACAGAGACAGAGATAGAGGCAGAGATAAGAGAGATAGATAGATGATAGACAGACAGATAGATAGATAGATAGATGAGAGAGAGCGCACTGTTGTTTGCTTCCAGCCTAGGAAGGCCCTGCATTGCATCCTGGCTTGTTGCCAGCTAGAGGAACAAGACCAGCCTGTCAGGGGCAGGCCCAGCTTGGCGAAACTTACATTCTGCTTTGGCACAGATGAGGCAGGCGGTGGTGCAGTTGAAGAAGTTCAGGATCCCAGCCACAGCCACGCTGATGTCAGTGTTGCTGGGGTGAAGGTTCAGGGTGGTGAATCTCTGGAACTGGAACTTGACGAACTCCTCTGGAGCCACTTTGAAATGAGGGACCTGGCAGGAAGAGCAGAAAGGGGTAGCGAGGGGATCCAGAACGAGGGGGGTCAGGGAGAGAGGGGAGCCAGGCTGCAGTGGAGAATCTTTTGCTTAACACCTTTGCAGCACACCTGTGGAGAAGAAGCATGCAGGATGTGGCTGTCAGTCCATGGGAGGATCACACAGGGACAACTTTGACAAGACCCAGAATGAGCCGCCTTTTACTAGAGACCTGTATAAATGCCCTGCTAAGAATTTGATCTGTGGCTTGAGAAGCCAAAATAAAATAAGTCTTTATTCTCAGAGGAGGTACCTGGGGCTGGGTAGTGAGACAAATTGCTCTTGAAGGCATAATCCTTATATTTTATTTGTTAGTTAATAAATCAGAGCAGAGCTGTCAGAAGAGGAAAACACTTCTCTATGGATTAGAGACAAGCCCTTCCACCCACCCCAGCACCCGGCCCTGCACACAGCCAATGTAAACTAGTGCCCAACAAGCTTTCTAGGTAAATCTGAGGGAGTGGGATGGGGATGGGGATGGACCTAAGGATGATCAAGAGCCTCTGCATGGAGCCAGGTGAGCTCCAACCTACTCTAGCTTCATCCAGACAGCATCAGCTTCCCACTACCATGTTTTGGGAAGGGGCTGTCTTGCCTTCTCTCTCTTCTCAGGTGAAGCGATATTAAGAGGCCGCAATGGTGGCTTTACTGACAGCTTAGGCTATTTGGTGGGTAATAGAAAAGTTAAATCGAGTAATCAGCTGCCATCCACCTTGATTTTACTCCAGTGCTCTCATCCCTGTACTCAGAGCCAAAGCTGAAACTGAGCGTGAGTTTGTACCGATGTTAAAGTAAGTAAGACTGAAAGTAGAAAGCAGGAAGAATTTCCAGATACCGAGGTACTTGGCTTCTAGAATGGATTATTCAGACGTGATTACAGAAGTTTTCTTTGCCTGGCCTTGCTCAGAGGTTTTGCTACAAAAGTCTGGGAAGATGTCGTCATGGTCTCTATCAGAGCCACCTTATCCTTTTACGATTTACAGAGGCATCTGGCATAAAATTGAGCTCTTTGGAAATTAAGGTGGGAGGAGAGCAAAGATCTAGCAAAAACCGAAGAGAAAGTGACTGAATTCAGCTAGGCTTAGCCCTGGAACCATGGAGAGAGCACAACTATAAAGAGGCAGAACGGGCAAGAGCCTGGTGAGTTATGAAAGATGGCTGTCAAGATCGCAGCTGACAGGGTGAGTGTCATGGAGCAGGGGAGGAGGTCTTTCCTCCTGCTTGCATTTTGCATTCTACACAATTGATCTAAAATGAGTCACGCATGCCCCTTGAAGGGAAAAGAGGTGACAAATGGGCCAGGTGAAGGACAGGGCTGGGTATGGACCAGGTGACCTGGCTGAGCCAGACATCAGCGCCTCTGAGCAGGGTCCTCCCTGTGTGACTATCGGCCCACAGGATTCCACCAACAGCTAGCCAACGGGGTTGGCACTTAGAAGGTGGAGAAATGTTGGAGACCTGAACTCACAGCCCTGGACTTGGGGAAGGGTCCTTCAAGGAGGATACATGGATCTTGGAATCTACTGGTTCAAGTCAAGGTTCTGTAAGATTTGGGAGCAAATCATTTGACCTGGCTGAACTTCATCAAAATAGAGACGACGTCAGGTGCTTCTGAAAGCTCGAGGGAGAGAAAATGTGACTCCAAGTACAAAGGACGAAGCAGCTGGAACTGTACGGCACAGCCAGAGCCTGGCAGTGCCTGGTCTTCCTCCCTGCCCTCTTCCCAATGTCATGGGCTCCCACAGGTCCCTACAGCCATACATACAGAAGTGAGGGTAGAGGGGGCTCCCCAGGTCAGGGAGCCAGTGGGGAATCACCAGCAGGGGCCAATCTGAAACACAGCTGCTCTGTGATCCAGGAAGGGGTGGCCTGGTTTGTTCTTCTCTTGGAGGAAAAAAAAAAATCAATCCATGATTGATTTGCTATTGCAAATGCATCCCAGAAAGTCACCACAGAGAGGTGAAGGAGAGAGCAGGAGGCAGGAAGCAGCCAGCCATGGGGTCTCGGAGATGTTAGCAGCATTTAAAGGGCTGGATTCTACGGTGAGAACTCCTCCATGGCTTCTCCCTGGAGCTGGGCGATCCATGTAAGGCAGTTCAGCCTCATAAAATATTAACCGAAATGCATAATCGGAGCGGCAGGCAAGGCTGCTCTGGAAGGAACATGACCAGATGAAGGCGGGGTAACCGTCTGGCTGCTCCCTGGGCAGCGCCACCTGGCTGGACTGTGGGGATGGGGACAGGAGGCTGCCAATCAGTGCCTTCCACAGCCTCTGGCCTGAAACACCACTAGGGTGGAGGAACATGTAAACCAGTATGAAATAGCTAGAGCTCAGGGCAGGGCTATTTTGGAGCAGGGACTGGGGGAGGACAGCAAGGGGCAGTGAAGAGGGTGTGACAGGAGGGGGGGAGGCGTGAGAAAAGGAGCTAGCAGAAGAAAGCAGGAGCTCCAGTGTCGGCAGCCTCGCTGGGTGGAGATCAGAGCCAGGACTCCTGAAACGACCTGCCACACACTTGACTGTTACCTGAAGCACAGCAAGAAAGATTTAAATTAAATGTCAGCTCAGACCTCCCAGCTGAGCCTGTGAGATTCTACAAGGGATTCTGGTAGGACAGAAACAGCTTGGTGGCCTGGGCTGGACTAAGAGGCATCTTCTGGGATATCTGAGAAGGTTCTGAGGAGTAAGACCAGCCTCATAACAGATGACCAGCCTCAAAACAGATGGGGTCTAGGGTCATAGCACTCGAATACACAGATAGCTGTTTTGGGGGCTTGGAGAACCAGAGTACTAATGTACTTCCTGAAGCCTGGGGACTCATCAAGCCCTTATCACAGCTTCAAAGGATCAGTTCCAGGAATCTTGGGTAGTCGGAAGCCTGCCTATAGATCTTCCATCTCAGCAAGGTGGCTTGCTATGGACACATCAGGCTTGTCTTAAAAGGAGCACCCTGCTATTCCTAAAAGTCAGACTCCCCTACTACCAAAAACTCTTGGATGGATGAACCTAATGTCTCTAAGAAGGATGTGAGACAGTGCTTCTTCTCCAAGCTCTATCTGTCTCCTATGGACTAGTCTAGGCCTTCATGACAAAGAAAGGCTGGACTCCGGGTGTGGTGGTGCACGCCTTTAATCTCAGCACTCGGGAGGCAGAGGCAGGCGGATCTTTGTGAGTTCAAGCCCAGCCTAGCCTACAAAGTGAGTTCTAGAACAGCTGGGCTACAGGGAGACCCTGTCTCAAAAAAAAAAAAAAAAAAGGCTGGAAGTTCTTGCTTACTGTCTTCTGGGAACGTATTTTCACAGGGAGGACTGGAAGCTTCTACAAAGGACCAGCAAAGATGCCAACAATGGACAGGCTCTCTGGAGTCTGAAGCTTGTCCTTTCTGAGAAAAAAGGAGGGGGAAGGGGATAGAACAGACAGGGGCTGTTGCCAGGAAACTCGTCCTCCATCATATTTTTCCCCATGAACTAGAATCAGAGTGAAGGGCCTGTACACTTTGGACCCAGAGAGATTCTACTCAGAGGTCACAGCAGAAGACCAGCACCATGCCTGGAGGGAACATGTGCAGGAACTGGTGGATGAGGAAGAAAGCAAAACAAAATCTCTTTCCTTGAACATTCACAAAGCAGAGGCTTTTAAATTTTATTCTCATGATGAAATGGAGCAGACAGTCACCCCCAGAATCCCAGAGAATAGATCACCAAAGAACAGCTATGCCCTACACCAGAGCACAGATTTATGTACCTTTAGTCTCACTTCAGACCACCCCCACATCCTGCCTCTTCCCCACATTTCAGAGAGGCCACTGCAGGTATGTTTTACCATGGGGCGCTTAGACATGGGACACCTAAGACACTTCAGCTTGGAAGTCCTATGGTCCAAGGTCTCTCCATCTTTCTATTGCTTAGAAAAAATGAAGTGTTCCACCAGTGACCATTCAGCTCTCCATCTGCATCATTGACGGTAACACCAGGGCTTCCCTGGGCTCTTCCTGCCTTCAACAATCCTGTGATGTTTTGGGTCTGCCGGAACTGCCCTCAGCCCAGCCCCTCACTCACCTCCTTCTCTCCACATATGTTGCTGATGATGGAACTGGAGGCCGGGCTAGATGATGGTCCCAGGACAGCAACCACTCCCTTGGGGAGGATCTGACACACTGCAGCCAAGGGCAGGGGCAGGAAAGGAAACAGCATTCGTCAGATGAAGCCGGGGCCTTGCCCTGCCTGAGTCCTTAGAACTTTACCCACTGCCCTCACCTCTGCTGCACCCAATCTCGACCCCTCTCCATATGGTCCAAACTCTGGTCTCTCCTTCCCCCCTGGACTGCTGGACTCTAGGACAGTTTTATTAGAGTTTATGGACAGTATTAAATGAGGAAATGACCCAGGTTATGACAACATATGGCCACAGCCAACAGGGGATATAAATTGTCTGGGCTGTCACCAAAGGACCAAGGTAACAGAGAACCTGCAGTGCCCCATACTTCCTGTTTGGTCTTCTGGGGATTGGGGGGCACTGTTGCCACAGGGGCACCGGACCCAGATGCTGCCAAGAGTGGCTGTCCAGGCTTCAAGCTCTTGATAGCACAGATGCAAAGACAGTTGAGGAAGAAGAAAAGCAAATAGGCAAGGGACAGGGGTAGCCAGGAGATGCCAGCAGAGGGGAAACGAGCAGACAGTAGAAGTCGAAGGAGACAGGAGAGGGCAAGAGAGAGAGAGAGAGAGAGAGAGAGAGAGAGAGAGAGAGAGAGAGAGAGAGAAGAGAAGAGAAGAGAAAACTGAAGACAAAGGAAGTGGCATCCAGTAGGGCCCCTCCCTCCTGCCCTGAACACTTCAGGCATTGCCCTAGCAGCCACCAGACTGTTACCTAGAGCTTCCTCAGCTGGGAAGGTGCCCTTGCCTCCCTGACTCTGGACAATCACTCGCCTTTCAAGGATGACCCCAACGTTCCTCTCCTTGGACCTTCCAGGTCCTTTGGGTGCAGTCACATCTTCCCACGACCCTGGCTTTTGCCTCAGTCCAAATCAGTTTGTGGTTTAGAGTTCTCTTCTCTCACTACATTCTCTCTCTCTCTCTTTATCATTTCTTTAGGCATCTTGTGAGTGCGTGCGTGCGTGCGTGTGTGTGTGTGTGTGTGTGTGTGTGTGTGTGTGTGTTATGTAGAGGCCAGGGCATGATGTCAGGTACTTCCCTCTATTACTGTCCTCCTTATTTTTGGAGACAGGATGGTCTCTCAGCAAACCCGAACCTCACTGCTTCACCTAATCTGGCTGGCCAGTGAGCCCCAGGCTCCATCTGTTTCCACCCAGTGCTGGGGTTACAGCTGCACAGCATTACTTCTGGCTTTTACATAGGTGCTGAGGACCTGAGCAGCTCCTCATTTTTCCCACCGAGCCCCATCCCTGCCCCATCCTCTCACTTGATTTCAAATTGCTACAGGCAGACATGGAGCCACACTCACTTCTAAACTGCCACATGCCACTTCCTCGGTGTCTAGCAGTGTTTTCTAGATGGAAGCCCATTTCACATTCATAGGGAATGCTGCATGGTAAGACTTGTGGTTAGAAGAGAATTAAGTTTTCAGATCGGAAAAAGGGTGAGAAGAAAATGGGAAAATACACAGAAAAAATGAGATTATTCTTTGTACATGTCCTTGATGTCAGAGCCCAAGTACTGATGTCAGAGCCTCAGACTGCATACAGAGGATCCCATTGCACAGTTCTACATCGCGCTCCCAAACTGAAAGCCCAATTCCACAGTCATCTCCCTTTTATTCAGGAGTCAGGCATAGTCATTTCCCAGGCCTGGAAACTGCACAAGAGAAACAAATGCACAGTGGCTTGTAAAGACAGCTACAAAGCCATGCTTGAAGCCTAGTGGTCCTTCTCCAGGGAGAGAATTAAGCCTATACTGCCATGAGATCACCCGCATGGCTGCAGGCGGCACGGGAGGACTCCAGAGTTGAAATTCCAGTTACAGTGTACCATATGAACTCCAGATTTGCTAGATCTGTTCTTCACCTGCGGCCTTGCAGGGAGAGGACACCCCTGCCCCAGGGGACTCAGAAGTACCAAGTGTGTGAATCACCAGAGGAGACGTGGCGATGGCCAGGCCCACCCTCTGAAGAGCCTTGGCAGAACTGGAGCTTTCCCAGGCTGTGCTGTGTGGCTCCTCCTGCCTCCCGGATGCTTTCAGTCTGTCATCTCAGCCAGACAGCCCTAGACAGCAACACGTGAGCTACAGAGCCAGCCCTGAGATTCAGGACCCTGTCCCTGCTCACTGTCCAGTCTGCCTCCCGAGGCCACTTGCTTTGTCGGCATGGCTTTCTGCAGCCAACACTTTTCCCAGCTTTCTTCCACTGCATACAACAGAGGTCTCCCTCCACGCCCACCTCATCCCACTGCATCCATTCGCACCAAGGTCATCATGACCTGTCGCTGACCTTTATCCAACTCCTGTCTCTTCCTTGGTTGATTCCTCTTGCTCCCTCCATCTGCTAGGTTCAGGCTTTCTCTACGCCTCCCTCTGGCTGTGCCATCCCACCCTTGCTTCTGTCCTCCCAGATGATCCCACACTTTGCCCTATGTCCCGGACCAAAATCAAGTTCCAAGCTCCTTCTGGATGTGCCCTTCAATACCTCCCAGTCAACCTGGAAGAGTGCAGTACAATGCATACAAGCATGGTCTCTGGGGCCAGACTTCCTGAGTCTGAGAGTTAACACTATCTCCGACCAGCCTTGACCCTGAGTCTGAGAGTTAACACTGTCTCCTACCCAGCCTTGACCCTGAGTCTGAGAGTTAACACTATCTCCTACCAGCCTTGACCCTGAGTCTGAGAGTTAACACTATCTCCTACCAGCCTTGACCCTGAGTCACTGAACCTCCCTGGGCTTGTTTAGACACCTACAAAGCTACCAGTACAGCACCTTTCCCACAAAGTTGTGAGGATTAATTTAATATGAGTTAGTCCATATCAAGTGCTCAGGATGGTAACTCATATACTACAAAGCTCATTATTCTATTCTACTACACTGTCCTCTCCCCGAAGCCTTCTCTGCCCACCTCTTGCTGATCCCCTTGTCCCCCTGCTACCCTGGAAGATTCATTTTTGTTTGTTGTTTGTTTGTTTGTTTGTTTGATACAAGGTCTCACTTTGTGGTCCTGACTGGCCTAGAACTCACTATGTACACCAGGCTACTCATAAACTCATCGAAATCTGCTGCTGCCTCCTAAGAGCTGGGATTAAAGGCAAATCCCACCATGTCCAGCTAGGAAAATTCACTTTTATCCACACTTTAAAGATGGGGAAATGGAAGCTTAGAGAATGTAAGTGGCATATTATCAACTGCACAAGAAACATGTGATAGATCTGGTTCTGACTTTAGAGATCCATCTGGCAGCAAAGCCGGTGTTCTCAACCACTCACATTTACTCCCCCAGCTTCAAGGTCAAAACCACAGTCATCCTGAGTGTTCCTTTCTTTTCCTCACTAAATCTATTCACTCACTATTGAGTCAGGGCCCAGGTTCTGCCTATCTGACCTACTCCTCTAAGACCCCTTCCTTCCTACCCCCATTGCCCTACTCCCTGTTCCCGTCAGCCTCCTTTGCCACCTATCTCCCTAAACGGTCCCTCTGTCTCCAGGAATCTTCATTCCAAGCTGTAGGGAAAATTATAATCCTAAACCACTGGTCTGTTGCTTTGATCTGTATTATGTTCTCAGGCACAGGGCTTCATTCAGAGTCAGCCACACCACTGCCTTCTCAACCCCTCTCTTGGGAAATTGGAAATTAACTAAATGTCTAACCATAAAGGAATAGTTCTAGAACATGGATCATATGCCCCAATAGAATGGTATTTAGGCATTTAAAATGCCTATGAACGGTTTATAATAGTATTAAAAATATTTATGTAATAATATTAAGAGGAAGAATTAGGGTATAAAATTATATGTGTATCTACATGAAGGCCACCACTAAGCAACACAAGGACTGGTCATGCACTGAGGAATGATCAGAGGAAGATGTGATTAGAGCCAACGTTTACCAAGCACTAATCATGGCCTGCTCTGCTCCAAGCACTTCTTAGGAACTAATTTATCTAATTCTGAAACAGTCTGATGAAATGGGTACCATGACTGTCATCTCCATTTTACAGACACATGAATAAGAGAGGAAAATGAAGGAGCACAGTGGAGATTGCACTGCATGACCCCTATCCCCAGGACCAGTTCCTAAACCACAGCCGTCCACAGAGAATGGCAATTAACTTGAATGTTTGGAGACGTTCCCTTGGCCATGGGAATGTTCAGTGATCATCTTCATTGTCTGTAATGAGCACATATTCCTTTTATAATATATTGTGAGGAATATAGTCTATAATTTAAAAAATTTCTCTTGATGATAAATACAATTCAAGGAATCTGATCTGCCTGGCACCTACCTTCCTAGCCCTGTCTACCCTGGCATCTATCATTCATGCCTCTGCCCTCCTATAAGAGGCCTCTCCTAAGTGGTTAGCTCTATGTAGATCAGAATTTTCTGACCAACTAACTACCTGTGGGGAGCAGTCAAGAATATGAAAGTGTGTGTGTGTGTGTGTGTGTGTGTGTGTGTGATCATTATTCTCTGTAAACCTAGCTGAAATGTAACATTTCCTCCCACTTTCAATGTGGGCAATAAAGCACAGTATATTTGTAGCATCTATAACTTTGTCACCAACAGAAATCAAGAAAGTTTTTATATCACATTACGAATATCATTTATAGTCATCAATACCTCAATACTTCAGTATTATTCTAGTGGTTAGACCCAATGCTGGACTTAGCAATGGGATACATTAATAAAGCACAGATATTAATATATCACTATTAAAATATTTTAGCTGCCTTTCTATTTAACTGCTTTCCATGGTTATCTGACCATTCTATTTTATTGGCTTTGAAACACTTTTCTAAGAAGGTATCCTGCAGCCCCACAGTCTGCCATGGTCTAGACTCTCGCTCTTCTGCTTGGGAAAATCATATTGATCCTCCAGCACCACTGAAGATCTTGCCCCTAGGCAAGAAAGCATCCTTCCTGTCCTGTATCTGAGCCAGCTACAGGAAAAGGGCAAGCTTCCTATTATCTAAACACCCACCTCTCTTCTGCCCCAAACATATTCACAAGGCCTCTCAGCAGAGGGATGTTTCTCCTAAAAATAATGCTCCCAGAAGGTCACAATCCTGAACCTGGATGCTTGTTGTCAAACTCATGATGTGCTAAAATCTGATCGAAGTAGACAGATGTGTAACCATTTACTGGATAAGGAGTCCTAATCCAAAAAAATAACCTATATCCTAAATCAGAAACTGTGGAACATTGGCACGATGCTCATAACATTTGGGATTTCAGATTTTTGGATTACTAGGAATGTTCAACCAGTAATATCTATACAAATATTCCTAACCAAAGAATCTCCTCACCAGGAAACACCGAGCATTTCAATAAGTGATATTCAACCTATATGATATGGAACTATGATATAAGCATGCATTGGTTTGAGCATGGATCATTACTGGAGACATTATTCAGTGTATGATATATGTACCACATGAACATTCTACAGTCTCAAAAATTTTAGATTCTAAACACATCGGGCCTCAGGAGTTTGGGGACCCAGGCTTGCCCTTCTGAGCCCCTCATACCCTCCACCAGGTGTCTGCTGACCTCACTGTACCATAAACTCTGAGGGCAGTGAGACATCTGTTCAGTTCTGGCAGAAAGGAATTGCTTTCAGTTGAACTGGGCTAATCCAAGATGACTTTAGTGAAATCAAATGGCCACTGTAGCAGCAGCAAGGCCTAGGGGACACTTGGTATAGACAGGGCTCTTGTTCTCTATAAGGATGCCTGATCAGTGGAAATGGGACATAGCCATAGGAAAGCCTCAGGTCTAGAACTTCTGGAACCTGATCCTACAGGCCAAGGCCACCTGAGTGACGACACTGAGCAAGATGTGGGAGGGACAGCAAGGTATGGAAGCAGGAAGACAGCCCTATTGGTTTCCTAGGATGCTGCAGAATGAGGAACAAGAAGACATGAGTGATGTTGCCATGGCAACTAAGTTTTCTATCCAGAAGAAGAGTTGGAAGACAACTGTTAGAGCAG
This sequence comes from Rhizomys pruinosus, assembly GCA_009823505.1. Classification (NCBI taxonomy): domain Eukaryota; kingdom Metazoa; phylum Chordata; class Mammalia; order Rodentia; family Spalacidae; genus Rhizomys; species Rhizomys pruinosus. Next base: position 5,336,066 of record VZQC01005780.1, on the reverse strand, counting down.
CCCAAAGAATAAAGACTAGGATATAATGTTGTAACTGGATGGAAGAACAGCTTTTTCTCCAATGGCAGCTCTGGCCTGGGTTAGAAGTGCCTCTTGGAAGCTGGTCCCATAGCAACTCAGTCCTTCTCCAATCTTCTTAGGACCCTCCCCAGACACGAGCAGTACAGAGTAGGAAGGGTTGGCGGTGAGGCAAATGGTCCTGAGGGGTCGGTCCAGGTGCCATTGAGGGTAGGTCCTCATTACCGGCAAGATGGCACTGGATGAACCGTTCAGGCTCTCTTGGAGCACAGGTAGTAAGTACCCTAGCTTTACAGGGCCAAGAGAGCCATGGAGCAGGGAGAACTGGGAAGACTCAGTCTACCTCATAGTCACTTCCTGGTGAAGATGGAGAGCAGCAAGGAGGGCAAGGTGTCCCTTTGTGCCCGTTCACATCACACTTGGAGCACAACAAGAAGCCCCAAGTTCCCCACAGCCAGGCAGCAATTGCTTCCGTCTACTCTGACACACTGTCTCCTCTGGTGCCTAAGCTTTCAGGAACACTCTCCATGGTGAAATCCCCAAGATGGTCAGTGGGATGAGTGGATTGGACTTTGCTGGCTGCAAGACAAGGAGGGGAGAATGTGGGAGTGAGGGGGCCCGCTCTCTGCACGCACGCCCCTCAGCAGAAGCCAGGATCTCCTCTTCCCTAACAGCTCCAGACCACTGCATGAGGAACAACACCATTCCCTGGGGCTTCTCTTCTGCCAGGTGCCCAGCTGGCAAGCACAGTGCTACTCTCACTAGGAAACCTAACTCTATGCTTCATAAGGATGGGACAGAAGTTGCTGAAACTCATAGGAGGCCAGGCACTGCTCTGAGTCTGTTAAACAAGCTCTCGCCCCCTCAGAACCTTGGGAAGGGAGTGCTCTAAGCACCCCCCTTTCCAGAGAATTCTAACCTCCCAGCCCTGAATACGAGCACTGGTTCATACTTGCTCTTCAAGTATGACCTTTAAGCATGTCCCTGTAAACTCTCTCAAAGACATGCATTAGCCATCACACCCCAACGTACCCCCTGTTGTCCAGGCTCAAGCCTTTGCTCAGGCTACTGTGTCATCTACCTGGATGCTAGTTTCTCTTCTCCTTACCTATGGCACATTCCAAAGTCTGGTCCGGAAATTTCACCTGATCATCTGGTCTGTGTCAAAACTCTGACATGAGCCCTGTGTGAGTTATTCTCTGACACACCCTTGGGAGACCACCTAAGACTTATGTACTTTGCAGATGTGTAAAATGAGGGGACTAGACCAGATGATGTCTAAGCACTGCAATTCAATGTGATTCTGAATCCATACCACGTTTATGTGCAGTAGGGAATTCAGAAAGGGGAGCGAGAGACTCATCACTTACAGCTTCTTTTTTCCCCTTTCCCAGGTGTGTGCGTGTGTGTGTGTGTGTGTGTGTGTGTGTGTGTGTGTGTATGGGTGTGTGTGTACACATGTATATAAGCCTGTGGAGGCCAGAGGACCTTGGGTCTTGTTTATCAGGTACCATCCATCATTCATCTTGTTTTGTTGTGTTTTGAGACAGTGTCTCTTACTGGGCTGGAACTCACCAAGGAGGCCAGGCTGGCCGGCCAGTAAGCCTTGGGGCTCTACCTGTCTCTACCTCCCTAGTTCTAAGATTCACAGGCACGGCAAGCCCTTTACTGATTGAGCCATCTTCCTGGGAAGCCTGGCTTTTTTCTCTGGGTTCTAGGGATTGAAGTTAGGCCCTCATGTTTGCATGGCAAGTATTTTTCCGACGGAGCCATCTCTCCAGACCTTTCCTTTACTCTGATTTTGATTCATTCTACTGAGTGGATGGAGGGATACCAGCTCTCACTTATTAGATGTAGCAGGCCTGAATTCCTGAGGGGCATGCCCCTGGGAGCCTTTAAGAAGCTTGGAAGCCTAGGAAAAGTGGGCCTCCAGAGGCAGAACATCAGGCACCTGCCCGTACCTCATCTCAGGCACACTGGAGCATTGTGAGGTCTGGGTTCCTCAGTGTGCCTTCTGGGTGTCAAGGGGAGACATGTGGATGGCATGTGTGTCCTCACAGAGACAAGCAGAGGAGAGGGGTTGACAAGGAGGCCCTTGCTTCTAGCTCTGTAGTAAATTAAGCCTCAAACTGGCTCTGGCAGAAGCAGGGATGGTGCCTCGGGGTATTTGGGTGGTAAAGGGGTGGCGCTTGGCTAGGCTCTAATACCTTCACTGCAGGAGGCAGAGTGATCTGGGGACAGAGGTGCACCACGTCTGATGCCTCCTAGGAGCTCCCTGCAAAAGATAAGATACAGAGGGAAGCAGGAGGGGCCGAGTGGGCAGGGGAATGGCCTGATAGGCCTTGTCCATCCCTTTCATCTCAGATCTGTGGACCGTGCAGAGGGAGTTAGCAAATCAAACATCGAGAAGCCTGAGGCGATGGTGTAGAAAGGGCAGAGGTGGGGTGAGTCTTGTGCGAGTTGGAGGAAGCTTTGTAAGTGACCCTCACTTTAACTAAACCCACTGTATGAAAACCTGCCTATTTGAACCAGAAAGCACAGGACTTGGTTTTCTACTCCTATCTTTCCAGTTTCCACGTTGGCTGCTAATTAACGCCCTGTGTGATACTTCCATCCCCAAGCCTCGTGTGCAGCCAGCAGATGAGGGGGTGACCTCTAGATTCCAGCATCTTCACCTTTGCTATACTTCCTCATCTTTGATTCCCAAAATAACCACTGCTTCCATGGAGTAACTTGCATTGTGATTCATTAAGTGTGATGTGTACAGAGCTTTTTGAAAACCACCTCTTACTGCAGTAAGGCCCAACTATGCCCTGCTGGATTGCTACAGCCCCAACTTCAATTATAGCCTAGACTTTCCACAACCAAAACCATCACCAGCAGTCTCTTTCATCTCCTTGAAGCAGACTCCCTGGCTACAGGGTGATATGTGAAGGGTTGGGAGAACGGACCAAGGCTCTGTAGCCACTGACATGTCTGAAATTAACAATGCAAATTAGCTCTGGACCACTAGCCCAGAGGAAACACAGACTGTGACACGAAGCAGCAGCTGGCATGAGGTGGCCCACCACAACCTTCAAAGGCACCAAGCTGTCAGATGCATCAAGTCTAGAAAACCGGAAGGAGAAGGAGAATATTCAATTACGAGGGATGGTGACATTAAGCAAGCCACCTGAGAAGAGCCTGGGAAAAAGTACAGCCCTTGGGGACAGCTGAACTTTGAATCACGGGCTAGAAGAGGCGATAGTGAGGGCTGGAGGAAGTCTGCTCAGCCGAGACAGGAGAGAAAAAACCAGCAGCAAAAGCTATTGCTGCCACTCGTTGTGTGCACCGGGGGAGCACGTCACCTACACCGCTGCACGGAACACTCTGAAGAGACATCATGACTGTCAGTATCATCTGACAAATGAGCAAACTGAGGCAGGAAGTGGATAAACAGCCTGTCCATAGCACACATAGAGATCTGGTCAGGCTGATTCCCAAGCTCATGATCTTAATCTTCTCAGCACAGACTCCTCTTCAAGTAGGGTTCCCAGAGTGGCTGCCCCCCTCCACACAGAGACCCTGTTTCCTTCACCCGCCACCCCCTAGTACTCTCACTGATACCTGGAGCCTGCCCGCTCTGCTTCAGCCCACTGCCTGAACCCACCACCCACAGGGAAGGAAATAACTGGGCTGGACCTTTCTATGAACTACCTAGGTAGTGTTTTAAAAGCCCCATCGTGAAGGTGTCCTCTGGTTCAGATGGAAGGCTCTCAGGATACAAAGATCCAGAAGTCTTTTCTACCAAATGTGAAACATGCCTCAGACACACTGAGATATAAAAGCTGAACCAAAGGCTACTTGCTAATAAAACACTTGATACCTAAAAGAAGGGTATTTTAAAGATGCCCAAAGCCTGCAATGAGGAACAAAGATATCATTTCTTTTACTCCTCGATTCATCCAGCTTTATATTTTAGATGCATTCAAGTCCGGCTGCCTAGGTTACTGAAAGAGGAAGTTTCTACTTGCAGTGACGCCATCCATAGTGGGCAGATATGCATGTTCTTTCTCAATCAAGGCTTTGTATAGAAAACAGTGAAGAGATGAATGCATCTGTGCATGAAGGCATGAATGAATGGGTAGGGTAGATAAACAACTGAGTGAACTAGTAGTCTATCTTAATTCATGTTTCACAACATGCAGCCTCATCCGGGCTGAAATTCTCACAGGCCCTCATCTGGGAACATCCATGTCAGTGGCCTGGCACTGGGTACAGCTCCTCCCACCAACTCATCCTCTGACAGCCTGTCCACTCTACGTACTGGTTTCTGCAGTCTCGTACTCGCTGTCTCTGAGAAGCTCAAAGATGTCCACTTCGACCTTGGCCTTGCCCAGTCTCTCAGGTGCGCGGTTGATGCGGTTCTTGGCCAGGGTGATGGACAGCCGCTCCCCTCTGCTGCACTCCATGGGGTCATCCAAGATAGCAGCTGTGGGCAGGCAACCACATGAAGACAGTTGGTATACCACCTGCCAGTGTTACCCCTCTTCCTTCTCCACCCTCTCCCAGCTGCCATCTTCCTTTTCCAGGCAGCAACCTAAATCCCTCTCCACCTTGACATCTGCAGAATTCTCCCAGAGCAAGTTCTCTGCATGCTTCAGTGTCTCTGTTTGCAGACAGGTTTAACAGAGAATTCTAATAATTATATGCCTTGGGGACCCTGCAATGCCATATCCAGCCGCCAGGGGTCCTATCTATCAGAGATCCCTGGCCCCAGGCACAGAAATACTCTTGGATACTTGAATACAAGCCTGCATGCATACAGAAAGGCACGTGTTTGCTGCCCTTTGAAAATGGAATTCTGGGTAGATGGGAAACACTTCCTGAGGTAGGAGAGAGCTACATGAGGCCACATCTGTGAGGGAGTGCTGTGGAATGCTCAGGTTCTATGCTCTAATGCCTATGAGTCATGTTTCCCAAGTGAGCTATGCAGGTTTTCCAAACCCCTTTTCTTCATTCAACATTAGGAATAGTAAGACAAACTCATGGCTGGTGTAAGGACTCAATTCAGGTAGTACAGACAAGAGGCCCATCATGAACACAATGTGTTCATCACAGTGTGTGACTTAGAGGGGTGTAGGTATCAGTAGCTCCCAGCTTGTAACGTGAAGGGTGTCACAGAGAACTGGTTCAGGTCCTAGCTCCACCCCTTATGAGATATAGGATCTGTTCCCTCACTTGGAAAATGGGGAAAAACCTACTCCTTGAGGTACTGGGACGATTATACAAGATAATGTGTACTAAAAGAGCATCTTGTACCTAGTGGGTACTCAATATTGATGGCTACTGAAATTCTTAGTTATCATAACAGGGGGAAGTTACAGAACTGAAAATCAGCCTACAAACTTACATACAGCTTTTAGGCAATTATTTATTAACAACTATTCACAAAGGCCCCAAGGTAGAAACAATCCAAATGCCCACCAAGAGAAGGATAAGAGGAATGCTGCTTTTGTATGCAGTGGATTATTATTGAGCAATAAAAGGAATAGAGTATTCCTATATTTGACAACATGGATGGATGTTAAAGAGATCATGCCTAGTGAAAGAAGACAGACACAAAAGATTACTTATGGATGGGCCTATTAATGTGAAGTGTCTAGCCCTGGTGAATCCACCAAAGCAGAGAGGAAAGTAATGGTTGTCTAGAGTTTGGGGACTTATGGGAAGTGAGGAGTGACTGCTAATGATTAGGGTAGTGTGGGGGAGTCACAGAAAATGCTCCAAAACTGAGTGTGGTGATAACTGCACAACTCCACAAATATAGTAAAAATGACTGAATTGTATATGTTAAGTATTCCCAGTGACCTCTGCCGCTGGCTGGTCACTTTTAGTTCGCTTTTAGTTAATTCACAAAGGCCACTTCATTGAATAGGTTTTAGGACACACTGGCCCCATGCCTGAGGGGTGGGGGGTGTATTACGTAGTCTATGAATTCTACCTCAATGAAGTCATTATAGAAAAAAAGATACTGAACTTATCTTTCAGAAGGTGAAAGAACACAGGGTCCCCGGAAGCCCATGCTCCATGCTGTCATTTCACCCATTAGTGCTATGCTGTATTATTACCACCTTACAAATAAAAAAACCCAGGCCACAGCAGAGAACATGACAAAGCATTTTTTCTGACATGGATTTGTTTATATACATATTCTCGCTGAACCGTGAAATTCAATTTCATGTACACAGGATGTATATATGCATGGGGCCAATGTGTCCTAAAACCTATGCAATGGAGTGGCCTCTGTGAATTAACTAAAAGTGAACTAAAAGTGACCAGCCAGCTGCAGAGGTCACTGGGAATGGTTACTGGGGACACTTAAAAGCCCTACCAAGGTAAGCTTTAATACAAAGTGAGCCGGGCGTGGTGGCACACGCCTTTAATCCTAGCACTTGGGAGGCAGAGGCACATGGATCTCTGTGAGTTCGAGGTCAGCCTGGTCTACAGAGTGAGTTCCAGAACAGCCAGAGCTAAAGGGAGACCCTGTCTCAAAAAGACTAAAAAAAAAAAAAAATACAAAGAACAATCCCTTATGAATGTGAGACTTGGAATGCTTTGACCTTGGGGTTGGTGTTACAAGTTGGTCTCAATGGGCTTGCTCTAGGAACAAGACCAGAGTGAGATGGTTCCTCAGGAAGTAGAAATGGAAAGAGTTATAGTACATCATACCAGAATGGCAACCTTCGGGCCAGAGGAAGAGGGAATAGAAGAGTGGTTCCCAAATGATGTTTTTTGATGAGTCCATAAAACTCCTTCTAGGAGTGGACAGGTGATGTCTAGGGTTATGCAGTCCCAAGTCAGAGACAACTACCACAATTCCACAGCTATCAGTTTGGATACTGGGTTCCACATAAGATTTGAAGCTGGGGAAAAGTGTTTTACAATTAAAAACAGAACAGCCACCATTAGACTAGCACTAGAGCTTGGGAAGACACAACTAGAACAGCAGCAATTGGCAGTCCACCCAGTAGGCTGCTGTGCAGAAGACCCTGGATCCATGACAGATCAGCTTTATGTTAATTGCTCCTCATGTCCAGTGATAGTTGTATAAGTGTTCAGTGGACACTGTGGCAATTTCAGCGGCAGCTAGGTAAAAATCAATGTTTTCACGTGGAGATGGTAAATCAGGGTTGCAACTAGTCTGGAGACCTGTCCAGGTTTTTGGAGCTGGTGAGTGATAGAGAAGGAACTGGTCTTACTTAGGTCAGTGTGAATTCAGACTCTGCGCCTTAAACAGGGATCATCTTCTTTCCCATGGAAACCTGTTCTTCCAGGGGCTCGGGCTAAGGAAAGGGTGTTGCAGTGAGGGTGTGTGTCGGGGGTGGGGGTCCTGTGGGCGCTGTGAAGGAAGTTTCACCAATTCTGAGACACTAACAATAACAGGATGACTCTTGAACCTCTGAAAATGCCCTCCTCCCGGAAACCCACTCACTGTCTCTCCAACATGAGGGGAGACAGGGAGAAAAGAACCCTCTGATAAACCAGGAGAAGAGCCTTCTCTAAGAACTGATGTGCTCAGCATTATAACCTTGGCCATCCCAGAAAACTGTGAGAAAGGAAAGTTCAATTTAAGCTACTCAGCTTGTAATGTCTCATTATGACAGCCTGAGCTGATTAAGATAATATGCTAATACAAACCCAGATGTGCAGGCCCCCAGCCAGTCATGCAACACACTGCACAACAAACTTGCAGAACATCATTGATTGCATTTTCAGTCTGAGGAACAATGGGCAGTGGGAGGAGAGAGCGTGGGCATCTGATATTGAAGGGAACTGCAGGTCCCCTCTGCACCCTGATCCTCTTTCCCTCCCTGTGAGTCTGCTTTAGCAGAGACTCTGCACTCAGAGGTATTTGGCAAGAGCTTATCAAGTCCTGCCTGCCTCATGCCCTCTCCCAGACCATTCTGGGTATCGTAATATTTCATTAAGATTTTGGTTCTAGGGGCTGGAGAGATGGCCTAGCGGTTGGGAACACCAGCTGCTCTTGCACAGGACCTGGGTTCGATCCCCAGCACCCACGTGGTGGCTGAGAACCATCTGAAACTCCAATTCCAGGAGAACTCCAGTTCCAGGGGAATCTGACGCCCTCTTCTGACCTCCGCGGCCTTGCATGACATAGGTGTACAGACCTGCATGCAGACAGTACATTTATACACATAGAGAAAAATAAAAAATTTAAAAAATATTTTTAAAAAAGATTTTAGTTCTAGATAGTAATTTCTGGCAGGGAAGAGGCTCAACTAGATGGTTGGTTGGCACCAAACATATTGGGATCTGGGTAATTAGGATGAAAATGGGAGCCAGGTTCTAAGGCTATGGATGCCAAAGACAAGGTGGAGACTCAGGTTCTCCTAGAATCCAAATGGACATATCCCCATCATGTGACAAGGTGGAGACTCAGGCTCTCCTAGAATCTGAAGGAACATATCCCCATCATGTGATTACCAAACAGTGCACTTGTTCTTCAACTGTCCCAGGAGAGAGGCCAGATGGATGGAGGAGAGCAGCGTGCTCAAGATTTAACGGGTAGCGGATGCTCCTGGACCACACTGGGTCCCTCAGGCCCAGCTACTGGGCTAGGTCAGGATATGTTCAGAGTTCCCAGCTGTTGCCAAATAAGGAACAGTATGAGCCAGCACATCCTGTGGCCCTGGGGACTGCTCTGCGTAGACGTTAACCAGCAGCCACTATGAGGCTGAGAAGGCTGGGCTGCATGCAGGGAAGGGCAAGGCTGAACTGGGGAGACACACACAGGGATCAGGAGATTTAGAATTCCTTTTTCATGTCAGGGGAGCCAGGGGTCCTCTGCATGCACATGGAGTACCATGTTTTCTATCAAGCTCTCTTTCTGTGGTCTGAGGTCCCTGCCAAGAGAGGGCAACCTGTTGACTGTGTGACCCCCAGCTCTCCCTTGTTTCCATTCCATTCTCTCTCTCTCTCTCTCTCTCTCTCTCTCTCTCTCTCTCTCTCTCTCTCTCTGTGTGTGTGTGTGCGCGCACATGCGTGCACTTTTGCCAGGATGCTTCTCGTTGGCTGGCAGGCCTGGCTTTGTCTACTGCAGCACTCTCTATCTCAGCCCAAGTTCACGTGGCCAGGCATGCCACCTTTTTACTATCTTAAGTCTCGCCCTCCCCCCCCCCGTAAATCTGTGGGTCACAAACAGTTTGGCTTCCTCTCACGACTGGAGCCACAGCATCCATTCACCATCTAGGCTCTCTTCTCTGTCTTTGCTTGGACTACCCTGCCCCTTACGCACTCCTCTTTGCTTGGACTACCCTGCCCCTTACGCACTCCTCTTTGCTGGGACTACCCTGCCCCTTACGCACTCTTTGCTGGGACTACCCTGCCCCTTACGCACTCTTTGCTGGGACTACCCTGCCCCTTAACTCTTTGCTGGGACTACCCTGCCCCTTACGCACTCCTCTTTGCTGGGACTACCCTGCCCCTTACGCACTCGTCTTTGCTGGGACTACCCTGCCCCTTACGCACTCTTTCCCTACCTGGGCTCATCTCCTACAGAATCATCTCTTCTGGGAAGCCATCCTCAAAGCTCCAGTCCAAGTCTTCTCATCTTAGATTTTCCCAAGAGCCCTGCCACCTCCAGGCCCCACTGGTGGGGACTTACTGACCACCTGTACCTACGTGTGTCTGCAAATGTTCTCATCTTACATGGCCCAGATCACGCCTCTTCCCTTCCCAGGCTACCCGTCCTCCCCTTTAGCTCCATGAATTTGTCCTTTTGCCCGTCATCTTTCTTTCTCTCCCAGAAAGCTGACTCTTTGAAGGTGTGGGCTATACCTGATTCATCTCATTCAGTGCACGATTCTGGACACCAGGTGAGTAATAATGACTACCAAGTACAAGGACACCTGGTTTTTCACCCTCTGCAGCAAGTCTGAATGGTGCAGCGGCATCAGAGGATGCCAGATTGAGGGCAGCCCCTATGCATGGGGATGCAGGGCAAAGGACCCAGTGATGGAGTCGTCCCTCCAAGGCTGGCAGCATCCTCTGCTCCCTGTTCACCTACATGAACTGGACTGGGGCTTGCCCTCCCGGCACACAGTATCAACCACTCAGGAGTGACCCTCAGCTGGGAATGTCAGCCGCCTCTCCTCCCTGAGCTCCACCAGAGGTTCACTGCACTTCAACAGCTTGGTATTTTAAGGGGGGATAAAGAACTTTTATTGGGGAGCCTTTATTGGCCATATCTGTAATACTGCCTGTGGCTATCTGGCCCAGCCTGTTACAGTCCCACGCTAACAAGAAAAATAGATGGGTTGAGCCCCAAGGAGGGCTTTGCTCCCTGCCTGCTTGGCTGTGGCTCCTGGTTCCCGGACATGGCTGCAGACCTGTCACTCACCTGTCGCCAGCTCTGGCCTCTCGGTGTCCTTCCTTTACCTGTTATTCTCAGTCATCTCTTCCACTGAAGGGAGTCCCTAACTATGAGTTGTCAGACCTTCATCCTCACCCGGACCTTCTCTTCCAGGAGAACCCCCATACCCATGGCCTGCCTTCCTCTTCCTGGGCTTTGTTTGCCTCAGACAATTCCCTTTCTTCCTATCTTCAGTCCCTCCCAGACCAGCTTGTTTCTCTGGACTCAGACAGAGTCAAGTCCCATGCAGACCTTCCAATGATCAGATCGGCCAGGTGCCACTCTGGCCTTGTAACCGAACACAATCACAGCCAGCACACTAAAGAGTGAAGAGGGGTTTTTAATGCCTGCAGGCAGGAAAGCTGCACTAACAGCCTCCCCGCCACCTCAGCTTCAGTTCAAGCCAGGCTTCTCCAATGATTCATTAGTTCACAGATTTTAGCCCAAAGTCCCTCAACTCCATTGCAAGATACCTTCTGCCCATGCCACCTCATTCAAACTGTAAACAGCCAATTTCAGCAACACCTTGGCAAAAATCTGTGGATACTTTTGATTCTTTGTCTAATTACATCACTAGCCAGTATTGTTTATCAGGTGGTCATCAGGTGCTGCTTGAGAAGAGCAAGTGTATGATCTCATTTAATCCCCACATAACCTACAGTTTATTATTCTGTTTTATAGGCAAGACATGTGAAAAGAGGAAGATTGGGCAAGTTGCTTGGGGTTACGTGGCTCACAGTGATCCTGGGGCCGGGGTCTGTTTGCTGCAGCACTGCTGACTGAGGCTGTTTCTGAGCCAAGTCCTGCCCAGGCTTTCTCATCTAAGGCCCCCAGTTTCCATGATTCCCAGGAGACTGCACTCCTAGGGCTGTGATTCTCTGGCCAGCCTTGCTGGTACCTTCTGCTCCTGCCTGTCCTTGAATGTAGATGGGTCCTCACGGTCTTCGAAAAGCCCTCTTCTTGCTATATCCCTGGAGCTTCCCAAATCATGCCTCTCATTGCAGTCACCTGGGGGGGGGCATCAGTTATACCCAACAGCCTGATCGCACCTCCAGGTCAGTCTCCAAAGAACATCTCAATTATATTAAGACCCAAACTTGGAGGCTGGCACGATGGGTCAGTGGGTAAAGCACTTACCAGGCAAGGCTGATGACCCGAGTTCAATCCTCCCATCCCACGTAGTGGTGGAGGGAGAAAACAGACTCCACATTTATCCTCCGACCTATACACAAACACACACACACACACACACACACACACACACACACACACACACAGACTCCACTAAATAAAAGATCCAAATAAGTTCTCTTTTTCCTTCCCCTGAGCCTCCTGCTAGTATTCTGAGCTAGCAAAGGGCAGCGATAGCTACCCAGACATTGTACCCTAACCTTAACTCCTCACCTCCCCACAACCAACCCCAACCATGTCTGCTTCTTCTTGGTATTTCTCTCACCAGTCCTCTTCTCTAGTCCTAACAGCATTGTCTCCTCTAGTCCCTCCATCTCAGCTGCTGGAAGGGTGAAGCTTTTGATCATCTGGGCCTGGTGAGTAATGCCTACAATAGCAGCTAGTCTGAAAGCTGAGGCAGAAGGATACGAAGGTCAAGGCCTGACTAGCTACAGAGTGAGTTCAAGGTCAGCCTGAGCAATTTAATAAGACCCAATCTCAAAATAAAAATGAAAATGGGTTTGGGGTATGTAGCTCACTGGAAGAACACTTGCCTGGCATAGGCAAGGCCCTGGGTTCCATGCATGGAATTCCTCGCACAGCAGACATGACTTGCCTCCTTACACTCTGCTCCCTTTTCTACCTATGAGATAGCAAACTGCCAATAACACCTCATGTACATATAGGCATGCACACATGTACATGAACACATATGCACACACAAATACACACATGCATGCACACACATAAACATGCAAACAATCATCCACACACTCGGTGCTGCTGTGTGCTGCATTGCCCTGCTCCTTCTCCTCCTCTGCCGGCTGGTTCCACTTACTCATGATGACTCCTTACGCATCCTCTCTTCCAGGAAGCCTTTCCCCAAACATAGTATCTGACCAAATGCCACAGGCATGTGCTTCCCAAGAAATGCACACCTCTTAGAGCACATTTTGATCACAGGTTCAATCTTCAAGTTTGACTCACTCATCTTTCTAATATAATTCTGGGTGTCTCATCTGGCAACAGTACAACTTTTATAACTGTTTGAGCCAAATTCGGTTTGACTCTGGAGGGATTCTATACCAACTTCTATTCCTTTCTTCAAAATCACTACTCTGATCCATACATCTGTGATAAACTGATTTTTGACAAAGGCACAGTGAAAAATGATCCAGCAACAAATTGTGCTGGAATAACTGGATCTTTGTATGCTAAAGGAAGGAAGGAAGGAAAGAATTTTTTTTTTTTTTTTTTTTTTTTTTTTTTTTTTGAGACAGGGCTTCCCTGTAGCCCCAGCTTCCTGGAACTCACTCTGTAAACCAGGCTGGCCTTGAACTCACAAAGATCCATCTGCCTCTGCCTCCCAAGTGCTAGGATTAAAGGCGTGCGCCACCACGCCCAGCAGGAAGGAAAGAATTTTAAACTCTGTCACAGATCTATGGCAACATAAAATAACATAAAATAAACAATAGAAATAAAGAGGTGAAAACCAAAAGCTATGAAACCTCTAGAAGAAAACCTTTATGATGTTGAGTTACACAAATACTTGGGCACAATCCATTAGGCTTGGTAAGCCAACTTCATCAAAGCTATACAGGTCAGCTCTCCCAAAGACGCTACAAGAAGGACCAGACAAGCCATAACCTGGGAGAAAATACATGAAACGCCTGTAATAGACAGAAGACTTACATCCAGAATACATGAACAACTTTCAAGACTCACTAACAAACTGCCCAAGTTTTAAAATGAGCAAAAAAGATTTGAATAAATACTTCACCAAAGAAGTTATATGGGTGGGTGGAAAATACCCTCAACATTATTAGTCATCAGGGAAATGAAAATTAAAACCATAATAAGATGTTTAGTATTAAACTACTACTTGAAAGGCTGATATTTAAAATCTTGACCATACCAAATGTTGGCAAGGATACAGGAGAACTAGAACTCCCATTGACCCATCTTCCCTAGCGTCTCACCCTCCTCTACGTCCTCTGAGTTCTAAGTATTCCCCAAGCCTGGGTCTAGTCTGCAGTCTACTGGTCTTCACTATGAACTTGCTCCCCGAAAGAATTGACTGGACTGAGGAGACACAAGGAGCTGAATTCCACCTGGGAACCTACAAAAAGAAGCAGGGCACGGTGGTGTGTGCTTGTAATCCCAGGACTAGGAAGGCAGGGGCAGGCAGATCTCTGGGCTGCTCAGCTTGCCTACCCTATTTGGTGAGTTCTAGGCTAGCAGGAGACGGTCTAAAAAAGAAAAGGTGGATGGTATCTGAGAAACAATACCCAAGATAGTTGTCAGATCTCTCTCTCTCTCTCTCTCTCTCTCTCTCTCTCTCTCTGTCTCTCTCTCTCTCTCTCTCTCTCTCTCACACACACACACACACACACACACACACACAACTTATCAATCCGAATATCCTCAGCTATCAGCTCCAAGTGGATATTTCTGAATTCCTATGTCCAGACCCAATTTCCCAAACACTCATTAGTCTCCAGCTTCTGGCTGTTACTAGAAAATATTCCCTTGACGTTCCTTCCGGACTCTATGTCCCAAAGGGCACCCGTTACCTTTGCATACAAGTGGGGGCTATTTCTTGCTTCTCAGACTCAATTAATAGCACAGTTGCTCACATGCAAATTCCTGGCAGAGTTGTCTTGCACTTTCCACAGCCCTTCAGCCCCTCCATCTGCTCAGTCACTGAGGCCGGCCAAGGACCTTCTTCCTACTGCGTTCTCTTCCCACTGTCTCCTCCTTTCCTTTTCTCCTGAATTCCTCTAATCTCCCTCAGTCATCCTCACACAACGCAGATCCTCTGGCCCCAAGACTATCTGTAATCTGGCTCCAATATACTTTTCCAGATTCACATTCTACTAAATTCTATGGCCACATGGCTGCTTCTAGGTCATCCTTGCTAAACATGGAACAGGTTGTGGGACTTTGTCTGGTTTGTTGTTGTTGTTAGGTGGTCTGCTCTTTCTGGAAAGTTCTTGGACTTTCTGTGCCCACATCCAAACCCTAACTAAACCACACCTGTTTTTGTGCCTGATTCCCACCCTAACCCCAGGCAAGCCCTGACCCGCTCTAGCTGCATGGATTTCCCCTTCTTTAGTCCCCTAAAGCATGTGTGGTTTGACTCATTCATTCAGCACTTCATCCTGAACTTTACAACTGATTAAGGAAGTTTGTCCATTCATTCAAGCCTTCCTATATTTTTAGGTTAATTTAAGAACCCATTAATGGGGCTTGAGAGATGACTCAGCAATTAAGAGCACTGGCTGCTCTTGTAGAGGACCTGGGTTCAGTTCCCACAACCCACATGGAGGTTAACAACCATTCATAACTCTAGTTCCAGGGGAGATCCAACGTCCTCTTCTGACTTCTGTGGGCACTGCAGACACAGGTCCACTTACATACATGGAAGCAACACATTCAGACACATAAAATTAAAAGTAAATAAAATATCTTTAAAATCTATTAATCATCTATCTTGATTAAGGCATTGTGAATGTACAGGGTAGTATGTTTCTACTTTCAGTGTGCAGAGGAGGACAGGGCCACAACCAACATGGTAAGTGATACAACAAAATCTTACATTCCCGTCATGAAGGGGGTATTCACACACTAGGAAATGACAGGCTAGAAGGACTAGGTCTCCAGTTCCCAAGGACACCCTGGAAGGTAGGAGAGGATGCAAGACCTTTACTATAGAAGAAAGTAAAACATTCTAAGGCAGCACAGATAAAGGAAAGGCAAACTCTCACAGGGAGATGCTTTAGAGAAAAATGTTTGCATTTGTCTAATATTTGCACATGCCAAGAGGAACCTGTCTACTACACTGAGAAGTCAGCCTCAATGGAAGATAGTGAGTTTCCCAAAGAGGCAGAGATGTGTCAGGTGTGGAGACCCCAATGTACAAGGAAGACTGAGGTGCCTGG
The DNA here is from genome assembly GCA_009823505.1 of Rhizomys pruinosus. Lineage (NCBI taxonomy): Eukaryota > Metazoa > Chordata > Mammalia > Rodentia > Spalacidae > Rhizomys > Rhizomys pruinosus. Next base: position 5,320,523 of record VZQC01005780.1, on the reverse strand, counting down.
TTCAGCTGGTGCCTGGTCAGAGAGGCTTAGAAAGAGGATACATCCAAGATTCCAGAGCATGAAAGATGTTGTGAAGATTTTCCGGGAGACTGAAGTGGCACCCAGAAGATGCTGAAAAGAGCCCTGAGAACACTCAACAGGTCATGACATGGTAAGGTTTGCATTTTAAAGAAACTGTTCTTGTGGATATATATATATATATATATATATATATGTAAGAGAGTAGACACATGAGCTGAAAGGATCAGTCTGGGTGCTGATTTAAAATCTGGTAGAGAGAAATGAGGCTGGTGGTGAAGGTCAGGAGGTTAGGGTGAGGAGTCAAAGACATTTATGCTCAGGAGATTGTAGGCTGACTTTGGTCCCGCAGAGATAGAGCAGATTCAAACGGGACTGATAAGATACAAATCAATGAGTCCATCTGTGGAAGGCAGAAGGAGACAGAGCAGGTTCTAAACCTCTCTTACATCTGAGTGGTAATGTCATCAGCCAGGACAGAGCACAGGCTGGTAGACATGAGAGCTGCTCCTTCTCAGTGTCAGATGAAAGGTAAATGATTTGGTATACTAACTACCTGCTAAGCTCAGGCACACTGCCCAGTAACAAAGTGACACTCACCTGGCTTACCAGAAGATAGACCAGGCTAGACACAGATCTGGGAGTCCCCAGGGAGAAGACTGTAATGACAGTTTGGAGCCAGCACTGGCTAGAGAGCCAGGGGATTGGGAACAAGGTTTAGACCTTGGAGACTCAATGCTTGGGAAGAATGAGTAAGATTGAAAGACTGAGAAACAATGTTGGGTGAAAGAAGAACCCAGGATTTTCCATGAGACTTCACAATTGCAAGGTCTCTGGGGACATTAGTGAGGATGGGGGGGCAGTATTTATATGGCAGTGAGTAGAACAACAGAAGAGACCAGAGTGAAGCAGCTATCCTGGGAGAAGAGGACCCTGTGGGACTACCCCACATTATATACAAGGAAGGAATTAATTTTATTTCCTGTCGCTTTTATGATTTTACATACATACACTTTTCATACTAACCACTCCTACCTCCCCTGTTTCTCTCCTCCCTACAAACTCTCAAGCATGTTCCCACCCATTTGTGTGTGTGTGTGTGTGTGTGTGTGTGTGTGTGTGTGTGTGTGTAATCCACCAAGGTTAACCATCCATGTGATTGTGGGTTTGGAGCTATAGGTTGGAGCCCAGTGGGTTCAGCAGAAGATACACATCTAGCCGGGTGTGGTGGTGCACACCTTTAATGCCAGCACTCAGGAGGCAGAGGCAGGTGGATCTTTGTGAGTTCAAGGCCAGCCTGGTCTACAGAGCAAGCTCCAGGCCAGCTGGGACTAAAGGGAGACCCTGTCTCAAAAACACCAAAAAAGATACACATCTAAAGAAAGCAATTCTCCTTCTCGGAATCTATTGATAGCCAATGGTTCAGAGGTAAGGGTAGGGCACCGTGAGCCCCTCCTGGGGCTTTAAACCATGATGACAAGGCCTCGGAAGTAAATTGTTGAGAGAGGAGCTGGTCACATCGGAAGAGAGGGAGTGTTTTCTGAATAAGGCCTGGGAAAAGGTGGATAGAAAAGGAACCTGGAAAGAGGTCCAGATGCACTTGGCACGGCAGATGGGACGGCTCCTCCTCCAAGATGCTGGCACAAGAGAGAAGCATGGCACTGACCCTGGGGCCTTTCTCCTCTTCTTCCTGTTAATAACTCGTCACTGTGAGTTGTAACTGGATGCATGGCTGCCCAGACACAGGCTGCATTTGTCAACCTTCCTGAGCTCGGGGAGACCTAGAATTGACTTTGTGCTTGCAGAAATGGGTGAAGGTGACCACAGTGTGCAGATCTTCCCTTTGACCCCCTCTCCTCTTTGCTCTCTTCTTTTTTCTCCTGACAGGAAACAGTGTCAACAGGAACATATATAAACCACATGTTGATGATGATGACAACACTGCTCACCACCCTGATCCTGGGACTACTGTGTAACTTCAGGCTCACATGGGTAAGAAATGCATTTCCTACATTTGAGAAACTATATTATTAAGTCTCTGAATTACTGTGGCTCGTCCTCTTTCCCCAGATTAGTGCTGCCCAGCAGAAATAGAGCACGAGGCCCCATATCTTTGTTAATCCTCTAGCGCGCACATTGACTGTTAAAGGCCAAAAGAAATGTGAGATTATGAAATTAAATCAGATTTTCCAAGTAGTATAATGTCAACATCCAATCAATGCAAAAATCATTGAGATGTTTTATATTCTTGTTTTCATATCCAGTGTGTTATATTGACAGCACATCTCCAATCAGGTCAGCTCTGCTTCAAGTGCTGAACTAGATAGTGCCAGTCTAAGACTAATAAACACTGCAGTAACTAAGTATTTGATGGAGGAGAAGATGAGAGAGATTGAACAGGGCAGGAGAAGTAATATCTTCATCTTCTGCAAGCTAGAGTGACAATGACAGGGTAGGCGACCACAGGGGGGAACAGAGAACAAGTGCTTGATATGTAAACGCTTTTCCATCTGAGCCCACTTGAAATGAAGAGATGCTGGTGTGGCTCAGGAACAAAGCAAAGCAGGTGGATGTCAGAGCTCTCCAGAAGAATTGCTTACCAGGAGGGTGAGCAGGACAGGGATAAGGGAGCTGGAGGAGGTCACAGAAACATGGTGGGGAGATGGGTTATATTCTTTACATCAAATAAGGAAAGGATCACTTCTCCCCATCCTCTGCTTTGAAAAAAGCTGTGCAAAAGGTTAGATCAGCAGATATGAGAGCAAAGGATATATGTCACGTGTAGATAGATACTGGGACATGCAGAAGAGCAGGCACTGTGGGATCAAGGTTCTAGAGCTAGATGGATAGGTTGTCGTTTTCAGAGGAAGAAGCTAGGAGTGTAGCTCAGCAGCAGAGCACTTGCCTAATATGCACAAGGCCCTGGGTACCATCCCCAGCATCACCGAGAAAAGGATAGAGTATCATGACCCAAGTACAGCTGTGATGCTGGCATGGAGTGAGAGACAAGGTCAGCGGAAGAGAGGAATGCAAGGGTCCACCAGGCAACGGCACCAGGTGGGAATGTGATCCCTGAGGATGAACAGGCCAGAGCAAGCGTCTCTGGACGATGTAGCTGCCATTCTTGGGGAAACAGTTACCCTGGAGATGGGAGAAAGGGAAGCCCTGTACCTGTAAGGACTAGATGCTGGTCCACGGAGGGACTATGTGTGATGAGCGTGACAGATCAGCTGAAATGGGGGCTCTCTGTGCCTGCTGCAAGGGGCTGAAGGGTAGCCCGAAGGGGAGTGTGGTCTGAGGGTAGCTCACAGTCCAGCAAGGGGATAGGGATGAACCCTCACAGAGGAAGCACACAGGGAATCATTTGCTTTTGTGTGTGTGTGTGTGTGTGTGTGAACTGCTACCTAAACAGGGAACAACGTGTGTGGGAGCCAATGTCTACCCTTGTCACTGTCCCCAGTACAACTCAGTACTGAGCCAGACACACGTAAGGCATCGGTCCCTTCAAGATTTGTTGGATGTGAGTTCATGGCTGGACTTTCACAGCATGCTTCACCTTAATCTTTCACACACCCACAGCTAAATAAAGGACATGACCCCTGGAAAAGATTTATGAATGAAATCTACGGTGTAGCCAGCAATTATATCCACATTTACTGCTTTATAAATATGGGCATTTTGCAAGGTCTGTGTATATCTGATGGATATTCCCAGTTAACTTTTTTAAACTGGTCCTCCCTCCCCAATCCCAGGTCTTGTCTCTGCCCTCCTGATTTTCTTTTGGTGTAGACCATCCCCAGGGTCATAAAGGGAGCCCCCTACCTTCACCCTGTCTGGGTTAGCAACAGAGGCAGCTTGTGGCTGACCCTGGTGCTGGATGTGGCAGCACAGCGTCTGGCAGGGCCACACTCATGGCTCACTGCACATGGAGCCAGGCTGGGGAGGAACAGGGAGCTGGAGCTGCCCATTCGTCTTGTCTAATGGCTGCTGCTGACAGCCTTCTGGCCAAGTTATGGGAGAGAACAGGAAGGAAGGCAGAAGGGATGTGGAATGACGGAGGCCACTGGGAGCCTCGATGGGTTTGAACGTACAGGATGCCAGGCAAAGTCTGCCTTTTAACGGCAGAGGCAACTGAGCCCAGACCAGCCTCCTCGACTGCAGCGATTCAATCTGGTGAGCATATATGGATTAACTCTCTTACACCAGGCATCACAGGGTAGATGCAGTTGAGAACAAGCAATGTAAAGGACATGAAGCAGCTCTGGCTGCTGCTCTCCAGGACTTACCAGAGGCTAACTGGGAAGATGGAGACAGGAGATGGGGAATGCAGTAAAGATCACAGGGTATGTGCTAGGCATTTGGAAGGTCAGCCCAGACAGAGAGCTAGTCAGTACCTCATTGCACTCTAACTCCCCACCCTTATCAGTGTACTGTGGTTTGAATGTGAAATGCCTCCCATTGTCTCTTGTGTTTGAACACTCAGTCCCCAGCTGGTGGTGCTATTTAGGAAGGTTGTGGAAACTTTAGGAAGCAGAGTTTTATTGGAGGAAGTAGGTCACTGGGGCAGGCCTTGAGGTTTCATAGCCTAAGCTCACTTTCTGTCAACTCTCTGCTCCCTGACTGCCACTGCACTGTGACTAGCTACCTCCTGCTCCTGCCTCTGTTCATTCCCTGCTGGGATGGACTGTGTCCTCTTGAACTGTAAGCAAAAATAAACCCTTACTCTCTTAAGTTGTTGCCTGTCAGGAATTTTGTTACCTTAACTAATATAGACTCCATCAAGTTATAGCACGTATCCACCAGAGAAAGAGCCCCTCCCCACGTCCCACACTGTACCCGAAGTTTTGAATAAACTTCTTGCTAGGGCAAGCCCACTAGCATCTACAGTATGGGACCCTGTGGCTCTGGTCAGAAGCAGAAACTGCAATGAAAACCGGAATATTTAACACACCGGGTTGACGCTCCTCTCCCTTCGTCCCCAGGGAAAAGCACATGCAGAGGAAAATGACAGATTAGGGCTGCTTTGAGTTCTTTGCAAGAAGATGGTAAGAAAAAGCTGAGGAGCCATTCCTTTGATTGTTTCCACCTTAGAGTTATCTGTCACTTGTCCCAGGAGATCACAGCAGAAGTAATGGATCTTTTTATTCATTGTCATTATCCCCCAAGGAAAGAGCCGGAACAGGGCAGGGAATATTTATCCAGCAGGACACTGGTGTTTGGAGTCTAAGCTAGGTACCCCCAATGGGATGAGAATAGAATATTCATGTGCTCATTCACTCGAAAAATATTCAGATAATCCGTCATTCTTTCTCTCTTGCCCTTTTCCTACAGTAGAAGGGAAGAGATTCATATCAACAAAATGTGTCAAACTTCTAGCTCACACTGTAATTATGATTTCTGGTTGGGGGTGATAGTCACTGTTCTACATACCCAGGAGACTGACAGAATTCTCTTGGAGGCCACACATAATATGCAGGTTGGAAGCCTGTCTCTCTTCTCTCCTAGCCCGGCTAAGGAGGAGCCTTCGCAACTGCCCCCCTGCCCCCACCCCCACCAGTCGCACGCCTCTTTGGGAGGATGCACTAGACTCAGACATCCTTTCTGGCAGTCCTCTCAAGATTCCTCATTACATATTACAGTTTTCCTTGAAACAAAAACACTGGTAATCTGGTATCCACAGGCACCTCGGGGCTATCCTTGGATGGAAATCATTTCTGTGAAATTATTATTAGGAGGAGCCAGGGGACCAACTCTTAGAACAAGGGCCCTTTCTTCACGCTCGAGCCCAGGAGGTCAGCTCACAATGAGGAGGGCCAGGCTGGGGTGGAGAAAGTACAGGTTACAGCTCTGCTCCAGAACCCAGCAGTGTGGGCGGTAGGCTTGGTCTTCTTGAGGAACCTTTCTGTGACCTGACCAGCTGAGTTTCCCCAGGAGCTGGTAGCTGAAAGAGATGCTAAGCTGGCTGTTGTCAACATATTCAAAATGCACAGAAACGAAATGAAAGAAAGATCAGCAACTGCCGGGAATAAAAAGCTGCTCCATTCGGATCCATATGCCACAGAAGTAAAAACGCTAGTAAATTCAATTTAGTAGAGACCACACAATTACCCACTTTAAAAATTAAGGACCGAGACCATAAACCCACTAAACTTCAAGTCTTCATAATAAGCAGTTAAGTGGGATAGACAGAGATTTGAAGTTTAGTGGGAAGGGAGGGAGGGGGGAAAGGATAGAGATGGGAACCAGTAAGACAAAACTTGAGCCAGGCACCTAGATAGTGGGAGGAAGACAAACAGCTTGATGAACTCATATCCTCAATGCAGAGGAACTTCCTGTCCTTAAGGTCTTCTGATTCTACTGCCCAAGAGACTTAAAATCACAACTGTAAGCACAGCTAGGGATCTGTGCTGACTAGAACACATTCACTCCAACTTTTTTTTTCTATTCTCTCAATCACTGCCATCGTTTACAGCAAACTTTGTTGACCTCAGCACTACTGATATTTGGAACCCAACAATTCTTTGCTGTAGGAAGCTATTCTGAGTATCCTCAAAAGTTTAACAGCATCCCTGGCCTTATACACTAGATCCACAATGCCTCCCTTTCTATAATGACTAAACATCCCTCCAGATAGTGCCTAATGTTCCTCTGGGTGGGGTGAGGGACAGTGACTGTCCCTAGTTGAGAAGCACTAGTTTGAACCATTATTACTTTACAATTTCCCTCTTGTCCCGAGCATCTGACCCTCCTTCCCTACTTACACACAGGAAACAGCTTTGATATTGTCACTTCTCCATTCAGAATTACTTCAGAGAAAGAATAATCTGCTGCCTGCTGTCCACCATGGTTTGCTCTGCACATCAGAAACAGAGCAGGGAAGAGGACAGAGCCCCAGATGCACTGATATTTCAAGTCTAAGGAAGAGCTGGCAGGGGCTGGGTTCAGTGCTGGGACCACAGTGACCAAGGAAAAAACTGGAGAGAAGCAGAGTAAGGAGGGAGCCACAGGAGGCCCCAAGGCCTCACGGGACATGACAAGAAGCTTCATGTTATTCTAGTTGGAATGGTCAGCCACTTACAGGTTCTAATTATAAACCTACTCCTTGGCCTGATTCTTTTTAAGAAATGCTTTTTGTTTGTTATTTTTTATATGTATGAGTGTGCTGTCTACATGTGTATAAGTGCAGCTGTGCCATGCAATGCCCCACAGAGGTCAAAAGAGTGTAAGATTCTCCTGGAACTGGAGTTAAAGACTATTGTTATCCACCAGGTAGGTGCTGGGACTCGAACTCGGGTCTTCTGAAAGAATACTCAGTACTCTTAACTGAAGAGCCATCTCTTCAGCCCCTTTCACCTGCTTCCTGACCCTACAGTCAAGCTTCACCTGCCCAGCTTAGACGGCTTTTACTCCTCTCTGCTAACCTGAGTGTGTACAGGTTAACCCCCAATGGGACCTGTTAAGGCACAGGTTTCCTACTCCATGACTCTAGTTGTTGATTGAGTAGAGAGGCCTGGAGTGGTGCCCAGCAGGACTCATTTTTCACAAGTTCCCAGGAGTTGCTGACATTGCTAATCCAGGGAGCAGTCTTGGAGCAGCCTGTGAAGAAGTTACTGAGCTACATCCTCAGTCATGCTGCTGCTGTTGCTACTATACCAGCCCAGGGAGCTTGTCAGTTGTCAAGGTCTAGTTGAAAAGTCAACTCTTACACATCCCTCTGATGATGATGTCTCAGGCCCATGGACCACTGATATGTGCCACTGACAAGGCAGAACCATCCTCTGGCCTGTTACATGTAAGAGACTCAGTTCTACTTCTTTTTTTTTTTTTTAATTTATTTTTGTATGTGTATGAATGCACTGTCTGCATGTAGGTCTGTGCACCCGTGTCGTGCAATGCCGCGGAGGTCAGAAGAGGGTCTCGGATTCCCCTGGAACTGGAGTTCTCCTGGAATTGGAGTTATAGACGGCTCTCAACCGCCATGTGGGTGCTGGGGATCGAACCCGGGTCCTCTGCAAGAGCAGTCGGCGCTCTTAACCGCTAGGCCATCTCTCCAGCCCCTCAGTTCTACTTCTAAACCTCAACTTCCAGACTAGACCCAAGCTTGACACATGTGCTTAAAATCCTTTCCTTTCCTGTTTTGAATAAGGTGAGCTATCATTAAATTAATTACCTGTAATAAGAGACAAATACTGTCTCCTTGTCTCATACTCATCAGAAAGGCTATTACAAAAACCCCCTCAAGACAAGCAAATGAAAACCAACCTTAAAAACAACAAACTCAAAATAGAAAGTGCTAGAGAGATGACTCAGTCTGTAAGTGCTTACCATACAGGCATGGAAACCTGAATTGGAGCCTCCAGAATCCACGTGAGAAAACTGGATGTGACAGCATGCACTTCTAATTCCAAGGAGCCAGAGACAAGAAGCCCCCTGGAGCTTGCTGACCAGCCCGTCTAGTCAAATCAGCAAGTCCAGGTTCAGTGAGGGACTTTCTCAGAAAATTGAATTTGAAAGTGATTGAGAACGACAACCAACAACAACCTTTGGCCACCACACACATGCGCACAAATGTACACCTGCATGTCCTCACATACATAGATCACACATTTTAAAATGCCCTAGAAAATAAGATGTGATGGCAAGGAAATGGAGAAATTTGAACACTTGTGCACTGCTGGGAGAATTTAAGAATGGTCCAGGAGCTATGAAAAACGTATTGAGGGGCTGGAGAGATGGCTCAGCGGTTAAGAGTGCCGACTGCTCTTGCAGAGGACCTGGGTTCAATTCCCAGTGGCTAAGAACCATCTTTAACTCCAGTTCCAGGGGAATCCGATGCCCTCTTCTGACCTCCGTGGCATTGCAGGACACAGGTGCACCAACCTACATGCAGACAGTACACTCATACACATTAAAAATATTTTAAAAAGAAAAATGTATTGAGTTTCCTCCAAAAATTAGAAATATGATTACTATGTTTGATGGCTAATGTTAGCCATCAACTGGACATAATTCAGAATGGCCTGGGCGACCGGCCTCTGGGCATGCTATGGAGTATCTGATTCTGTTCATTGAGGCGGGAAGACTCGATCCCTGTAGGTGGCACCATTCCGTAGCTAGGATCCTGAACTGTATGATGTGAAGAAGGAACTGAGCAGCAGGGTGGATTAGATGTGACCAGTGGTTTAAGTTCCTGCCACCGTGACATCCCGTCATAATAGACTCTATACCCATGAACTGTGAGCCAGAATAAACCTTTTTTCCCTTAAATTGCATTTATCTGAGTATTTTATCACAGCAACAGTAAAGGAAACTAAGACATCGCATGTCCTGGCAAGAGCACTTTGAAGTATCTGTCCAAAGGAATTGAAACCAGAGTCTCAAACAGATATCTGTGCATCTGTGTTTACCTCTCCCTCTTTACCCTAGTGTCCATCAAAAGTTAATGGTGATATATATATATATATATATAAAATGAAATAATATTCACCCTACAAAGAAAAAAGTCTGAACACGTATGCTAAGACACAAGCGAGCCTAGAGATTTTTATGCTATGTGAAATAAGCCAGTCTCAAAGGCAAACACTGCATGTTCCACTTATATGAGGTGCATCAAGTAGCTAAATTCCAGAGACAGAAAACATGACAGTACTTGCCAAGGGCTTGGAGCTGGGAGCAATGGGAAGTCACTTTTTCATCATATGTGTTTTTAATTTTTCAAAGATAAAAAGGGTTCTGGAGATGGACAGTCAGGATAGTAGAGCATCAATATAAAGGTATTCAGTCAAACCTACTGAACTGTACATTTAGAAATGATTAAGGTGGGGGTAATAGGGTTGGGTTAATTGGTAAGAGTGCTTGCTTTGGCAGGAAGAGAATCTCCCCAAACCTAGGGGTTTATTTTTTTTTCTCTTTATAAAATTTGTTTATTTATTAAGGGTATGCTAGCAATAATAAATGAAAAAAGCACAGGATGTTTATCATTGAATAACATTGACAGTTACTCCAGTTTGGCCATACCAAATTAGGTAATTGGGTGTGCAGTTTTTTATATGAAGTGAGCCAAATTATTAAGCATAAGCAATGAATGTAAGTAACATTCATGAAAAACAAGTTAGTAAGTATCTATGTCCAAATTTTGAACAACCCAAGGTTCCCATAGTCCAGTTGGAGAAGCTTGTATGCACAAGCATGTTGATCAAATAGGAGTCCAGTCTATATTGCTGTAGTCTCACGATTCACCCCAATCTCTCCACAGCCCTTACATTCTACCACGCCTCCTCTTCCACAAGTTGTTCCCTAGGCTTTGGGAAAGGGGTACAAGTGGGTGAGAAGCAAAACAGTCTATTTTCTCTGGAGATGTCATTTTGGACTCTAGTCTGTTCAGGTTGTTTCCCTTCATGGGTTGACAGCTTATCAGTATGAAGGTATTCAGTCAACCCTACTGAATTGTACACTTAGAAATGATTAAGGTAGGGACTACAGGGTTGGGTTGGTTGGTAAGGTGCTTGCTTTGCAGGTAAGAGAATCTCCCCAAACCTAGGTTTTAAAAAGCCAGATGTTGTAGCACCTTCTTATAATCCCAGATGCTGGAGAGGTGGAGACAGGCAGATCCTTGGGGCTCACTGGCCAGGCAGCCTAGGTGAGCTCCAGGCTAATGAGAGATCCTGTCTCAGTGATGGTGGATCATGTTGCTGAAGCTAACACCCAAAGTTATCCTCAGGCCTCTACAAACACACACACACACACACACACACACACACACACACACCAAAAACTGATTAAATGTATGAAAATTTCTTTCTAAGAACAAATTTTAAAAGTATTTTTAAATGATTAAGATAGTAAATTGTATTTGGTGTGTATTTTATCACAATTAAAAATAAGTTTAGCCTCCTGGGATCACGTCTGGAGAGCAGCTAGTATTCTACCAGCTTCAGAAACAGGAGGGAAAGCGAGCCTAGCAGAGGAACCCATTCCATTCCCAGCTTGCTCAGTGGCTGGTGATTGGAAGAAAAAAAAAGTTTAAATGCAAAAAGGTCCTGCCTTGTGGTTTACAAAGTGCTTTCACACGTTTTCTCTCATTTGTATCTGTTCATCATAACCTAGAATGAGATAGCGAAGTGGTCCCATGCCTGTTTTGTGGATGAGTGAGAATTCAGAAGCCCAAAATATGAAATCAACTCAAGGACACACAGCAGATAGGCTGAGATTAAAAATAAAAATCAGATCATTGGCTGCACCAGCACTCTGTCCAGTACATTATATCACAAGGCTCTGTGGAGTAAATCACCTTTTATGCGCTAAGAAGGCTGCTAGCTGGCCAGCTGGGAGGAGGGAGAGGAGCCAGGAGGGAGGGGGAGACACAATTAGGCGATGTGAGGAGGATTCCTGACTTATGATTTAGGGAAGAAGGAAAGCCAACATTTTCTGCTTTTTATGGTGGCTTTTACTATTTTACAGATGAAGGTGAAGAAACCAGACGCTTTAAGTCACCTAGCCAATTTGACCAGTGGTTGTTTTTTTTTTTTTTAAACTCTGTATCTGTGGGGCTTCCCTTGAGAAATGCAGTCAGGTCTTTGATCTGAAGTGTTCTCAATACCAACACATGGCATTCGTTTTTTGTTTTTTTTGGTTTTGTTTTCATGGCCCAGGCTAGCAGTCAGCTGATCACCTGCCAGTTCACTCTCTGCCTCCACCACCATCCCAGCCAGGGCACTTGTCACCAGCACGGGACTCTGTCCTGCGAGTTTTCACCTCTCATGACCCAGCTGGCACTGTCCCTGACATGCCCAGCCCACTCTGCCCGGGGTTCTCAGGCTGAGGAGAGGCGCAGTCTGTGGGAGTCCTCCTTTCCCTTCGTGCTCTTCCTCCAGGCTAACACGGAGGCCTCCACACCATCTCCTCTAAGAGTGGTTGGAGCCCACTCATTCCAACCATAAGGGCCACTTTATACTCCCTCCTCCAGGCTGGCTCTTCCTCCATCCCTGGCTCCTTACAGTCCGATGCCTGGGACTGCCTGAGCCAAACAAAGGCATCTGCAGCCTGGCCCACTTTAAGTATGTGGAGGGAATCCATTGATTTAAAGCAGAGGCTCATCGACCCCTGTGTAATGAACTTGGCTGCAAATGTGACTCTAGCCCCTGATTCTCTATCAAAATCTGTCACTTAGTGGGCTTCATTTCTTAGCATCCAGAACTGGTTAAATCTACCAAATGTTAACCCACTCCATGAATCTGACAATAATGAGGTCAACTTTCTCTTTATTTATCATTAGAGCCGGCGGATCCAAAAGGTAATTTAGTGTTTGGAAAGGCTGATGTTAAAACTTTATGTCAGGGGAATGCATTGCCAAATGCAGCCTAATAACGGCATCATTAAATACAGACTCGAGTCTTTATTTAAATTCACTTTCATCTCTTTCCTGTCTATAAAACATAGGGATATACACAGAGTGGATTTTTAATCCTCAAAACGAATTTATCTTCTCTTATTTCTCTTCCTCTTGGCTGTCTCAGTGCCTCTGAAGTTCACTAGGTGTCCAATTCTGACTCCCTCAGGCACATTCCAACTCCTGCAAACCAAAAAAACACTCATCCTTCACCACCACCTGCCAATGCTGGGCTAAGTAGTAGACTAAAAACCAAATAAAATTTATGCCCTTGTGGTTCCTGCCCTTGGGGGCTTATAGACTTCTGTGGAAACAAAAGTGACTTCTGTCATGTGCCATGTAAGACATTCCAGTCCCAAATGGGCCACCATACCAGGAAGGCCTATGAGCTCATATGGCAATGAAAAAATCCCTATTGCCAGTAATAGTATAACTCTCAGGATATCATAGGGCACCACATTAGTCATGTGACTATGGTGATACTGATGCTGACAAACCTATTGTTGTTAAGTATGAAAGTACAGTATAGGGGCTGGAGAGATGGCCTAGCGGTTAAGAGCACCGACCACTCTTACAGAGGACCCGGGTTCGATCCCCAGCACCCACATGGCGGCTGAGAACCGTCTGAAGTTCCAATTCCAGGAGAACTCCAGTTCCAGGGGAATCTGAGACCCTCTTCTGACCTCCGCGGCGTTGCACGACACGGGTGCACAGACTTGCATGCAGACAGTACATTCATACACCTACAGAAATAAATAAAATGAATAAAAAAAAATTAAAAAAAAGAAAGTACAGTATAGCCGGGCCTGGTAGCGCATACCTTTAATCCTAGCACTTGGGAGGCAGAGGCAGGAGGATCTCTGTGAGTTCAAGGCCAGCCTGGTCTATAGAGCGAGCTCTAGGCCAGCCGGGACTAGAGGGAGACCCTGTCTCAAAAATACCAAAAACAAGAAAAAAAAAGTACAGCATATTCAACTATCCATTGTGCACCACAGTGGGTGTGTTAGTAAATGTCTATGTTGCTGCCTAGAAGATTACTGCACTGTACTTTTGATAGCTATTTTACAGGGTATGTTTTTACTCGGGCATGAAAATAATGTCTACTGCAAAACAGTGTGCCAAGTTACTCTGGAAGCAACTTCAAACATTTGGTGTTTACCATGTCCCTTGACTGTAGCATTTTCTCCTGTGGTTGACTTAATCTTATGTTGTTTTGTTCACTGTGACCCTAGGAGCAGCAGACTTGGTTAGTAATATGGACACACCATATGGCCTACAAATGTATATGCATGCATGTGTGTATATGTACTTATATACAATCTAAATAGCATAAACTGGGGGTGGCGGTACATACCAGTAATCCTAGTACTGGAGAGGCTGAAGCAGGAAGATTGCAACTACAAAGCCAATCTGAGCTATATAGTGAGATCCTGTCTAAAAAAAAAAAAAAAAAAAAACCCCAAACAGTAGCAATAGCAAATAAAAAGGGCAGGGGGGGAACTTCTGATAAAGCACCAGCCCAGCATTGCATAAGGCCCTGAGTTTTATCCCCAGCAATGCAAAAATAAATAATCTAGATGGTATGAGTACATATGTGTGCATCAGTGACCATATACTCTATGGTCTTAGCACAGTGTCACCTAATAATGCATGACTCAGAAAGTATCCCAGTTGTGAAGTGACACATGACTACGTTACGTGTTGGGCTCAAAACCTTTTCCCCAGCTCCCAATTCAATGCTTTGCCTATGGCTTCTGCTCCATGTGACTCAACATCAAGGCTTCCCTGAGTACAGGGTAGGAAGGGCCCTCCTCTCTGCCAGGGCATTCCCCTGGCCTTGCCTATCCTCATCCTTGTCTACAGTTTCCATGAGCTTGCACACCCCACTTTTCTAGCTTGTTTTTTTTCTGGCCCCTCATGGTTGGACACTCACATTTTGCCCACTGCTGTTTCTGCAGCCCACCACAGTGTACCCAGGACACACGTAAGAATATTGTCTGAGTGGGGAGTGAACTGGTGCTCTAGAAAGGTACAAAGTATTCTGGGGTACTGAGAGAACCCTTCCTTCCTGGGAGACGCCTATAATAGATTCAAAAAGGAGGTTGCTAAACTAGGTTGTGACCCAGAAACCTACTGGCTGGAGACGGGAAGTGCCAGGTCTACTGCACAAAGCATTCAAACAGTCTGTGGAGCTTGGATTTGAGGCGACTGGGGGAAAAGGTAGGAAATGAGGCTGAGGGTATTTAAGTGAATTTGAACTCTATGTCAAAGGCACTGGTTGAGAATTTTGTAGCAACATTGCTAGAACTGGAGACAAGGGAAGAGAGGTAATCCACACATGCTCAGTATAGGAGGTTGCTAGATCTGTGAAGTGTCTATTCCCCAAGATGGGCCCAATGCCTCCTGTACCCCATATCCTTCTTGTGTTTGCTCCCTCATGGGTGGGGTTGATCTGGCTAACAGCATAAGACAGAAATTATAGAAATGTGGCTTCTGAAGCTGCTGCTGCCTCCTATGGTCCCCCTCAGCCCACTCTGGGAAAAGCAAGCTCTCCTGTCAGGAGAAGCCCTATGAGACGACCCACACAGCTGGGGGCTGAGGCCTCTGGCCAACAGCCAGCAAGATTACAAACTGCCAACAGACGCCATATCAGAGCTCCAGAGTGGAGGCTTCACCCCCATGGGGCCTTGCATTGGTTGCTGTCTTAGCTCACCCTTGACTGAAGACTTGGGATGAAGCCTGCCCCAGAAATGGCTGAGGAAGCAGCTCCACATTCCACCCCTCAGAAACTATGGGTGACAACACAGTTGCTGCTTAACATGCTAAATTTAAGCGAAATTTGTTATACAGCAAGCGATCATTCTGATAGCCTTCTCTCCTAAGAGCATCCGGTGACTTCTGTCTGGGGAACAGAGATTGGAGTAGAAATGAGGGTGGCCCCTTCGGTGATGGCCATTCATTAGGAAAACCTAATGAGGTCCGGGGGGAAAGTGGGGCCCTCCAACTCCTTAATTCCCAAGGAAGAAGGCCTGGAGCCCAGCTTCTGCCCGAGAAAGGGCCAACACTGCTTCTTCAGTTCCCTCATACCTGGCACTGTGTGTGCCCTAATCCCAGAGGTACAGTAGAGATGGAGGATGCCTCACACATAGGCTAGTCAGATGCTGCTGAGTCTGCCCAACAATAACAGACAGCAGATGTTCTGTGGCAGGTTTATCTCCTGTTGGCACAACATCCGGAGGCTGACCTTTCTCTGTCACATTTAGAAAGTGTTATTAACACTCTTAAGAGGGCCTTGTGTGCCCAAGTCCTCAGTCAAAATGAGAGATGCCTTCATGGGCACTCCTCCTAAACATGCTACTGCAGCCTACGGGGAGGCTCTACACGTAACCAGTGGCAAATGAGGGTTCATCTTGACCCCAGTGATAATAAAAATACCTTGCAAATAACCAAGAAACAGCATCGTATGGCAGGGAGACCACAGGCTTGGGAGCCAGACACTCCTGAATTCCAAAGACTACTTTACCATTTAGTTTTTGCCCTTGAGCAAGTAATTTTATTTCTCTGTACCAACAGTTCTCACCAGCATTGTCATCAGGTATAAATAAGGAACCACATGGGTCTGTAACATAACCAGTACCCAGCACAGATCTTCCTGCTAGGATGGTGAGGGCTGAGTGCCCTGACCCTGTCCTGTATGCTGTGAAGTCATTTTCTCTTTGTTCCAGGTATGCAGTGAGCACCCTGAAGCAGTACCTGTCCCAATGGCTGCATTCTATGTTTCACAAAGTTCACCCATAGTTACCAACTCAATCGATCAAAGACAATCTTGTGAGGTCTAAGGGACAGGGACTTTGGGCCTCAGTTTACCAAGATCTATACAGGTGAGAAAGGGAAGAGTCTGGACCAGAGTCAGGCCAAGTCTCAGGCCTCTTGCTACCTGACAAGCCCAATCTCTCAGGCAGGTTCTCCTCAGCTCCTTCACCCATGTCTCCACTCAAATTTGACTCTTGAATGGCTTTAGCAAGATCCCATGCTACAGGGACTGAAGCCCCAGTGGCACTGAGAAGATGCTCTAAATTCTAGAGACACTTACTCCTCCTTTCAGCTAGCCAACTATATCACCTTTTCTCACCTGCAAAACTGGTGTGCTTGACAGGCTCACAGGAGTCCCAGCTTGAATCTGAGCTCCAAAGGAAAGACACAAAATGCCTTTGGTGTCTACCTATCAGAGGAACAGATGTAGGGACAAAGGACTCTGCTAGGCCCTTAAAAGGAGATATTGCGTGCCTACCATCCCATACAGTTCCTGAGACCCTTTTCTCTATCAAAATTGGGGGATCTTCAGACCCACATCAAGAAGATCATCCACCATGACCAAGTTGGAGTCATACCAGAGATGCAGGGATGGTTCAACATACGAAAATCGATAAACATCATCAAACACATAAATGGAATGAAAGACAAAAACCACACCATCTTCTCAATTGATGCTGAAAAAGCCTTTGACAAAATCCAGCATTCCTTCATGCTTAAAGTCCTAGAAGGGATTGGATTGGAGGGATCATTCCTCAATGTAATCAAAACCATATACAGGAAACCCACAGCCAATATCATCCTAAATGGGGAAACGACAAAAACATTCCCTTTAAAGGTAGGAACTTGACAAGGCTGCCCCCTGTCACCACTCCTCTTCAATATAGTGCTTGAAACACTTGCTAGAGCAATGAGACAAGAAAAGGAAATTAAAGGAGTACTAATTGGAAAAGAGGAAGTCAAGCTATCCCTATTTGCTGATGATATTATTGTTTACTTAAGGGATGCTAAAAACTCCACCAGAAAACTCCTAGAAATTATTAACAGCTTCAGCAAAGTGGCAGGATACAAATTTAACCTAAAAATCAATGGCCTTCTTTACACCAAGAACAAGCAACTGGAGAAAGAATCAAAGAGACCTTTCCCACTCACAATAGCCTCAAAAACAATAAAATACCTTGGAACAAACCTAACCAAAGACACAAAGTATCTACAACAAAAATTTAAACCTTTAAACAAAGAAATTGAAGAAGACATCAGAAGATGGAAAAACCTCCCATGCTCATGGACTGGGAAAATTAATGTTGTAAAAATGTCCATTCTACCAAAACTCTTGTATATTTAACACAATCCAAACAAAATCCCCAAGAAGTTTCTTCACAGGCTTGGGAAAAAAAGTCCTTAAATTTATTTGGAAAAACAAAAGACCCTGAATAGCCAAAACAACCCTGAGCGAAAAGAGAACACAGGGGATCTCTATACCAGACTTCAAACTATACTACACAGGGCTATAGTCATAAAAACAGCCTGGTACTGGCCACAAAACAGACCTGTTGACCAATGGAACAAACCGAGATCCAAACCTGAGCACATACAATTTCAGCCCATCTCATATTTGACAAGGGGGACAAGAAGACACAATGGAGAAAAGACAGCATCTTCAGCAAGTGGTGTTGGCAAAACTGGATCACCACTTGTAGAAGAATGAAATTAAACCCCTACCTCTCGCCCTATACAAAAGTCAATTCCAGATGGATCAAAGACCTCAACGTGAAACCCCAAACTTACTCAAAAAACTAAGAAGAAAGAAAACAAATGACCCACTCAATAGATGAAGCAAAGAGACCAGAGACTTCACAAGTGAGGAATTAGAGATGGCGAGAAACACCTCAAGAAGTGTTCAACATCACTAATCATTAAGGAAATGCAAATCAAAACCACTTTAAGATATCATCTTACTCCAATAAGACTGGCTAGGATCAAGAAAACAAATGATACCAAGTGCTGGAGAGGTTGTGGGGAAAGGGGAACACTCATCCACTGCTGGTGGGAATGTAAACTCTTGTGGCCACTATGGAAAGCAGTGTGGAGAACCCTTGGAAGACTTGGAATGAACTTGCCACCTGACCCAGCCATACCACTCCTAGGCATGTACCCTCAAGACTCACCCCACTGCAGAGATACATGCACAGCCATGTTTATTTTAGGTCTCTCCACAATAGCAAGGAGCTGGAACCAACACAAATGCCCCTCAACTGATGAGTGGATAGAGAAAATGTGGTACATCTACACGATGGAGTTCTATGCAGCAGTAAAGAAAGACAACATCAGGTTGGAGAGATGGCCTAGTGGCTAAGAGCTCCGACTGCTCTTGCAGAGGACCCAGGTTCGATCCCCAGCACCCACATGGTGGCTGAGAACCATCTGTAACTCCAATTCCAGGAGAACTGCAGTTCCAGGGGAATCCGACGCCCTCTTCTGTCCTCCACAGCATTGCACGACACAGGTGCACAAACCTATAGGCAGACAATACATTCATACACATAAATTAAAAAAAAAAAAAGAAAGATGACATTATGAGCTTTGCAGGAAAATGGCTGGAGTTAGAGGACATCATGCTGAGTGAAGTAACACACTCCCAGAAAAACAAATGACAAATGGTATCCCTCATCTGTGGATCCCTCATCCTGTGAATGCCAATTACCTAGTTGTAAGTATTTCTTGTGCATGGCCCCTTGAGCTTTTGTCCAAAGCAGTTGGGAGTGATGCATATTGGAAACAATGACGACAACAACAACAACAACAACAGAAAGGACTGCATCAAAGAACTGACTGAAACAGTGAACTTCTGCTCAAAACAGTCAACTTCCACATGGAGATAATTGAGAAAGACTGAGAAAGAGATGAAAAGCATGTTTGGCAGAGTTCATGAGCTCTGGTGGGGTGGGGGGATGGGGGGACACGGGACATTTGATAAAATATATATATAAATTAATTCAAAAAATTGGGGGATCTTTAAGATGGGACGTCTACTCCATTTTCTTCAGGCTTGAGGGCATGGTGGTGCACACCTTTAATCTTAGCACTTGGGAGGCAGAGGCAAGCAGATCTTTGTGAGTTCAAGGCCAGCCTGGTCTACAGAGTGAGTTCCAGGACAGCTGGGGCTACAGGGAGACCCTGTCTCGAAAAGACAAAAAAAAATAAGAAAGAAAGAAAAACTCACATAACACAGAATGGAGACTACAGAGGATATCTGAGCCCAAGTCACCATCCCCATCTCGGAGGCCAATCATCTATGTGTCTTCTGTTACCTTTGTACCATGGCTTTTACCCACCTAACCAGGCCCAACCCTGCTTAGCTTCTCATATTAGGCAAGGTCAGGCTCACTCAGAGTGGTATGGCCATAGACATTCTCATGGTTTTCCATATACTGAAAGACCACCATAAGCTTGAGAGAGAGAAAAGTCAGTCCTCTCTCAGTTTAGCTAAACTATAAATCAATTTACCAACTTTAATTTCCTCTTTTGGGGGGAACACAGGGAAGCTAAGGTATGACCCCAAAAGCCTGGTAACATACTCTTCACCTGACAGCAGGTTCTGGAAAGCAGGAGCCCTTGTCTGGTCAGCAGACCAACTGCTGAAGAAACAGAGGGTCACTGCCATGTGTCCCAGGACAGTGACTATGGAGGGCCACACCATGAGGCTCTCCTTGAAACTCAGTCATATAAAAAGCTAGGAGAGTAGAGAACGTAGTCTGCCCTCTGCGATGCACAGGGAAGAGGGCAGAGGGAAGGGCTGTTGGTAACTTAACTCTCCTGTCTGCACCTGTCACATCTCCTCTCCTCTCAGGCCTCAGGACAGGGATGATGTTTGTGTCCACATTAGCAAGTCCTCTGCCATAGCTTACATTCACTCGTTCATCCATCTGTCCATGTATTTGATCCATTTATCCAGATCCTATATCCCACTTCTCCCTGCCTCTTCCTGTCCCTCTCTACCATACTACATTGGCCCCTACCCAGAACATAAAACATCCTTATTTATTATTTGAGAGAGGAAATAAGGATTTTTTAAATATTCTATTTATGTACATCTATCTATCTGTCTATCTATCTATCTATCTATCTATCTACCTATCTATCAATTGATCTATATATCCTCATATTGCTTCCTATTCCCCTACTGTGCTGGATAGCTTCAGTTGTCAACTTGACACACCTGGGTGGAGGGAACCTCAATTGAGGAATTCCCTCCATTGGACTGGACTGTAGCTATTTCTTTAGGGGCATTTTCTTGATTGTTGGGTGATGTGGGTGGTCCCAGATGACTGTGGGTGGTGCCAAGCCTGGGCTGTGGTCTTGTATAAGAAAGTAGGCTGAGGCCAGGTGTGGTGGGCACATGCCTTTAATCCTAGCACTTGGGAGGCAGAGGCAGGGGGATATCTGTGGGTTCAAGGCCAGCCTGGTCTACAAAGTGAGTTCCAGGACAGCCAGAGCTACAGGGAGACCCTGTTTCAAAAAAGAAAGAAAGAAAGAAAAAAAAAAAAAAGAAAGCAGGCTAAGTATGGGCCAGAGAACAGTAAGCAGCACTCCTCCAAGGTCTGTGCTCCAGGTTCCTGCCCTGAGTTTCTGCCCTAGCTTCCCTTGGTGATGAATTGTTCTGTTCGCCAAAGAAACACTTTCCTCCCCACATTGGTTTTTATCATTGTTTTATCATAATAGTAAGCTAACTAAAACACCTACCGTGGAAGTTCAGCTCCTGAGCTGACCCCTTTTGACTTCTCCAAGTGGGTTAGATACCCTTCCCATGAGCCACTATTTCTTGCCCTGATTTCCATCCCATCTCTTAAAAAGTGTATGGTAACAGAAAAGGAAGAATATAGTAATTCTGTGTCATCAGTACCTACTGTAGAGACAATTAATGAATTAATTAATTAATTATATTGGATTATAGCATTCCTCCTCTGCCATCCCTCCCCAATCCATAGCCTTCTCATATAGAAACAAATTGTTTCCATCTAATGACCTACAAATTCTAACTTTTCCAGCATCAACTCTAAAACCTCAGTCCAGAGTCTGACATGTATATCTAAGTTAGACATGGATGAGATTCAAGGTACTATTTATGCAGACATTACCTTTTCTCTAGGTGTGAACCTGTGAAATAAAAAAGTTACATCCTTCAAACTTCTGTGTTGGTACAGGCATCAGATTAATGTTCCTATTCCATATGGAGAAACTATAGAGAAGAAACACACACACACACACACACACACACACACACACACACGGAAAAGAACACACAAGGGGCTGGAGAGATAGCCTAGTGGTTAAAAGCACTGACTGCTCTTGCGGAGGACCCGGGTTTGATCCCCAGCACCCACATGGTGGCTAAGAACCGTCTGTAACTCCAATTCCAGGAGAACTCCAGTTCCAGGGGAATCTGAGACCCTCTTCTGACCTCTGCCACATTGCACGGCATGGGTGCACAAACCTACATGCAGACAGTACATTCATACACATACAAAAATAAATTAAAAAAAGAACACACAAAGTAGGAAGGGGCCATGTTTGGGGGATATAGGGAAAGTTCAAGGCAGAAGTAAGGGGTAGATATGATTTTATTTCATTGTATACATGTATAAAATTCTCAAATTATCAACAATAAAGAAAAAATATTTTTAATTTTCTTTTGAGACAGGGTCTCCCTGTAGCCCCAGCTGGCCCGAAACTCATTATGTAGACCAGACTGACCTTGATCTGAGATCTACCTGCCTTTACCTTGAAAGTACTAGGACTGAAGGCATGTGCCACCATGTCCAGACTTATTTTTATATGTAATTATGTGTCTGTGTTTGTGTGTTTTTGTGTGAGTATGTGTACATGAGTACAGTTGTCAAGACAGGCCAGAAGATCCCCTGGAGTCATGAGCTACCTAATGTGGCTGCTGGGAACTGAACTCGGATCTTCTGCAAGAGAAGTGCCTGTTCCTAACCACCAATCTACCTATCCAGCCCAAGACACCTTATTTGTAAGGAAAGGAAGGAAGGAGTGAGGGAGAGTGGGAGGGAGGGAGGGAGGGAGGGAAGGAAGGAAATGCCAAGTGAGTTCCAAACGTGAGGCTTAAGAACGATCTGCCACTGAGACTGCCTGACACACATGGGCAAGAGCTGTGTCCCTGGGGGCTCCAGAGGGCCTTTCCCCACATGTTGGGCATCTCCTTCCAGGTTTACTGGGTGCAGCCCACATCATGACTCTCATGCGTTGGAGCCATACATCTGCTGGCCCCTGTGTTGGAGCTGCGCAGTCGTGGCTCTACCTGTCAGTGGTCCTGAGGAACAGCCCGCCCCTGGTTTCTCCAAGTCCCTGCTCTTTCCCTGGTGGCTCTGCACTCACAGCATTTTTCAGCTTTGACCACGTGGCTCTTAAAGATATCCTTTGAAATCTAGGTGGAAGAAGCGCTCTCTAAAACACACAGTCTGGCTAGACATAGTATAGTTTGGTTAGATTCTCTAACAAGGCCCATCATAGCCATTGCTAGGGAGCAAAGAACTTGCAGAGGAGACCTTTGAGGTGGCACCAAATAGCAAATATCAAGTCCCCTTCTTTGAAATCATTCTGACCGTCAGGCCCTGGACCTCTGGCCTGTATAAGAAGACCAGCTCTGGGGCTGGAGAGATGGCCTAGCGGTTGAGAGCGCCGACCGCTCTTACAGAGGACCCCGGTTCGATCCCCAGCACCCACATGGCGGCGGAGAACCGTCTGAAACTCCAATTCCAGGAGAACTCCAGTTCCAGGGGAATCCGACGCCCTCTTCTGACCTCCGCGGCATTGCACGACATGGGTGCACAAACCTGCATGCAGACAGTACATTTATACACACGCAAAAATAAATAAAAAATTAAAAAAAAAAAAAGACCAGCTCTGAAAGTCTCAAAAAAAAATAAATTAAATAAATAAATAAATAAAAAACCCACTAGAATCATCTTTTCCCAATGCCTTGAACAGCAGGATCCGAGTCCATTGAGATGTCTGACACGCAGCAGCCTTTGTCAAACAGTTGATTGGCTACATCTGTTTTCTCTCCCCTCCCTGCTTTCCCATTCCTCACAATATTACAGGCTGACTGTTTTCCAAATCTTTTAAATTCTCTCTTCCATTAGGAACAATTACATCTGTAACTCAGTTCTTTATTCTCATGTCTTTTTTAAAATTTTATTTATTTATTTTGTATGTGTATGAATGTACTGTCTGCATGTAGGTCTGTGCACCCGTGTCGTGCAATGCCGCGGAGGTCAGAAGAGGGTCTCGGATTCCCCTGGAACTGGAGTTCTCCTGGAATTGGAGTTACAGACGGTTCTCAGCCACCATGTGGGTGCTGGGGATTGAACCCGGGTCCTCTGCAAGAGCAGTCGGCGCTCTTAACCGCTAGGCCATCTCTCCAGCCCCTATTCTCATGTCTTACTAGACACATGCACACAAAAAAACAAGCTGTACCTTCAACACATTATTTAGAAACTTCCTCAGCCAAATACCAACTCTATCACTCAGGAATTGTAACTTCCAAATAACAAGAGAATGTGACTCCAATTCAGCCAAATTTTTTGTCACTTTACAGCAAGGATGTCCCTTCCTTCACTGTCCAATAACGGCTTCCCCATTTCTCTCTGTGATCTCAACAGGACAGCCTTAACTACCCATATTCCTATAAACATTCTGCTCAGAACCACTGAGCTGTTTTCTCTATGGTTCTCCTTTGTTCTTTCTGAACCCTCCAGGATCAACACTGACAGTCTTTCACCATTAATTCAAGCTTTTTCTAGCATGCACCTCAGAACTCTCCTACATTTTCCCCTTTACTTAGTTCCAAAGTTGCTTCTATATTTTAGAGGGATTTATTATACTGCAGCATTTTCACTTTTTTTTCTTAAAAAAATCCATTTTCAGTCTAGTATATTCAGCCTAATATAAAAAGGAATAGTTTACACTGGTTAGATAACAACAGCAAAGAAAGCTGGGCATCCTAGGTCAAGGCACAGCACATTGAGTATTTAGGGCTGGGACTTGCTTTCAGAGTCCTAAATGGTTTCTTCTTGCTTTGGTCTCCCTTGGTACCACTCGTGGCATTTTCCTGGGCCTCTTTCATTTGGGCACTTACGTCTTGTGGGCAAAGTCCTCATGATCTGATCACTCTCCAAGGGTCCCACTTTCTGCTACTATTATATTCTAGATTATGTCTCAACATATAAATTTGGAGGACACAAAGCACTTAGACCACAGCACTACCCTGATGACAACACCTCTCAATGCATGAACTTAAGGTAGACAGAAAGTGCCAGAATGCATACAAAGTATGAGAAAAAAAACACAATTGAAGTTCACTCAAAAGAAGGTATTCTCGGTCAAGCAGTCTCCAGCAGGACAGGCCACTGGCAGATCCTGGTTGTTATGGACAGAACAAGGTCAAATGGAGACAAGGCCCAACATGCTGATAGCCTTGAGAAATAGTTTGCTACTAAAATAGGGAATGTGTCTTCTGAAAGGATGGCTGGAGCCAGAGGCTGAACTCTGGTTGACTTCTCAGTTTTGCTGAGAGTTGGCCCTCATTAACTTTCACTATGTGGCATAAACAGATGCTGGGAGTTGAGGTCATTTTATCATACCACTGCCACCTAGGGAAGCTCTGTGCTGCAGGATTTGGGAAGATTTGTGGGTGTTTGCTTTGCATGCCATGCCTTCCCTATAAAGGAGGCTCATTCCACTCCTCCAGCATCCCTATGGCACCCAGAGGGGCTGCAAACCTAGTCAGTGTTTCAATGACTACTTACTGACGAGCTGACTAATTGCAGGAATTCCTCTGGGTCTAGCAACAAAAGTAGGATCTGCCTTATCAAGAAGCCCCTGCTCAAATGCATGGGTTTAGTGTTACCTAGGAAGCAGGAGGGAAAGTCTTCAGCCACTGCCACCACTGGCAAGGATTCATTCCTTGGGCTGTTATGTATATTGGTCAAGTTGGGAGAGAGCCACAGAACTCCTCAGACAGAGAGAAGTATTGTCTGTGAGCTGTTGGTGGTCTTTGTCCACCGTGGAGCATTGTACAGATGTCAGCTTTATGATCTACTTCATAGTTCTCTGTAGACCCTTGCAAGCACCAGGCTCTTGGAGGAAGATACTAAGGTTGACTTCCCATTCACCCAACCCCTTCCTCAGCATCAATATAATAGAGGGACTAAACCTCTGCTCCAGTAGAGTCCTGATTCATCTAACTCAGAGGTCAGCAAACCATGGTCCATGGGCCAAATCTAGCCTCCACTGACCAATGTGTGGAGGTGGGGGTGGAGCCAAGAATGGTTTCTTATTTTTGTAATATTATTTTCTTAAT
Organism: Rhizomys pruinosus; assembly: GCA_009823505.1. Lineage (NCBI taxonomy): Eukaryota > Metazoa > Chordata > Mammalia > Rodentia > Spalacidae > Rhizomys > Rhizomys pruinosus. Next base: position 5,294,922 of record VZQC01005780.1, on the reverse strand, counting down.
TTCTAATTTTGCTTATTTGTATATGACGAATGCAAGTATAAGTACCCTGCATGTATGTACACAAGTGTGTATGTGCCCGTGGAAGCCAGAGGCTGACATCAGTGTCTTCTTTGAGGGTTCTTCTACCTTGTTTTTTGAGACAAGGTCCCTCACTGAACCTGAAGTTCATTGATTCAGCTAGCCTGGCTGGCCAGTGAGTTCCATATACCCACCTGTCTCCATCCCTAAAACACTAAGGTTACAGGCATGTGCCATTGCATCCGACATTTAAGTGAGGGCTGGGGATCCAAACTCTGGTCCCTAAGCTTGCATATTAAGCACTTTACCAACCTGGCTATCTTCCAAGCCCTAGTTTCTTACATTACTTAACAGTTGCTCAAAAGAAATCAAAAGAATACTTCATGAGAAAATTCACATTAAATTAAATATTAATTAATAAAAGGTTACTGTCACATTAATGTCCAGCACAACATACAACATTGGTGCCATAGTGACAAATTTTATCTTCGGGGCAATCAATGGATATTTAATTGGACTTAAAGCTGACTCAATGGGAGGAACTCATGTGTGGTATTATAAACATAGCCAAAAACGCACATGGATGGAGAGATCATAGATCTTAGAGAAAACCCCAAGACTGTCACATCCTTAGACTAATGTAATATCTTAGCTAAGGCAATACAGTTAGGTGGCCCAGTCACCACTCATTAAAGAAGCTTCCTTTACACCAAATGGTCACAAACAGACATAGTCTGTGAATTGCCCAAGCCTAAGTGGCACATCTACAATGTAGCCTCTATACCTAAGGCTCACACAACATAGAAAAAGAGATAAAAAGGACATTGATGAATCTCTGAACTCTAAGTAATGAAGCTCCCTCATGTAACAGATAGCCAAGAACACAAAGAGGCACAAATGGCCAAAGCATGGAAATTAGGAGTCTACAAAGGATAAGTCCTTGGACAGGACTCCTATATTAAGCTTCACTAACCCAGGGCTCAGGGACCATTTTGGAAGGCGGGGGGAGAGGTTGTAAGAGCAAGGGAGGAGGTGCATGACCATATGGAAATAGAATCATACAAGCTTCGAGGAGATTGTTCATATGATCCTGCAGCAGTGGTGTCAGCATGCATAAGACCCATGCAAACTTAAGCAGACAAAACCCATCTTAGAACTGTGAAAATGGGCAGCAGGTCCCAATCTTAGTGGAAGAACTATTGGCAGCTGATTACTGCTGGGTGAGGAAGAGCTGATCTTTATAAAGCGAGGGACGAACTGACTAGACCTCAATGGATGAACTTGTACTGAGGAACATCTAGGGATCCTAACTTGGCACAATGGGCCTTTGCACAAATAGTGTATGAATTTCAGCGGGGGCCTGTGGAAGGGTACCAGTGGAGAAGGGGGTTAAAGGTGATTAAGATTGATTTAGATGTTCTATATGAAATATAGAAAAGTTCAATAAAAATAAAAGGAACACAGCCGCACTCATTGACCTGTGTATCACCTATAGCTGCTCTTGCGTCACGTTAGCAGCTAGGAGGTTGCAACAGAGGCTGTGTTTTAGACTCGGGACCTAAATATTTATGATCTGGCCCTTTATGGAAAAAGTTTGCCAAGCCCTGGCCTAAGTCAATCATAGAACCCCATTTTCCTTACCAGTGGTTTTCTTAAGTACACAGACTCAAGTCCATCAGAGCTACTCATTTCCCCTTGGCAATGATTGGTTCAGCGTGGCTAATGATCCAAATTGGCTCAGTAAGACCTGAAGGAAGAAGTTGCCTACCTGGTTCTCACTCATTTTTCCTAAATCTCACAGATTTAGGAAAAATTTGCTACTGGTAGCCTGTGGTTTGAGGGGGAGCAAATTTTTAGATGAAACTGAAGTTTTAGACACGAGTTGAAGTGATGGGGTGAGCCAGAGTTCCTGTTTCCATTGAGAACCAAAGCAAATGATGCACCACCCACCATCACTAGACCTTGGGTTCTGTAGCCTAGACCATTTTCTTATTGTCTGTGCTGCTTTGGGTTTGAGTTTCTGTGACCTGAAGCCAAAAACATCTCTCGAATCTGGTCATTTGTGTGCACTATTCCCTCTGCATGGAACACCACCTGTCCCAGCCACCCCTTACCTAGCAACGTTCATATTTCAAATTTCGAAAATAAAATGAAACAGCAATTCCATACATAAGAGGCTACCTGTGACCTAGAGTAGGAGGTCTATACCATGGGAGGCCACCTGTGACCTAGACTAGGCGGTCTGTACCACCTGTGACCTGGACTAGGAGGTCTATACCACCTGTGACCTGGACTAGGAGGTCTGTACCATCTGTGACCTGGACTAAGAGGTCTATACCACGGGAGGCCACCTGTGACCTGGACTAGGTGGTCTGTACCACCTGTGACCTGGACTAGGAGGTCTATACCACCTGTGACCTGGACTAGGAGGTCTGTACCACCTGTGAACTGGACTAGGAGTTCTATACCACCTGTGACCTGGATTAGGAGGGCTGTACCACCTGTGACCTGGACTAGGAGGTCTATACCACCTGTGGCCTGGACTAGAAGGTCTGTACCACCTGTGGCCTGGACTAGGCGGTCTATACCATGGGAGGCCACCTGTGACATGGACTAGGCGGTCTGTACCACCTGTGACCTGGACTAGGCGGTCTGTACCACAGCCTCCACAGCACTTGGGAGTTCCAGGGGTTGCACACGTCTCCATCATGCACTCCTCACTCAGCTGCCTTCCTCACTAGTCTTCCCGTGTCATCAGAGGCAAGATCATGTTTTTCTTTTTTTAATATTTTATTTATTTATGTGTATGAATGTACTGTCTGCATGTAGGTCTGTGCACCCGTGTCGTGCAATGCCGCGGAGGTCAGAAGAGGGTCTCGGATTCCCCTGGAACTGGAGTTCTCCTGGAATTGGAGTTACAGACGGTTCTCAGCCGCCATGTGGGTGCTGGGGATCGAACCTGGGTCCTCTGTAAAAGCAGTTGGCGCTCTTAACTGCTAGGCCATCTCTCCAGCCCCTAGACCATGTTTTTCATGTTCTGCCCCTGTGCCTGAGTTTGCTAACTCAGTTGCCTAGAGTGGCATTTCACAGAGTCTGCTTCCTGGAGTGCTGGTTCCCATGAGACTGTGTTAGGTAAAGCATCAAGACATCCCATTATCAGAGCCAGGCATGGTGGCACACACCTTTAATCCCAGCACTGGGGAGGCAGAGGCAAGTAGATCTCTGGAAAAAGAAGGCCAGCCTGGTCTACATAGTGAGTTCCAGGCCAGCTGGAGCTACAAAGAGATGCTGTCTTTAAGAAAAAAAAAAAGCCATGAACAAAACAAAATATTCCCATTATTTATGCCTATTAGAGAGCAATGCAGAGGAGGTGAAAAGCTTCGGTTCTTGCTCCCCTCTGTCCCCTCAGTGTTTCTAGGACAAACTGTACACTCTAGATTGCCACCCCCCTGTTACCAGGATTCCAGGTTTGACATGTAAACCATTTTGAGAAACAAAAATAAGTGGTTATCTTGACCACTTTATGGGATTTCTCAGAGACCTTGTCATTGTTCTGAGTGGGGAGTGATGACAGGAGTGGTGAGCAGTGCCAGGGTTCTGGTTCTGAGCCCACAGACAGGAGACATGATTTGCAGCGCTTCTAAAACTTATTTGCTGATGGTACCTCTTTCTCTAAGCAGAGTCTTACTGGACTCTAGAGAATTGTTTTTGTCTGTGAAACTTACTGGCTTAGGGCCTTTGGGAAAGGCGAATGTGGAGGCAATGCATTAAGAGGTCTTCCAAAGTAACCAACAGAAAGCATTTAGTTTACTAATGAGCTTAGAATCTCCCGTTAGGCACAGTGCCCTTGGGTGTTCAGGATGGAGAGGTGAGGCAGACAGCCAAAGAGGTGGGTGGAGAGGAGGCCTGGAACCCGGCCTGTTGCATCAGCAGTGTGCAGCTCCACTCCTGGTGTGGTTTGGGGTCAGTATAAGTAGCTGCTGTGTTGAGCAGTAAGGGCCGCTCTAGAAAATGGATCCCAACGGGGCTTCTACCAGAACCCCAGGCCGTAGCCTTATTTTTAGGCTGGGAGTGAAGGCCATCTCCTAAGCTTGGATTGCTGGCTAAAAGCTGATTCCTCCAGTGAAGTGTGTGCCGCAGGGATGCCCTTATTCTGCATGATTCCCCTCTCCTGGCAGTGCTGTCAGATCTCCACGCTGTTAATCTATAACTGTAGGAATTTGCAGTCTTTTCAGAGGCCCTGCACAGGAACTCTAGAGGAGAAAGAGGAGGCTTCTGATTCCCTTCAAAAGTTCTGGATCCATGGAGAGTGAAGTGGAGAGACCCGCCTGAGGTGTCCAGAAGGAAAGATCCCCATGGAAGCCACAGTTCCCCCATCTAAACCCTCCTCCCAGACAATGAGCCATGCCAACAGCCCTCTAGTCACTCAGAGAGGCTGGTGGCTCCATGCCCAGGAAAGAAACCCACATTTAAATGTAGCTGTCCTCCTTTCTGGAACCCAGGTCCTATTTTGGAATGCAGAAAATAGACTGTGAGGTCTAGTGGGTTGAGGTTTGACTGCTTTGTATCTGACCCCAAGAGTTCATCTCCCATTTATAGCCATGGGGGTGGACAGATTCTTTAGAAAGAGAAAGACTAGCAGTCACCCAGCCCCTTGGGACACAGCACCCCTGATATCTCACATACACTGGGCAGTTTTGCCTCTTTCCCCTGAAACAGGTGGCATCATGAATTATGGCTCACAAAACCTGGGAGAAGGTAATGTCCAAAAGAATCAAAAGAGAGAAAGTTGGGATTTGGCAAAAAGCCCAGGCTCCCTCCAAGAGCCCACAGCATCTTCCCAAAGTCCCAAGGCAGGTAGCGTAGCCCAGCAGATAAACTCCTTGCCCCGCTTGGTCGTCTTCTCCATTTCTGTCTCTTCTGAGTCTGCTTCCAGGGGGATCTGTTCATATCTCTCCCCAGGCTGGTGGCTCCCAGTATCCAAGGATATATTTCCAATGTCTCCTTAGGTCATGTCTAGGAGTCCTTTGTTCTACTTGGGGAGGAGGCACCCCTGCCAATGTTACCACTATGTCTATGAGACAGGACACGCATGGACCATTGAGTAGATGAGCTCACACTCAGTTCACTCGTGGGTGCACTCTAGACCTCCTCTGAAGAGAGCAGTCTCACCCAACTCCGTGGAGCTGTGTTCTCTGCAGGAGGCAAGCTGAGCAGGCTTTGCTGTTGGCTGCAGGAGCCTGGTGCAGTGGGAGGCAGAAGTGCAAAGGGAATTGCACCATCTAGGCTGTCCAGAGCCTATGAAGAAGCTGCTGGGTACATCCCACATGTGCTCTAGACCCCCATGACACGTAGACTCATGGCCTCATAAATAATGCAACCAACCAGAAGTCTCCATGTCAGAGTCTGAGCTGCATGCCTGCCCACTGCTATGGATGGAGAATGGGGAAGATGGTCAGGTCTACTGAGGACGACTGTTGAGAGACCAAGAAACCCGAGAGAGGAGAAAGGGCAGCAGTGGTGAGCTGGGTCTAAGAGGAAGCAAGGGAAGCAAGGGAAATGACTCAGAGTCCTGCATGGCTTGCAGACCTCACACTGTCCTCTGAGTGAAGGCCTCAAAAGAATGCAACAAAGAATAGTGTAAGCCAGCAGAGGTGGCTTCTTTAGAACACCTAGAACACTGAGCATATAAAGCAGCTTGGTTTCCATTTACTAAGAGGTCAGAGCATGCTGGGGCATAGGGTCCCTGCAATTTTGATAAAGGATGGGGACCGAGTGCATATAGTAGGAACAAACACACATTTGATGAATGAAAATACATTTTCATGTAGGGGATGGTGACTCATGCCTGTAATCTTAGCATTTGGGAGGGCTGCTTTGGCTACATGGCAAAAAAAAAATATAAAAACAGAAAAAGGAGAGAGAAAGAGGGATAAAGGAAGAGAAAGGGAGGGAGGGAGGAAGATAGGAAGGAAAGGAAGAAAGAAAAGAGCAAGCAGACATTCAGGGGGTAGAGACAGGTCTCAGCAGTTAAGAGCACTCATTGCTCTTGCAGAGAACCTGGGTTCAATTCCCAGCACCTACATGGCAGCTCATAACCATCTGTAACTCTAGCTCCCAGGGATCTAATGCCTCCTATCCTTTGTGGGCACCAGGCACACACATGTAATACATGCATACATGCAAGCAAAACATACACTTAAAATAAATATAAATAAGTCTTGAAAATAGAGAAAGAAAACAGACATTCAAACACTCAATGTGGAGAAACTGCCCCCCACCCCCAACAGCTGTGCTACACACTGATTCTGAGTGGTACAGGTGACCGTGTGCCAGTTCAAGGCCGGTAGCATCACCTCATCTGAGGGAAGATAGAGCACATTGCTGGAGAGCTACACAAAACTGTTAGAGAGCCCCTCTCTTTTAATGTCAGTCTCAATAATTAATGATGACTTGGGTAAGCCACTTAACCTCTCAAGGTACAGTTTTATTATAGAAATGGTGACAATCCACCAGGTTCTCATAAGGATTAAAGATGATAAAATATCCTGGACTCATGAAAGAGCAGAGAAAATGATCAAGCCAGCCCCATGTGGAAGGTTAGAAGGCAAAGCCAATCACATCTCTGTTAGCATAGACATGAAGGCCAGTAAGAGGCTTGGGGGCCTCAAAAGCAGTTTATTTTTCTAAATAGTTTTTAATGTTCATTTGCTTAGTAAACTCTTTTTTAATGGAGCTAGGTCTTCCTTCCCCAGGATTCCCAAGCACCCAGCTGTGCTGTTAGAGCTCTGTCCATTAGCTGGGATGGTATGACAGTCTGCTCCTTACTGTAGACTGGGCTGCAGAGGCTCTGCTCTGTTCACCTCTGTCTCCAGGGCCTGCCATAGTCTCTGACTGCAGACAGTTTCAATAACTGTTTGTCAAAATAATGGACTTTGACCCTCTGCTCTAACCAATTCCAAATTACCAGAGTCCAGATTAATGAGTTTTCAGTGTAATTAACACTGGCAATTTTTTTATAGCTTAGATTGAGATGTCTTGCTTCAAAGGACGTCATCAAGAAAGTGAAACAACAACCTACACAGAAAGTGATATACTTGCCAATTATTTATATGGCAAGGGAATTGTGTCTAGACTATGTAAAGAACCCTTACAACTTAATAGAAAAGAGAGAAATAGCTCAATCAAAAATAGGCAGAAGATTTGACTAGACAGAGCTTCAAAGAAGATTACAAGGGACCGGAGAGATGGCTCAGCGGTTAAGAGCACCAACTGCTCTAGCAGAGGTCCCAGGTTCAATTCCCAGCACCCACATGGCAGCTAAGAACCGTCTTTAAGCCAGGCATGGTGGTGCATGCCTTTAATCCTAGCACTCAGGAGGCAGGGGCAGGTGGATCTCTGTGAGTTCAAGGCCAGCCTGGTCTACAGAGTGAGCTCCATTCCAGCTGGGGCAATAGGGAAAGGAGACCCTGTCTCAAAAAAAAAAAAAAAAAAGATTACAAATGGCCAATGGGCACACTAAAAGACAAAAAGACATTCAGCATCATTAGAGCTCAGGGAAGTGCTAATCAAAACCACATAAGATAGGAAGTGAAGTCAGAATCTCACATATAACTGACGGGAAAGCAAAAGGCAGCAGCCACTTTAGAAAACAGCCTGGTGATCCCCCAAATGATGACACACAGAGTTAGCACATGATAGAGTAATTCCACTCTTAGGCATGCACTCAGAAGGTGCATCTGCCTAGAAACATGTATGTGAAGGCTCACAGGAGCATAACTCATCATGGCCAAAGAGTGGGAAAGACCCAGATACCTATAAACTGAAAAACAGATAAACTGTGGGACGTCCACACAGTGGAACATTGTTTCACATTGGAAAGAATGAAGTGTTCGACATGGATGAACCCTAAAAAAATGCTACATGACAGAAGCCAGACACAAAAGTCAGACACCACCTGGTTCCATTTATAGAACTACCCTGTGATGGTTAATACAGTCAGCTTGACAGGATCAGACATTACCTAGGATGCAAGGCTCCAGGCACACATGTAAGGGGTTGCGTAGATTAGGATTGCTAGGCGTGCTAGTGGAGGACTGTCTTGATTGGGTTAATTGAGGTAGGAAAATCCACCTTAATTGTGGGGGCAGCTGTCCCTGGCTTGGAATCCTGGAATGTATATAAAGGAGAGAGTGAGCTGAATATTAGCACTGACCGTTCTCGTCTTCCCAGCTATGGCTCAGTGCGACCAGCTGATGCAGGCTCCTGCCTCCTTGACTCCCCTACCATAATGGACTGAACCCTTGAGCTGTAATTCAAACCCTTTCTCCCTCAAGTTTCTTTTGTCAAGGTATTGTATCACAGTAATGGGAAAAGTAACTAACCACATCCCAAATTGGCACATTTGCAGACACAAAAAGTACACATATGGCTTCCAGGGCCTGAGAGTAGAGCAGGTATTAAGAACTGATAGTAAAAGGTGAGGGGCCTTTTGGGGGCGACAGAAGTGCTCTAAACTTGGTTGGGGTAATGGCTGTGCGATTCAGTCAATATGCTAAAACCCACTTAAATGTGCTGTTATTTTTATGGCATATGAATTTATTTCTTTTTTTTTTAATTTTTTTTTCTAATTTTATTTATTTCTGTATGTGTATGAATGTACTGTCTGCATGCAAGTTTGTGCACCCGTGTCGTGCAATGCCGCGGAGGTCAGAAGAGGGTGTCGGATTCCCCTGGAACTGGAGTTCTCCTGGAATTGGAGTTTCAGACGGCTCTAGGCCACCATGTGGGTGCTGGGGATCGAACCCGGGTCCTCTGTAAGAACAGTCGGCGCTCTTAACCACCAGGTCATCTCTCCAGCCCATCATATGAATTTATTTCAATAAGCTGTATAAGAATGAAATGAAGAGGATGATGAGATTGCTCAGTGGGTAGAGACACCTGCAGCACACAGACTAGAGACCTGAGTTCAAGCCCCAGAACCCACGTAAAGGTGGAAGGAGAGAGCTGATTCCACACAGTGATCCTGTGACCTCCATATATGTGCTATGCCATATATGCCTGCCACATACACAGATAATCATTAATTAAATGTTAAAATGAAAGCAAAACCAGTTTCTGGTTTCTTCATTTTTCTCAGGCCTCTGATTTTGGAAAACAAGAACCTGAGTCATATCTGGCCTGTTACGTTGCCTACAGTACCTACAATGGAAATTGGTTAACTACTTAGTGAGGATTTCTTTCTAAATTTTTTATTTATTATTTTATGTGTATGAGTGTACTGTCTGCATGTAGGTAGGTGCACCCATGTCATGCAATGCTATAGAGGTCAGAAGAGGGTGTCGGATTCCCCTGGAACTCCAGTTAAAGACGGTTCTTAGGTGTGTTTGGACTCCGGGTCCGGACCTGATAGGAACACTTGGAGCCGTCCGACATGGCTCTAGGCAGGTAAAAGCTTAGGACAGAGTGACTTTTGTGGTGCTGGACAATTGATTTCAGGTCTGTGGCAGAGGGCCAGGTGGGTGGCGGGGGCTAGGTTCGTGTCCTAAGCCCGGCAGGTCGCCCTTCCCCCCCTCGCAGCCGGAAGTGGTCCTGAGCTTGGGTCTGGCTCGCTCAACCCAAGCATATATTCCCCACCCCACCCCCACCCCCCACTGCCAACGATTGGAATTGAGGAAGAGAGAGTATCCAGTGGACTGGATTAGGAGAACTCTCAGAACAGGAAAGGAAGAGTGACTTAGACTTCCAAAATCCAATCTATAAACAAAAGGGAAAGCCTGAAAACCTAGACAAGTCAACACTCCATAAACAAGGAGGGGGAGAGGAAGAAAAAAAAAGCATAAGAAGGAGGTAAGCAAAACAAAAGAAGCTTTCAGCCTTCAACACACTGAAAAGGCATTTGTGATTTGAATCACAAAACGGAAATCCACATGCCAGGGA
>VZQC01005780.1:5214832-5274978 GCA_009823505.1 Rhizomys pruinosus | reverse complement strand
AAAAAAAAAGAAAATTATGATCATTTAGCCAAAAATAAAATAGTATTTAGCCCTTATTCAAATTTAGTATAATCAGTGAAAATATCTCCTGATGTTTAGGTGGGACTCTATTTTACTTTTTATTAATTTGAAGATGGGATTGTGACAGAATCCCACTATGTAGCTCAGGCTGGTCTAATACTTGCTACACAGGATGAAACTGATCTAGAACTTTCCATTATCCTGTCCCAGCCTCCCAAGAGCTAGGATTGGAAGCATGTGCCACCACACCTGGCTATCTATTTCACTTTTGTCTAACTATAAATAATTGGAATTTCATAGAAGGGAAAAGTGAAAACCAATACAATTAACTCACTTATCTGAGTCACACAGCTAGTGATAGCAATGCCGAGGTTAGGGTCTCATGTCTCCTGACCTGTTGCTATTCATTGCTAAACCAAACTATCCTAATTTTTTCCTTCTAGCCTTCCTCTGTCTTTTCTGCCTCCTTCCCATTCTTTTTTTTTAATTTTTTTAATTAATTTTATTTATTTCTGTATGTGTATGAATGTACTGTCTGCATGCAAGTTTGTGCACCCGTGTCGTGCAATGCCGCAGAGGTCAGAAGACTGTCTCGGATTCCCCTGGAACTGGAGTTCTCCTGGAATTGGAGTTTCAGACGGTTCTCGGCCACCATGTGGGTGCTGGGGATCAAACCTGGGTCCTCTGTAAGAGCGGTCAGCACTCTTAACCGCTAGGCCATCTCTCCAGCCCCCCTTCCCATTCTTATCTAATAATGTAACTGCTGGTCCAGGGTTTCGCCTCTGCTCCTTAGCCTTACACCAGAAGCCCTCAGGCCTCCCAAACCCCCATAGTTCCTTGGATTCATCTAAGAAGCTGAATGACAAGCAGGGCTCAGACGAAGCCCTTTTTGTTCCGCTCTAGGGGAAGCTAGGTGAAGTCATATTGCTTTCTCATCTCTAGACTGCCCACCCTGTGCACAGCCCCTCCCTTGCCAAGGACACAATGGGATGAGCAGGAGGCTCCTCACATATGAGTCCTACCTAGCTGAGCATCCCATTCCCTCTGCAGCACCTCCCTGGAGCTGTGAGATGGAGAAAGTGCAGAAGACGGTAGGACTAGGAGGAGGCACCAGAGGACATCTTCAGATGAAGCCCAAAGTTTCCTGCTTCCAACCCTGGACTGGAGGGATTCATGTCTGACCTCACTGTGGAGGGAGGCAAAAGGTCAGTGTCTGACCTTACTCTATAGGTGGAGTAGAAGGGACTGCTGCTGACTTCACTATGGAGGAGTGGAGGGACTTCCCTGACCTCATCGTGGAGGGGCAGAGAGACTGCCCCTGACCTCACTGTAGTGGGGGGTGATCTGATTTAGAAGGCTATGTGGGCCAGTGACTGCTGCCATGTTTTATGCCTTGTCTTTGCAACAGTGACAACTGGAACCCACAGTGAGAGTTCTGGACTTGGAGCAGGAGACGAGGCCCTTTTCCTGGCCCCTCTGAAGGGCTGTGCATTCACAACTATTCCAGGGAGCCAGAAAGTAAAACCAATTACTAGAAGCAAGAAAACATTAAGAGAAATAAAAAGCTTAAGCAGGACAATTTTTTAAGTGTCATTGAGCCAACACTATTAAGTTCTCTGAGTATGAACCAACCTGCCGAGCTAAAAGATCTTCCTACTTCCCACAAAAATGCAGCAAAATTTTGAGTCTGAAGAACTAGACTGTGAATCCAACTCTTCTTGCTGGGTGAATGACCTGGGGCAAATCCCTATTGACCTGCAAGTCCTTAATGGTCATAGGGAGTCAGCGACTTGCCACCAGCTATAGGGAGAATTGAGGTGAGTTCAATGTGGAGGCTAGGGTTTGCAAGGAGTATGTGGCTGTCACCCTGCAGGAGATATTTGGCATCTTACTAGCTCTGGCCACCCACATTCCTCAGAGCATGGCTGCCCGGCACCCCTGCTGCCAGGTAAAGATGCTTGTTCCCCATCCCCCTGACATGCTACAACAATCTCTGTGGTGAGACTGAGGATTCTTCACTGGGCACATTTCTCAGGAGTACCAGCCTTGCTAAACAGTGAGAAGTGCTGTTAGCACAGAATCTGCCCTGAAGTTCAGCAGGGCTGAAGAGAAAGTTCTGTGAGCAGAAAGGCACTGTTGTTACTAAGCTGGCATCTTGGTGAAACTATAGGACGTCTCCAGTTTGTTCAGCACACAGCCTGACTGTGAACCCGGCCTGAGCTTCCTCTGGAACCTCCGTCTTCCCAGGCCCTGAGCTACCCACCCAGAGCCTCACAGCAAGGACTCCCAATAAAGCAATGGCTTCTTCCTTGGAGCACAAGCTTATGAGAATCTGCTTAGTAGCCCCACTGGTCCATTCATTTTATTTATTTTATTTTGTAAAGCTACCAATAAGACTCCCATGCAAATGACTCTCAGATTAGATGCAAACTGGGACTTGGAACCTCCAAGAACCTATGCAGCTTTTTTCTTCTTTGCCCTTTAAAAATTGTCAGTGGCACACTATAGCAACTGCTGCCGGGTTCTCTGCCCTCAGCTCAGCAGCCATTTGTTTTCCTGGCCACCACCACCAGCAGGGCCCTGCTGGATCCTGCCAACCATGGGATCTGAGCTTGCTATGGAGAGAGGCTTAATTACACATGAAGAGCAAGACCAAGTGGCAAGTGAGCCTGGGACGCTGCCACGGTGAAGGAACACTTGCCTGCTTGCTCTTTCTCCACAGAGATGCTCCACACTGGAGTCTTCTTGCCGTGTCCTCTGCACACCACACAGGTCAAGTTTGGCACAGGGCTGCTGCAAGGGACTCTCTCTGATGAACAGACTTGACTGTGTGGGGACTTCTCTGGAGCCTACAGACCTGGGCTCAAACCCTGGCACAAGTACTAACCCAGTGTGTCATTTGAGGAAATCACTGAAATCGTCCAGGGCTCCCAATACAAGGTAATGACATCATCCACAATGAGGACAATACCTACTTCTTGACTCAAAAGATGGTGAGAAACAGTTTTTCTAAAGGACTCGATACAGTGCCCACTTCAAAAGAGCTAATTCACAAATTATTGTTGTTTCAACAAAATAGAACAGAGAGTGCCTTGCTTTAAGGAGCATGTGTTCTAGATGAGGGGGCGGAAGGAGAGCAAGAAGAGACAGTTCCTAGATTGTCTGTCACAGGGCTGGGGCAGGGTGTACCAAGACCACATGTCTCAATCATTTTGTTCTAGATCAGCACATATGTTTTAGGAATACTGTGCATGAACCAGCCTGGGGGAAGCGGGAGGCCCCACGAGGTGCTCACACAGCCTATCTTCTCTCTTTCCTTCTTTTTATAAAATGTGTGTGGGTGTATGCGTGCATGTATTTGTGCTGTGCATGGGGAGGCCAGAAGACAATCACAGATGTCTTCTTCAGGACACCTTCCACCTCCTTTAAGACAGGGTCTCTCATTGGCCTGGAGCTCACCAATTAGGCTAGCCTGGCAGGCCAGTAAGGCCCAGGATCCTCCCCCCTCCACCTCTCCAGCCCTGGAATTAGATGGATGTGTCACCATGCCTAACATTTTTGTTTGTTTGTTTGGTTGGTTGGTTGGTTGGGTGGTTTGGGTTTTTTTTTTAAAGGATCTCACTATGTAGCCCCAGCTGACCTGAAACTCATAATGTAGACCAGGCTGGCCTCAAACTCTACTTGCCTCTGCCTCCTGAGTGCTGGGATTAAAAGCATAAGCCAGCACAACCAGCATTTTAACAGGGCTCAAACTCAGGTCCTCAAGCTTGTAAGGCAAGCACCTACCCAGCTGAGCCATCTTGCCAACCTCTCTCCACTTTTCACAGAGTTATTAGCCTGAAGTCAAGAGCCTTAGGTCCTAGACTCTTTGTTGCCACAAAATAGCCTGTTACGTTCAGCACATCACCGTTCCTCACCTCCCCAGTCGCCTGGTTCCAACAGCCTTTCTAAGGCTCTCATCCCTGCCAACCTTTTGGTTGCCTTACTCCCAGCATGGCTAAGAAAGCACACTGACACATGGCTCCGGAACACACAGTATAAGTGGCAGTAACCATGGGACCCACCCCAGGCTGAATCTTCTTTCTAATCGTACTGATAATAATAATAGTAACAGAATAAAACTACATTTCAAGATGATCACAAAATTTTCCCCTGCCTACCAGAGCCCACCGTTCTACCACCAAGGATGGGATGCTGAAGGCCTTGGGAGCCTCCATGCCACAGCGTGCCTGCTGTGAAGTGCTGGCGTGCTGACACCTCACTGTCACTTGTCCTGTCTTCCCTAACCTGAGTTAAACCCTTCCTTCTACTCAGTGTCTCCTAAGAAACTCCGGATTGTCCCTTCTGCCTGGGGAGCTCTGTGGACTGCTCTGATCCCAGCAGCCAAATGGTTCCTACAACAGTGGGCAGCAGGGTCACGGATACAGACAGCACTGTCACTTTTCTATGGCTCAGGGACACGTGTGACTGGGTAAACAGGTGCTCTCTGGATCCGTGCCCACCCCTTACAGACTGTACATGGAGAGGCGAGGCTTCCTTCTAGCTTGGCAACATAGCTGCTATGGCAAGAAGTTAACCACCCTGGAATTCTGGAACATTCTATGTCTTTTCCCAGATATTACAGATCTACAGAACACTAGGATGTTGGGATGGGGAGGGCACTGGCAAAACTCCCCTGGAGCAAAACAAAACAAAACAAAAGGTTGGAAGGAAATAAAAGAGCCAAGCAGACACCCAACTCTGCCTAAGAAATCCAAACCCATCACTTAAACATACCGGCCTTAGCCAGTTTCTAATCCTCACCCATCACTAGGAGGAGGAGATGTAAATAACAACAGCCTCAGGGCTGAGCAAAGCAGGTGGTGGGTTGCTGGTACCATATACAATATGGAATTGCCTGTCAAGCTCCTTACTCTCAATTCCCCATGGTGCACCCAACAAACACAACAAGGACACAGACTCCTCAAATTTTGGTTAAAGGGTACCAATATTTTTCTCAGAAAGCTGAGGTTTTAGAAGAGTTACCAGGAAAAAAACGGTTTATTTAACAATCCCACGCAGCTGGAAGGCTGCATGCTTCCCGCTTTCTCCCAGCTCTCTGAGGATGCTGGGCAATTCACTGTCTGGGGTTTCAATGGAAACCTTATCATTTTCATTTGAAGAGCTAATGGTGACCGGGGAGGGCTTGACAGAGGGTGTGGGAACAGTGAGTAGGAGTGAGGGAATCATCTCCCATCAGGTGAAAAAAACAGGAGCTGACACCACAGCCAGGAAAACACAACTCAGCCATTCATCTTTCACTCTCATAACTGCATTATTCTCTAATGAACCCGCTCCTTTCTAGACTCGACATGGCCATGAGGTCATCATTGTGTAGAGAAGGGGAAAGCATAGATTGCAGAACCAGAGAAGCTAGGTTCATACATTTACCACACAACAGCCTGTGGCACTGCCCGACTCCCCACAGCTGCCAGTACCAAGGAGAGGTTTAAAAGTGATAAATAAAAGTAAATGAAATGAGACACAAGAAGAAGACAGAATCAATTATTCCAAGCAAATTAAAAGTGCTCAGTAGGAGGTGGAGGACGATGGGAGGAAGAAGGGGAGGACCACAAGACTGTCAGTGCTCGGCTCGGCTAGTGAAGCCAAGCACTTGAGGAAGGAGAGGAAAAGACAGCAGGGATTAGCCTATCCGGTGTGCTTCCCAGAGCCCTCCTGGGGGGCGAGGCAAACCCCTGGCTGGCCTTGAATGGAGAGATCCAGGACTGCTCCTCAGAGTGGAGTCACATCCCCGACAGCACTGCTTAGGAGGATATTGAATTAGCTACATTAATCCACAGAGGCGCCTGGTTCAGGGTAGCAGTGATAAGCGTAATTAAACCACTTAGTTACTGGATCATGGGCTTGGGTTACACACGGTCAAGTTTGCTCATCCTGTTAAGGATTCCAACCCACTTGGCCCTTACCCTGGGTCTTGCTTAGAAAGGACATTTGGAGACAATGAAGCTTAAAAACAGAGGAGGTTTGGAAGGGGAAGGGGAAAGGGAGAGACAGAAAGAGACTGAGAGAGACAATGTATATCTGCTCATGCAGACACACAGATTTTGTGCCAGGCCCTGAGCCCCCTTCCAAGCACCTTGATAAAATTCTTATAAATGATCTGAAACAACGTTCATGATACTGGGCTGGAGATGCGGCTCAGTTGGTGGAGTGCTTACCTATCATGCAGGAAGCTCTAGCTTGGATCCCCCAACATGCCATAAACTGGCCATGGCACAACACGCCTGTGCTTTCAGCGCTGAAGAGATGGAGGCAAGATGCTCAGAAATTCAAGGTTAGTGTAATGAATTGGAGGTCAGCTTTGGCTACATGAAATCCTGGGAAGGAAGGAAAGGAGGAAGGAAGGGAGGGAGGGAGAGAAGAAGGAAGGGAGGAGGGAGGGCGGGAAGGTAATGTGCTGGATAGCTTTAGTGTCAACATGACACACCTGGGTCGAGGGAGCCTCAGTTGGGGAATTGCCTCCATTGGACTGGCCTGTAGCCAAGCCTGTAGAGTATTGTCTTGACTGTTGAGTGATGTGGGAGGGCCCAGCCCACTGTGAGTGGTGCCACCTCTGGGCAGGTTGTTGTGTACTGTATAAGAAAGCAGGCTGGGCATGGGCCAGGGGAGCAAGCCAGTAAGCAGCATTCCTCCATGGCCTGTGCTTCAGCTCTGCCTCCAGGTCCCTGCCCTGAGTTCCTAGTTCCTATTTGGGGCTCCCTTAGTGATGAACTGTGACCCAGGAGATGTAAGTCAACTAAACCCTTTCCTCCCCAAGTTGGAAACTGGTCAGAGTGTTTTGTCACAGCAATCGAAGAGAAACTAAAACAGGTAAAAAATAAAGTTCATGATATTATCCACAATACTAAAAATATGCATGATAATAATGAACCATGTTTGAAATAAACAAGGACCGGGGCTGGAGAGATGGCTCAGCGGTTAAGAGCACTAACTGCTCTTGCAGGGGACCCAGGTTGGATTCCCAGCACCCACATGGTGGGTAAGAACTGTCTTTAACTCCAGTTCCAGGGGAATCCGATGCCCTCTTCTGACCTCCGCAGCACTGCGCGACACGGGTGCACAAACCTACATGCAGACAGTACATTCATACACATAAAAAAAAAAAGAAAGAAAGAAAGAAACAAGGACCAAAGCCGCCACAAACAGAGATGCTGAAACAAGCAGGAATCCTAGCGGCCCGCATGCCTCTCCTCAGCCCTGGGCCTCCCAGACTTCTAACACAATTTCCAAAGCCATAGCTATCCGTCTAAGTTCTTCATTGGCTTCAAACCACCTCAACACTCTGGGCTCTACCCTGGAGGAATCCGTTTATGGGGTTTTGACCATCCTCCTCCACTTCCTGGCTCCTCTCCAGGCATCTTCACTGCCCTTAACCCTGACTGGGTTTGCCACAACCCTAGGAGGGGAGGAGACTGTGGCAAGCTGGTATAGGCTGGGCACGCACAGCTCCACTGCAGAACTGAATGCCTATGACTCAGGATGTGCAGCTAATCAGCTGGCAACTGATGCGAACCAATGACCAGTAGAGGAATAGCATGCGCTGGGAAAGAACCTTCTACTTCTAGGCTGGGCGTGGTGGTGCACGCCTTTAATCCTAGCACTTGGGAGGCAGAGGCAGGCAGATTTCTGTGAGTTCAAGGCCAGCCTGGTCTACAGAGTGAGTTCTAGGCCAGCTGGGGCTATAGGGAGACCTTGTCTCAAAAACACCAAATAAAAAAAAAGAACCTTCTACTTCTAGAAAGAAGCCTCTAAAGCCTGTTTATTTAGCTGGTGATCATGGTGCTCGTTAGGGACTGTTAGCACATCAAGGCAATGTCTGCCAATACTGGGGAAGTCTAGTCTGTGCACATTTAATTGCTTGTCAGAATACGGTAATAGCATGCATCTGCTACTTCATGGACTGGGCACTTCCTATGTTCTAAGTCCTCGTTTCATTTAACTTTCATGGCCACATAGCCAGCCTATAAGAACAGCACTATTATCCCTGTTATAGAAATGAAGGAACCCTGGATCAGAGTGGCTAAGCAACTTGCAGTATCACATAGCTTGCCAGTCTCTCTTCTCTCTCTCTCTCTCTCTCTCTCTCTCTCTCTCTCTCTCTCTCTCTGTTGCTATAAACTGAATCTGTAGCTTTGTGTGTACTACTCAACTGCTATATCACAGAGCTACATCCCAACTCCTAAACACATTTTAAATATCTCCATCCTCCATCTTCCTATGAAACAACTTCATTAATGCAATGTTGACTGTTTGAAATTCTAGTGTAACGTGCTAAGAGGAGGCAAGAAAGCTGTGCTCTGCCCGCCTCCCTGCTGCAGGACCTGGCACTCCTGACAGTGACAGAGAGACCTGCCTTCCCACATACTCAACTCATGAATATTGCTTGATTTCTAGAGTGGAGTGGAGCTGAATGAAAACGAAGCCTTTATTCCACTGTTGGGAGAACATAAATGCCTCCCCTCCCCTCTCCAGGATGGTCCTGGGCTCCTTCTTAGTCAGCCCTGAGACTTGTGGGCTCTGAGAACATAGGGCACCCTCTCCTGGCTGGGACAGGATAGCAGTTGAGGGGAAAGAGCCACATGTTCTATTAATCCTACTCTTAGGGCCTACCTATTCTTCTTCCCAACTTACCTGTCCCTCCTGTCTATCTGCTGTCTACCTGTCCACCTGCCTGTCTACTTGCCTTTTTACCTGCCTGACCTGCCTACCTGCCTGTCTACCTGCCCAGCTGCCTGTCTACCTGTCCAGCTGCCTGTCTACCTGTAGAGCTGCCTATCTACCTGTACAGGTGACTGTTTACCTGGCCAGCTGCCTGTCTACTTGCCCACATGCCTATCTATCCTTCCTGTCTGCTCACCTGCCTGTCTACCTACTTGTCTACCTGTCCATCTGCCTGTCTATCTGTCTAGCTGACCTGCCCACCTGTCTAGCTGACCTGCCCACATGCCTGCCTACCTGTCTACCTGCCCATCTGCCTGTCTACCTGCCCACCTGCCTATCTACCTGCCCACCTGCCTGTCTACCTGCCCACCTGCCTGTCTACCTGCCCATCTGCCCATCCTACCTGTCCAGCTGCCTTTCTACCTGTCCCCCGCTCTACCTCCAGATGGCAATGTGCCTCTGCTCGGATGTGCCAAAATCCATGGGTGTTTTCTGGCTAAAGAGACTGCTGTCTCCGAATACCTGCCCCTCTCTCAAAGGGTAACTCTGGCTTAAGGAGTTTCCATACCTTTCCCACAGTCAAAGGACAGAAAGAAGAAAAAAAAATACATCCATTCTTTAGGTCTCAGGTCTCTGAGCACTGTGGTAGGGTGGACAGGAACCCTTGACTCTCTAAATAAACCTCCAATTCATTATTAGCAAAGACACTAGCATTTAAGTAGTCTGTACTTACACAGCAGTGTTATAAGAACTGTCATCTTTAGTCTTTACAGTCACTTAGTGAAGTCTTGTAATGGTCCTTATTTCACCCAGAAAGAAATTAAAATACACACAGGTACCCAACCTGAGTCCATTAACAGAGCTGGCATCTCCAGGCTGAGCTGGAAGCAAATCCTGCCTTCAGCATCCTCAGCGCTTGAAGGTAGCTGTCACTTCCACCAGCTGAGGAGTAAGGGGTTATGAGCCTCTTGACTCCCTTCCAGGCTGCACTGCTGACACCTTCGATGAAGTGAGGCTAAACATCATGTTCCCGAACCAGCTCCATCTCTTTCTCAACCTCCATCCCGGCCCCTAAATGAGCAAAAGCTCTAATTCCCTGATATTTTCTCAGTTTTGACCATTGGTCTGTTATCACAAGTATCTATTTGACCTACAGGACAGAGGTTGTCAGATTTCATGTTTCAAGGTTAAAATTGCTCAATTGATTCTAATTGAAAATGTTCATACCGTTTCACCCAGTTCTCTCACTTCCAGGAATTATCCTCCACAGAGAATATTATTCTCCACAGAGACAAGAAGAGCTCACACCGGTGAAGTCATACACAGGAGGACACAGCTTTCAAAAGGAGGTAGGTTACTGGTCAGCTTTGTTTTTTAAGAAATATATAGCCAGGTGTGGTGGCCTACACCTTTAATCCCAGCACTTGAGAGGCAGAGGCATGTAGATCTCTCTGAGATGGAGGCCAGCCTGGTCAACATAGAGTGTTTCAGGCCAGCTGGGGCTACAGGGAGGCCCTGTCTTAAAATAACAAAAACATCATGTGTGTGTGTGTGTGTGTGTGTGTGTTTGTGTGCATGCAGTATGTGTGTGTATAGGGTTTACATGTATGTATGGCATATATCTGTGTATGGTATGTGCATATATGTGTATAGCATGTGTGTGGTATGTACATGTATGGAGTTTATGTATGTATGCATGTGCATGGTGTATGTGTGTGTGTTATATGTAGGTGGGTATGGTGTATTTATGTGCACATGCTGTTGGGGGGCACACACATACCACAGAACACATGTGGAGAACAGAGGACAACTTGAGGAGTTGGCTCTCTCCTTCCACCTCGAGTTGGAATTCAGGTCTCTGGCTTGCATAGCAAACACTTTTACCTGTTGGGCCATCTTGCTGGCCCTGCTTAGCTTTCTATCATGGTAACACGTGGTTGACCCAATCAATTTACTAAGAGAAAAGGGTTATTTGAGCTCCTGGTTTTAGTTTCAGTTTCAGGCAGGAAAAAAAGTGCTCAAGAGAGGGAGGGAGGGAGGGAGGGAGGGAGGGAGGGAGGGAGGGAGAGAGAGAGAGAGAGAGAGAGAGAGAGAGAGAGAGAGAGAGAGAGAGAGAAGAAGAAGAAGAAGAAGAAGAAGAAGAAGAAGAAGAAGAAGAAGAAGAAGAAGAAGAAGAAGAAGAAGAAGAAGAAGGGAAAGAGAGACAAAGAAAGATTACACTACCCACTTCAAAGACAATAGCCCTAATGGTTGGAAGATGTCCTACTAAGTGTCTACCTTTTAAAAGTCCCACACTTCTAGCTGGGGATATAGTTCAGTGCTAGAGCCCCTATCTAATATGCATGAAGCCCTAGGTTCAATTCAACATACATACATAGACACACACACACACACACACACACACACATTTCTCATATCTCAATAGCACTGTTCTGGGGAGGACCCTTTATCACATGGGGCAGTAGGGGATACTCAAGATCCAAATTTAGCAGAAGGTAGAGATTTATATGAATGGATATGGAAGTTTCTTCATAAAATAACCTTAAGGTCAATAACAATACAGTGTACCTAGAATGGTTTTGATTTTTTTCTGAGAGAAAAAAAAGGTATAGGTGTAACATGAATCAAAAATAAAGATCTAGAAACATGTTCACTGGTCGTCATTAACTTGGCAGGTGGGAGAGAGGCAGAAAGGCAGGGGCTGGGAGCAAGGCTCTCAGAAGGTGCTTCACAGACTCGGGTGGACGTCACCTCCTCTGTGTTCACTGTTTTCCTTCCAGCTGTGACCAGGAGAGACACTAGAAATGTACGCTCAACAGTCACGGTTCCACATCCTCAAAGATGGCTAGGAAGGTCATCCCCAGTCACACCCTCCACAGCTTCCTTCACCCATCAAGTCTCATCCTATTTCAGGGTGAAATCAAATCATAAAAATAAAAAGGCAAATTTATTTACCACTGTGGTAGGACTGGGCTATTTTTTCTACCAATTTCCAAGTCCAGAAATTGCCTTTTAAATAGATAATGATGATTCTGGGGGTCCAGTTATTACCTTGAAACCTCACATTTTGATAGATCCAACGGTTTTCTCTTATATAAATAACAGTTATTACTGCAAAGTGATTTTTTTTCCCTTGCACTTCCAAAGTGTTCCTGCAGGAGATGGCAAGAAAATGGAAGCCATTAATATTCTACTTAGAGCCATGGCTTTTTCCAGCACTAACGTCCACATAAATCTCCTCAGGAGTCTTTTTATACAAATGCTATCCCTTCCATGCTGCCGGGCCCTGCTCCTTCCCGCTTCCTCTGGCTTCCTCCTCATCTTCCCAGGAACATGAACTCTCTGTTCTCTGGTGGGGCCTCAATGACCGTGCCCGGCACAGAGTAGACCACAAACAACATTATTCTCATGTCTCTTGTCTGTAGCCTCGCTCTCTCTGCTAACCAAAGAATGAGCCTTCAGCACTTTCTTCCTGCCTATTCAGTACTAATTAGAACCTGTGCTGGTTGGAATGAGAACGCCCCCCATAGGCTTCAAGGATTCAGCTATTTTGTCCCCAGTTGGTGGAGCTGTTTTGGGAGTTCTTTTTTTTTTTTTTTAATTTTTTTTTTTATTAACTTGTATTCTGTATGTGTATGAATGTACTGTCTGCATGCAAGTCTGTGCACCCGTGTCGTGCAACGCCGCGGAGTTCAGAAGAGGGTCTCGGATTCCCCTGGAACTGGATTCTCCTGGAATTGGAGCTTCAGAGTTTCTCAGCTGCCATGTGGTGTCTGGGATTGAACCCGGGTCCTCTGAAGAGTGGTGGTCTTTAACAGTAGGCCATCTCTCCAGCCCCTGTTTGGGAGTTCTTAAAAGGTGTGGCCATGCTAGAGGAAGTACTTCACTTGGGGTAGGCTTAGAGAGTTCAATAAAACTTGCCAGTCTCCAGTTGCTCTCTCTCTCTCTCTCTCTCTCTCTCTCTCTCTCTCTCTCTCTCTCTGCTTCCTGTATTCACTGGAAAATGTGAACCTCAGCTTTCTGCTCCAGCTCCTGCCACCATCCCTCCCTGCCACGATGGACTCTTAATTCCCTGGAACCGTCAATCATAAGCTCAAATAAACTCTTCCTTTTATAAGTTATGGTGATCATGGTGGCTTTATCACAGCAACAGAAAATTGACTAATACAGAACTCAAAGTAAAATGTCTAAATAATAACTAGTTGACATAGCCAAGGATGGCTGTATTCAGTTGCCGTCCTCAGATTCTGGCCCAGGGGAACAGGAATCTGGAGGTTCATCCCCTCTCTCCTGGATAGAATTCTAAATGGGTTGAGGGCTTTGTGGAGCTGACATTGAGATTCCCAGCAGAGGCAGGGACAGGGACAGCTATGGGCCACACAAGGTCTCTTCCCACAGGAATGTACTAATCCCTCTTTATTCTAACTATAGACTTTGTATTCATTTGGGGGACGGAGAGGCTGAGCTTAAGACCTACAGCTACTGTAAGAGGCTGGTCATGATGGCCCTGGGTCTCTTTCATCCTCAAACCTAAAGCAGATATGTAAACAACATGGCCTTTTCTTAGCCCCCCTAGCTACAATCCAGTGCTTGGAGCCTGATACTTGAAGACTGTACAGTCTCCAGCCAGGCTGAAGCATCTTCATAGACATCTTTCCCACCCTGGAGGCTGAGAGCAACCTCGTAAAAGGAGAGACAATCTGCCCCATGTGATGCCAAGCATCTGGCTGGTTCTGCAAAAGTTCAGCCAACTTTGCATGTAGTCCAGGCCTCAAGCCGCTCCATGTCATGCAAACGAGCCACCTGCACTCCCCAAGCACAGGTTTTGGCCACCGGATGGGCTGTCCTCGTGGAGAAAGTTGGAACACATTTGAAGTTGGCTGGCTGGAGCACAGTCCCATGACAGGATAATGAGTTTGGTCTGTGACCTTGTTAGACTGAATCTGATGAGACACACACAATTTACCCTTTCCTCAGGTGTTCCTTGAATGTGATTTCATGTCATTGGGCAGGTCATGGAAAGTTCACCACACATGCTTCGAAACAACTAAAGAAGCATAATTGATGCTGAGCACCACCTCCTAAGAATAGCCAGGTTATTGACAGATGTTCACAGCTCCAGATCCATTGAGGCCTCCAACCTGCCTATAATGCAACAGCTGTAATGGGTATATATCAAAATAAGAGATGTATAAACACTTTGACTTTGAGGCAAAGCAACACAGAACTGGAGAGCAAATTCTAGTAGTAAAAAAGACTTTGTGGTGCATGCCTTTAATCCTAGCACTTGGAAGGCAGAGGCAGGCAGATCTTTGTGAATTCAAGGCCAGCCTGGTCTACAGAGTGAGTTCCAGGACAGCTGGGGCTACAGGGAGACCCTGTCTTGAAAAGGCCAAAAAATAAAAATAAAAAAGACTTTGTCTCAGGCCTCAGTTTTCTCATCAAGAAAATCATCTCTGAGCCCCTTCCATGTGCACAGGAACTCTGTATATGGACTATATGAACATGAGGAAGACCATTAAGTTCCTGGAAGAAAGCAGTGAAGTAGGCAGAACCTTTTGAAAACTTACAGCCCAACTGGCTAAGATTCACCCCTTGTGTGGCGAGCACTGTTCTGAGCAATCTAAGCAAAGTAAGCCATTTCTAAGAGTGACTGCAGGAAATAAACAAGAGATGAACTAACCCAAGCCTGGCTCTTTATCACCAGGCCTCTGCCTCAAGGCTGGGTGAGTGGCTACAAGTTGGGGTCTGGAGCCTCATTAACCACATCTACACAGGGGGAACTCCAGACCATGTGGATCCAGAGCCTGGTGGGCTCCTGAAAATTGCCAGACTACTCCTGGTGGGCTCCTGAAAATTGCCAAACTTTTGACAGCAAGTTGACAGGTCAACTTGCTGTCAAAAATCTAGCCACAAGTTCTTGCCTCTGCCCCTGCAGTGAACACTGGTGTCCCATGTTCCTCTGTGCTCAGTGGCTACCATCAGATCTCTTTGGCCAGGTCTCCGACAGCCCTGGCCTACCTCATCTGCAGTGTTAGGCTCTCCTGCATCACCAGGATGAGGAGCGGCTGTGCCTGGCCCTTAAAGAGGAGGCAAAGGACAGGAAGAATGATTCCTCCAGCACTGTGGAAGGGATCTAGGATTCCAGCTGACAGCTCTCACGTGATCAGCACCCTTTCTCCATAGTCGGTGCTGCTGCCCTCAGATGTGGCTGCTCCCATCCTTCAGACCCTGCTTGTTCCTTGCTGCAGGCCCAGCTTCAGCCACCCACACCATCTGGACTCCAGCAGAATACACCTGATAATTAGTCTTCAAACAGAATGCCATTGTGTTTGGGGGCTGTGTGGGGTTCTGGCTGTGCTCTGTGCTAGGACAGTGCTGGGTTTTCCTGACCCTCCATTTATAATCCTCCAGGCCCCTTTGAATCTATGAACATCCCAGCCTGATCCCACTGGCTCTCAGAAGGTAAGCAGGGTCAGGCCTAGTTGGTGTATGAATGGGAGACTCACATCCCCCAAGAAATTGTCATCCACTCTCTATCTCCCATCACAACCCACCCTCCTTGGGTGGGACCATGTTTATTATACCATCCTCAGCATCACCCAAAGCCTGTATTCTCTAATGCATTTCTTAGTGGCACCACCCAGTTAAACCAGCTGCTTTCTTCTCTAGGCTTTGCTGGTAGTTTTCTTAGAACGTGGCTGTGGTTTCCTCCCTTTCTGTGGTTTGGACATCTTTGCCCCAAGAGTTCACATGTTAGAGGCTGGGCCCTTAGTGTGGAAATGGGAGAGACAGTGGGACTTTTAAGAGGTAGGCTTGGGGGCTGGAGAGATGGCCTAGCGGTTAAGAGTGCCGACTGCTCTTACAGAGGACCCGGGTTCAATCCCCAGCACCCACATGGTGGCCGAGAACCATCTGAAACTCCAATTCCAGGAGAACTCCAGTTCCAGGGGAATCCAACACCCTCTTCTGACCTCCGCGGCATTGCACGACACGGGTGCACAAACCTGCATGCAGACAGTACATTCATACACATACAGAAATAAATAAAATAAAAAAAAAAAAAGGTAGGCTTGGTGGGAAGTCCTTGAGTCACTGGGCACCTTGTCCTCATCAAGGATCAAGGTCTACCATGGCTTCCTGGGTTCTTAACAAATGGTGTTATACAAATACCCAGCTGGCCCCACCTGGCTGGCCCACATCCAGCCGTGGAGGTGTGACATGTTCCTGTCATTCTCATGCTGTCCACCCTAAGCCCTCACTAAACCTACAGTACTACCTGATCTTGGAACCTCAGACTCCCAGGACTGTGAGCAGAATAAGCCTTTCCTTATTAATTTAGCCTGCCTT
This sequence comes from Rhizomys pruinosus, assembly GCA_009823505.1. Lineage (NCBI taxonomy): Eukaryota > Metazoa > Chordata > Mammalia > Rodentia > Spalacidae > Rhizomys > Rhizomys pruinosus. The sequence continues at coordinate 5,258,886 of VZQC01005780.1, read as the reverse complement.
GTATGTTTTGTTATAGTGACAGAAAATGCATATCTCAATATTCGCTCTCCTCAATCTCTCTCCATGCTGGGTTTTCAAATGCTGCTGTGGTGGAGGCTCTGTCCTGGCCACGTGCCCCACCTGCCTCTTTCCCTCTCCCAAATGTTCCCTTCATTTTCACAGCTTTAAATTCTACTTATATTTTTGTTTTTACTTTAATCTGTTTAACTAAAACAGATGAAAAGTACCACAAGAGGGGAGTATCTTACTGAAGCACTCTATAGTTGTTAAGATACAGAACTTTCCTGACCACCCAGAAGGTCTTCCATGCCCCATTCACCCACAGTCCCTTCCTTTCCTGCCAAAATAACCACTTGCCTTTTAGTGCAGGTGTTTTCATGTGTGTGTGTGTGTGTGTGTGTGTGTGTGTGTGTGTGTGTGTGTGTGTGTCTTTTATGATTCTTATCACCCCCGGTGCATGCTGGGCACTGTAGTTTAGTCTTGCCTAGTTTTCGAGACTGTCTTCCAAGTCTCTCTGCATTTACTGTCCTCCTTCAGCTCCTTCCCCTCTTTGTCTGTTCATCTCCTGTGGACCTGCCCTCTGTCTGTATTCTGTTATTGGCATGTTCCTATGAATCCCATTCCATTCCCCTGTCTCTGGATTGTGAGACTTACTAGTTTCAAGTTTAATATCCAGGATTATGGTGACACTCTCTCATTCATTATGAAGCACATGATATCATTATTGACGCTCTATCCTCTAAAATCTCAACCCGAGATCCATATCTCACTTTTTTTCTTACAAAACAGCTGGAATAGTTTCATATGGAGAGACTGCCCATCAGCAATTGTTTGGTTACCCAGGGCTGTAATTCAGACAGGAATGATGTGACAGAATAAATGTTTACTTCCTTCGAGATAAGCTGATTCCCAGTCATCCTCAGAAGATGATCAGTTAGTTAATTTTAAAAGATTTATTTTTATTTTTAATTAGGTATGCATGTTTGTCTCTGTGTACACATGAGTGCAGATGTCCCCAGAAACCAGTGGAATTAGTCACAGGAACTGGAGTTACAGACAGTTGTAAGCTGCCCATCATGGTTGCTGGAGATTGAAGTTAGGTCCTAAGAAGAGAAGTTTTGTTTTTAACTGCTGAGCCATCTCTCCAGCCCAAATTATCTAATTTTTAGCATGCTATTATGAACTCATTAATGTAAAAGTATTAAATCCATGTTTAAATGTGGTTTTCAATCCGTGCCATGCTTGCTCCTGTTACAGCCCAAATCATCACCCTTGGCCAGGGGAGTCTTGTTAAGTCGGCTCCTGCATCCTTTTAACTGACCTGCCTCAGGACTATCACCTTGTACATCCAAGACACAGCTCTAAGATCCGCCAGTTCTCCAAGATTCCTGGTTTCATTCAATGGTAAATGGTGTCATAATTATAAGTGGGTATAAAAGATGCTCCTTGATGCCGGGCATGGTGGCACACACCTTTTATCCTAGCACTTGGGAGGCAGAGGCAGGCAGATCTCTGTGAGTTCAAGGCCAGCCTGGTGTACAGAGTGAGTTCCAGGACAGCCAGAGCTACAGGGAGACCCTGTCTCAAAAAGACAGAGAGAGAGATAGATAGAGAGAGAGAGAGAGATGCTCCTTGAATCTATTGTATAGTTTTTAGGACTTTTTCAGTGGACCAAGCCTGAAAGGGGTGTGTGTGTGTGTGTGTGTGTGTGTGTGTGTGTGTGTGTGTGTGTGTTTAAAATTCAAGTTCAGCTCTGCATTGCCTTCTTTTTACTACTCTGCACTTGTGAACTAAGAACGATGGATCTCAAGGACACTGAAATGACAGCATTACAATGACATCTCCTTGTTTCATCTCACATTATACACACAACAGTCTTAGAATAACAATAACAATACTACCATCGTTACAAGCAAATTATGATTATAAAAAACATTTAAAATGCTTTCCCCACAGCGCTCCACCCCCAACATTTTAATCAGCATCTCATCTCCTCTGCCAGTTAATCCTGCCACCCACAGGACACACCGAATCCATCCTTTCCAACCCTTGCTTAGCACTGGCTCCACGTGTTGCTGAATATTTGGTGCTGACCACTGGCTTGGTGTCAGGGCCTTAGTGGTCTCATATGGTTCTCTGAAACCTGTTCTCTGGCAGATTCCTGGAGAAGGGCTCATGGGAACAATACTGTCTCAGCTCTTCCATGTCGTGTTAATAATAGTTTGTGCTCTTTATACTTGAAGGTCAATTTTGCTGAACATAAAATCCTTGGCTCATGTTCACATTTTCTTTTTTGAATACCTTTAATATGTTATTCCATTTTCTTCTGTCATAACATATGGCTGCAGAAAAGTCTGATGACAATACCGTTTGCTTTCTCACATAAGTCACCTATTCTTTTTGCTGAGAGGCCTAAAAAGCCTCCTCCCATCTTTCTTTAAGGCCTAGTAATTTTGATAGAATACATTTTGGTCTTTCCAGATCAATATTCTCAAGTACACAGTTTGCATTTTCAATATACAGCTTTAAACATTTTTTGAAACAGGGTCTCATGTATCCCAGGTTGGCCTTGAACTCCTTGTACAGCCGATTCTCCTCTCTCCACGTCTGCAGTGCTGGAGCTCACAGCTGGGTCCCACCACACCCAATTTATGCAGAACTCAGGGTAATACCCAGGGTTCCATGCATGCCAGGCAAGGATTCTACCAAGTGAGCCACATCCCCAGCATATATATCTTTAATTTTATGAGGTCTTTTAAATTGTGATTGTTGGAGCCAGACGTGGTGGTGCACACCTTTAATCCCAGCATTCGGGAGGCAGAGGCAGGCAGATCTCTGTGAGTTCAAGGCCAGCCTGGTTTACAGAGTGAGCTCCAGGCCAGCTGGGAGACCCTGTCTCAAAAATTAAAAAATGAAAAAAAATTGTGATTGTGGGGCTACAGAGGTGGCTTAGCAGCTAAGAGCACTGTGCTGGCTGTTCTTACAGAGGACCCAGGTTTGATTCCCAGCACCACATGGAGGCTAACAACCTTCTTAACTCCAGTTCCAGGGGATCTGACACCCTCTTCTGACCTATATGGACATGGCATGACAGCGATGCACTTACACACATGCAGGCAGTACACACATGCAGGCAGTACACACATACACAAAAATAAATAAATAAATAAATAAATAAATAAATAAATAAATAAATAGTGATTCTTGGGCTGTGTTCTACAGCTCATCCTCCTTTTGGTTGTTGTTTGTTTTATTGTTGTTACTGCCGTCCCCCCACAATGTCTGTCCCCATGTCTTAGGTGCTTTGTTTTGTTACTGTCGTCCCCCCACAGTGTCTGTCCCATGTCTTAGGTGTTTTGTTGTTGTTACTGCCATCCCCCCACAGTGTCTGTCCCCATGTCTTAGGTGTTTTGTTATTGTTACTGCCGTCCCCCACAGTGTCTGTCCCCATGTCTTAGGTATTGGCCCATCTTCAATACTTGTCATTCATTTTCTCCCTAAGCATTTTTATCTCATGAATATCCTTTGGATTCTAAAATTCTCAGGACTTTTTACAGTGTCTGCTTACTTTTACTGCTGTGTTCCCTGCAATTTAGCACCTTTCTTCTCCTTTTTATTCATCTCTTGTATTCTCACACTGTTTCTATAGACTTTCTCCTGATTTATATTATATATCTCCCATATTTTATAACATTTATTTGAGACAAGGTCCCACTGTGTAGCCCTGGCTGGCCTGGAACTCACAGAGATCCACCTGCCTCTGCCTCTTGAGGGTTAGGATTAAAGGTGTAGGCCACTATGCCTGTTTGCTTTTGAGCATGTTTTGAGTGACTCCTTTCCATCTAAGAAACATTTACAAACTTTTACATGACTCAGATATGTAAAATAGATATCCAAACCAAATACCTACTGATAATAAATCATGAAGAAATTTGTTTAAAAATAATTCCTTGCTCTACATATAATTTTACCATTTATTAAAGACAAAAAGAAATTTGCATACTAATGAGATGGGTAGGCTTATTTGTCTTTATATAAAGCATTAAATCTTGGCTGAATATTTGATACTGCGTATGTAGGCATTTTTTAGAGATGATCGATATTCTGATTTTATAAGCAATGCTAAGAACACCACTTGGCATGAATATGTTGCTCTAGTTTGCCTTCAATTGCTGTAACAAAACACTCTGACCAATACCAACTGAGGAGGAAAGGATTTATTTGGCTCACATCTCCCGGTCACAGTTTTCCATTTAGGGAATACAAGGTGGGAACTCAGGGCAGGAACCTGGAGGCAGGAGCTGAAGCACAGGCCATGGAGGAACCCTGTTTACTGGCTTGGTCCCCTAGCCCATGGTCAGTCTGCTTTCTTATATAGTACAGAACAACCTTCCCAGTGGTGGCACCACCCACAGTGGGCTGGTGATGTGGGCCCTCCCACATCACTCAACAATCAAGAAAATACCCCATAGATGTGGCCACAGGCCGTCCAATGGAACTAAATTCCCAGCTGAGGCTCCTCATCCCAGGTGTGTCAAGTTGACCCTAAAGCTAAGTGCAATATGCCATACAGAGCAGCCAAGGAATGTCTGGGGCCATTTCAGAAACAGATGAAAAATCTGTTCTAACCTCAAGCCAAAAATTCATTTAATAATGTTTTATGAAACTTAAGTCAACACTCAAATCATATTTTTTAAATCCAATATTCTAGCTGGGCGTGGTGGCACACGCCTTTGATCCCAGCACTTGGGAGGCAGAGGTAGGTGGATTTCTGTGAGTTCAAGGCCTGCCTGGTCTACACAGTCAGTTCCAGGATAGCTGGGGCTACAGGGAAAACCTATCCCAAAAATAAATATAAATAAATAAATAAATAATATTCTAACACAGCACAAGCCAATGATATACTAATTTGACTCTTAAATGCTGGGGAATGATAGCAGGAAAATATTAAAAATCTTTGTTTTCTGTAATTATACCATTAAGTCTCTATAAGAGCAGAAAAATCTTTGTGTACAATAAAAACACTGCTGATTTCAGCCTTTCCTAGCTTCATACTCTGAGCCCGGTGTCAGGCATCCTTGTCAGGCATCCTTGACTGTTACTAGGTGCTATGACGGCATGAGCACTGCAAAGCGCACCCAGTGTGTTCAGAACCAAGCAGAGCTGTGGAGCATGGCCATGAACAAGCCCTGCCCAAACATTATGTCTGACTTCAATTAATTTTAGTCACTAAGTGGATGGAAATTTTTCACTGTAGCTAGGGAGATGGCTCAGTGCTTGCTAGACAGGAGTGAGAATGCAAGTTCAGATCTCCAGCACCCACATAAAGGCCAGGTAAGCCTGGTGGCCACCTGTAACCCCAATAAGTGGGAGGCAGAGACAGGTGATCCGGGGAGCAAGCTGACTAACCAAATCAGTGAGCTTCGGTTTGAACAAGAGACCTTCCTCAATAAATAAGGTGGAAAGTGACAGAGAAAGACACTTAGTGTTAACCCTTGGCCTTCACTAGCATACACAATTATGTATACACCTCCACACATAAGTGTGCCCACAGGCATATATATGCATGCAGACACACACACACACACACACACACACACACTTTTACTTTTGCTAAATTTTTTGCGACCTCCCCATTCCTATGGTTCCATATAAAGTCACACACAATCCAATATTAAGTTGAGAGGCTTTGTCTTAAAGTATTGTTACGGATTGGACCTTTTTCTTTTCCTATTTGTATGTAGTGTATGTGTGGTATGTGAGCAAGGACACATGCCTGTGTGTGTGCAGAGGCCTGCTCTATCACTGTATTTTGGAAGGTCTAAAATTACACAGCTACCATGACTACTATCTGCCTTAAGGCCCTGAGATGGTCTCTCACTGTAACTGGAGCTAGGCTGGCAGCCAGCAAGCCTGGGCTCCTCTATCTCCACCCTGCACAGCACTGGGGTTACAAAATGCACTGGCCTCTCCCAGCTTTTTACGTGGGTCCCAGGGATCTGAACTCAGGTCCTCATGCTTGCATACCAAGCACTCTTACCCTCTAAGCCATCTCCCTAGCCCATAGTCTGAATCTTAAATATTATTCAATGGCCCACACACTAAAAGCTTGGTCACCAGCCCACAGCACTACTAGGAGGTAGGAGAACCTTTAAGTGAAGTTGAGTGGGAGGAGGTTAGGCCCTTGGGGGCAGGCCCTGGAAGGGGATGCTGAAACTGCAGCCACACTTCTCTCTTCTTGCTTCCTGGCCATCATGAAACAAGCAGCTTTGCTCTAGTGAAGGCCCCCTGCTATGGTGCTCTAGTGAAGGTCCCTTGCTATGGTGCTCTAGTGAAGGCCCCTTGCTATGGTGCTCTAGTGAAGGTCCCTTGCTATGGTGCTCTAGTGAAGGTCCCTTGCTATGGTGCTCTAGTGAAGGTCCCTTGCTATGGTGCTCTAGTGAAGGTCCCTTGCTATGGTGCTCTAGTGAAGGTCCCTTGCTATGGTGCTCTAGTGAAGGTCCCTTGCTATGGTGCTCTAGTGAAGGTCCCTTGCTATGGTGCTCTAGTGAAGGTCCCTTGCTATGGTGCTCTAGTGAAGGTCCCTTGCTATGGTGCTCTAGTGAAGGTCCCTTGCTATGGTGCTCTAGTGAAGGTCCCTTGCTATGGTGCTCTAGTGAAGGTCCCTTGCTATGGTGCTCTAGTGAAGGTCCCTTGCTATGGTGCTCTAGTGAAGGTCCCTTGCTATGGTGCTCTAGTGAAGGTCCCTTGCTATGGTGCTCTAGTGAAGGTCCCTTGCTATGGTGCTCTAGTGAAGGTCCCTTGCTATGGTGCTCTAGTGAAGGTCCCTTGCTATGGTGCTCTAGTGAAGGTCCCTTGCTATGGTGCTCTAGTGAAGGTCCCTTGCTATGGTGCTCTAGTGAAGGTCCCTTGCTATGGTGCTCTAGTGAAGGTCCCTTGCTATGGTGCTCTAGTGAAGGTCCCTTGCTATGGTGCTCTAGTGAAGGCCCCTTGCTATGGTGCTCTAGTGAAGGTCCCTTGCTATGGTGCTCTAGTGAAGGTCCCTTGCTATGGTGCTCTAGTGAAGGTCCCTTGCTATGGTGCTCTAGTGAAGGTCCCTTGCTATGGTCCTCTGCCTCACCACAGCCCCAAAACAATGAAGTCAAGCAACAATGAAACCAAAACCATGAACTCAAATAAATCCTTCCTCCTTTCAAGAAGATTGTCTTGGATATTTTGTCACAGCAACCACATCTGAGTAACAGGTCTGCTAGTTTGTTTGTTTTCCTGGAATTTATTGTGGGGTGGGGAGAACAATGTCTCTCTGGTATGCTTTCATTGTCCCTGTGAATATCTTTCTCGTCCATTCTCTCTCTCTTACAGTGTCTTTTAGAGAATTTGCAGCCAATCAATTCATTTTTATGTGAATTACACTGGCTTTTGTTTGGGTTTGATTTTTGTTCTTTTAAGACAGAGTCTCATGCAATGTAACTCCAGATCCTTGAACTCCAGATCCACCTGCCTCACCTCCTAGGTTCTGGGATTATAGTCATGTATCATTAAACCCAGCCAAAATGAGTCTCTCCATAGGATAAGACAGAGGCTGTTCAGGTGCATTCTTTCTCTTTCTTTCTTTCTTTCTTTCTTTCTTTCTTTCTTTCTTTCTTTCTTTCTTTCTTTCTTTCTTCTTTCTTTCTTTCTTTTAAAGCACTGGTAGCTTTTTTTTTAATTTTATTTATTTTTTATGTGTATGAATGTACTGTCTGCATGTAGGTCTGTGCACCTGTGTCGTGCAAAGCTGCAGAGGTCAGAAGAGGGCATTGGATTCCACTGGAACTGGAGTCAAAGACAGTTCTTAGCTGCCGTGTGGGTGCTGGGAATCGAACCCGGGTCCTCTGCAAGAGCAGTCAGCGCTCTTAACCGCTAGGCCATCTCTCCAGCCCTCAGGTGCTCTTCCTAACTCCACTGAGTTGATACTGCTATTTGAAAGAAACAGAATGACTTGTTTCTGATTCCGTTCCCTTCACCCAGTCTTCCCCAGACCATTTGATATTTATTATCCTGACCCTCTTTAACCTTATTGTACTGTTAGCAGGTTCTCTTCAGTGGACCCTGGGGAGAAAGCCCCATTGGTCAGGCTTGAGAAGATAGATGCAGGACCTGGGCTGTCTCTCAAGATGGTCCATCTTGCAGGCCTCTATGCTCACCTGCTCCAGTGTCAGCAGAACTCCCTCCACGGCAGCTGCTCTCTTCCCATTTTCCAGTGAGAGCTATTGGGGTTCTTCCACTCCGCTCTTCCGCTTTCCTCTGCTTTCTAGTCCTGGACACTAAGACCATACAAGTGTTCTCTATGATAATGTTTTCTCTCCATCTTACTGTATTTGGGGGCTCATGGGAAGACCCCATTGCTTGGTTTTATTGTAAATGTTGTCTATGGGCTTGGGGATTGAGAATAATTTTTGTTTGGTTTGGATTTTATGGTGCTGAGTATCAAATCTATGTCTTTGTACATGTTAAACAAACATTCTACCACTGGGCCCCAGTATTGAGTTTTGTTTTCTTTCTGTTCTAAGTAGAGATTTTGGAAGATCTAAAATTACACGGCTACCATGACTACTATCTCAACGATCTCCCCTGCTGATGGCTCTCGAACATCTATCTGCAGGCTGCACCTCCCACCTGACCATGTACATCCAACTCCCAACTGCTATCTCCTTGTGGATATCTAGTAGGTATCTCAAACTGAACTTGCACCAAAAAGCCCATGACACCACCTCCGTTAATCTTCTTCTCACTACATGATACCACTTCTCTCCCAATTGCTTAGGGCACAAATGTAGAAGTCGGTTTCCTCCTTGTACTCCAAAATCCATCCTGCCCAGAGGCCCCAACCATTCCGTATACTCCATGGTGCTAACTCTGGTCTGGGCCCGCTCCATCTCTCCTCTGACCCCAGGACCAGCTTTCTGACTCATCTCTGGCCTTCCTCCTGCACAGCGGCAAGGCCTCATCCCCACACTCGTCATGTCCCAAAGGCTTTCACCACAAACAGAATGTCAACAACACCCCAACCACAGTCTAGAGCCCCTGCAGAACTGGACCGCACTAGCCTCTCTACTCCATCTCCCTCCATGTTCCCTGTATTCAGTGTGCTACCAACGTGGATTATTTGATGTCCCATTTAATGGTTCCCTTCTCCAGATATTTGTCTCTGTTCCATGTGGTAGGAATGCTCTCCCCTAGGTCACTGCAAATCTTCCTCTTACTTACCATGAGGTCTGACTTAGAGAAGCCTCCCAGGATATCTCAAGTACCCTATTACCGATTTCATCTTTGTCTTAGCACTTACCAGTGCCTGGAAAATCTCTTTTGAGTTTATTTATATAGAGAGATATTTTACGCTTTTTCACCCCTCCACGATGACCATCCATGCTATGATTCTGCTTGTAGACACAAGACTTGGCACATAAAAGATGTCCAACATTCACCACACTCCTCTTGGCTATGACCAAGAGGACCAAGCCCTGTGCAATGGCAAGCTCTGGAACACGAGTCACCAGATGCCAGCCTCAGCCTTTCCTCAGCATGAATCCAGTTGGGGCCACTGAACACAGTGTCCTGACTGCCTAACTCTTATAGAAAGCAGTGATTCTCGGGCTGGAGAGATGGCCTAGCGGTTAAGAGTGCCGACCGCTCTTACAGAGGACCCGGGTTCGATCCCCAGCACCCACATGGCGGCCAAGAGCCGTCTGAAACTCCAATTCCAGGAGAACTCCAGCTCCAGGGGAATCCGAGACCCTCTTCTGACCTCCGTGGCATGGCACAACACAGGTGCACAGACCTGCATGCAGACAGTACATTGATACACATACAGAAATAAATAAAAATAAAAGAAAGCAGTGATTCTCTAGTCTCCCTTTCTATGGTAATATTTTGTTAAAGTTCTTTTGTAGTTGGAAATGCAATTTATATATAACTACATTCCTGATTGTTTCTGAAAATCCACCTAATTCCCTAACTATAATATAAAGGAGTAATAAAAAGGCATAAATTTATAATAAAAATAATAAGCATTTCATTATGTAAATGTGTGAGGCTAAACTGGAAGATATAATGGAACAGTCAGATGTTTGCACCTTTCTGTTGACTCCCCATGAGCACAGCAACCATGAATTCAGAGTAATGCAGAAAAGCTATTAGCCATTCAAACACTACAACCCAGGTTGTCAAGGAGGATGCACAGTAATATGGTGTCCTCAAAAGGCACACAACTGTTGATAATACCCAGAACAAAACGAAGCACTGACTTTTCAAGTGACTTTGTAGCTGCATTAATGAAAAATTCAATATATACTAGGTCTTTTAAAAAAGTACTCTGGGGCTGGAGAGATGGCCTAGCGGTTAAGAGCGTCGACCGCTCTTACAGAGGACCCGGGTTCGATCCCCAGCACCCACATGGTGGCCGAGAACCGTCTGAAACTCCAATTCCAGGAGAACTCCAGTTCCAGGGGAATCCGACACCCTCTTCTGACCTCCGCGGCATTGCACGACACGGGTGCACAAACCTGCAGGCAGACAGTACATTCATACACATACAGAAATAAATAAAATTTTTAAAAAAGTACTCTGTACTTGAAAATGAAATACAGTTTATCCTAGGGTTGCACATTTATTTATTTATTTATTTATTTATTTTTGAGACACTTATCTTGCTTTAATTTATGTAAATAAAAATAAAACTTTTAGGGTGATACAGTTGGAAATATGTAATTCTATGTTTATGGATGATAGGTCAGCTAGCTGAAGTAAGTCAGCGCAATCATCTGAACTGGTTGTCTGCACAGTGGGCAGGGCTTATTTCTTTTCTCTAGCTGAAGTCAGCACAATCATCTGAACTGGTTGTCTGCACACTGGGCAGGGCTTGTTCCTCTTCTTCAGTTTCTTTGCACATGTGAAGCATGATGTAAGCCGTCCTGGTCTGCCATGAACACTGCAACCACTTTTAGGTCGACCCTGGCGAATCACGCCAGGTTCAATGGCATTAAGGGGAACACTAGACTTCATTTGGTGTAGGCTTCATCCTTCTCAAACTCTGAGCTCTTCTTGGCTGCTATAAATAGTGCTACTAGAAGTGGAGGGCTGGGAGAAGTCCTCCCTTTCTGGTGACTGAGAGCCTTCTGTAGTTCTATCATCATTTTCCTCAATACAGGACTCTCTACAATCACTCACTGTAGATTTTTTCCCATCAGGCATACCCAAGCCCTCTTCTTTATGAGCAGAGTTTTCTAGTTTGGCTCTTTCAGAGATCTCCCCTTTATCTTTCCCTTTATCTTCTGGAAGCCAATTTTCACGAAGGACCCAACATCTGTTGCAGTGTGATGGGAGGGGAGGATTCATTTCCTTGCAGGAAGTACACTTCCAATAGTCAGCTAAGGAAATTTCAGGATCTTCCTCAAATGAACCTGCATCACTTTCCCCTGCCTGATACACTGTGACTCGATATACCTCATCATCTTCATCTTAGAGTTCCTGTCCTTCTTCACTAAGACTATAATCTTCTGAATCAAGAGATTCAACTTCAAATTCTACACCAAATTGATCAGAAACTGATTCTTGATCCAACCAATCACCAGAATGTTCACTGACACCATCGTCGAGATCCTGGTGGGAGGGCGTCTCTGCCGCCTCGCTGCTGCTGCTCCTTTCACAGCTTGTCTCCCTCAATGCACACAAGGCCGGCTTCCATCAAAGGAGAGGGCTCTATGGTGCTTTCTATGTCGTTCACCAGGTAAATCATCTGAGTTTTCTTCTGACTCACTGCTCTTCTTCTAGATGAGGCAGATGATGAGAACCTGAATCTGAAGATGAAGGCTTCTCTTCCTGTGGCTCGTGCACAGGGTCCTTTAGATGACTCCTACTTTCAAGGTGACACTTGTTCTGACTCATTGATATACCACAGCCTGACGGTTCTTGTTGATTCACTAGCACCAAGTTTCTACAGTTCATTGTATATATTTTCCTGTGCTCTTTCACAGAGAAGCTTGGCACACCAAACAAATCTCCTAGAAGATCATTTGAACAATATACAATATGTTGTTGCTTCTCATCATATAATCTTTTACTCATAATATATTGGCCAAGATAAAAGATAATCTCTTTCATAGTATACATATCTTTTTGTGCACCAACAGATTTTAGCAACTTCAAAAGCAATGGCTTTGGGTCTAACCAGAGTCTCTTGTTCCAAAGCTGGAATCTGTGAGGTGCTTACAGCACTGTCAGTAGACACTGACATGTTGGTATTGCACATTGGCCTGGATCAACATAGAAAACTCTCCATACCTGGAGGACCACTGGTGTCAGTCTCTGCTCCACAGTGAACAGCTGAGAAAAAGGCACAGTTTAAATAGCTCCAGCTGGAGGCAAGTCAGAACTTAGCTCCCCAATGACAGATGGGGGACATGTCCCAACTTGATCAACCCAACCAGAAAAGCTGAGTCAACCAGCCCAGCCAGGGGAGCCGGGAGCAGCCTGGGCAGGTGCAGGCACCTGTTATAGGTTTGCATATTTATAAAGATTCTTTTAAACTACGTGTATGTGTCTAAGTGTGGATATGTGTACATGTGTATGGATGCCCTTAGGAGGCCAGAAGAGGGTGTCAGATCCCCAATATCTGGAATTATAGGTGGTTGTGAGCCACCTGATGTGGGTGTTGGGAACCTAAATCAGGTCCTCTGGAAGAGCAACATATGCCCTTATCTGATGAGCCATCTCTTTAGTCCCCCCCCCCAGGTTTACATATTTATAAGCAGGTTTATCCCATGTGAATGTCTAGCAGGACACCTAAAAGTCAGGCAGGAAGCAGAAAATGTCTTTATTGTGTGGAGCCTGATTCTTGAAAGATGAATGCTCAGGATTCCAGGCCTGCCCCATTAAATGCCAGAAGAATCCCTTTGTAATAACTGAAAACTAAAGTTAATCTAATGAATTTACAAATTTCCCTACCATTTATATTGTAAGACACCAGACATATTCCGTCTTCTAACCCTAGCAAGAAGGAGACCAGCTGATGGTTCTCCCCACGCACTGACAGCCTTGGGGAGCTGACCCAGCACTGAGATGCCTCGCAGCCTACCCTTGCATCTGCTACCAGCCATCGCAGTGGCTTTGGAAAGTCATTAAATTGGGGATGGAGAGATGGCTCGGCAGCTAAGAACACGTACTGCTCTTGTGGATCTGGGTGTAGATCCCGGTACCCCATAGCCACCTGTAACTCCAGCTCCAAGGAAGCTGGTTAGACTAGAAGATGGAGTCCATCCTAGAGAAAAGTGGGTAGAAATCCCCAAGAATGGAACCTAGAGGGGGTACGCCCACCACAGGGAGGTCAGGAAGCTCAGCTGGTAGGCAACAGGGCACTCAGCCTTCATGGGAAAATCCCAAGTCAAGGCCATTCCTGCTGCAAACTGTCCCAATCTTGACACGGTTCTTTTCTGAAGGCCAACAGCACCATGAGTCTGAGAGGCCACACTTCTTTGTTTTTGTCTTGACCTGCCCAGAATTGTAGAACAAACCATAAGTCTGAGTTCTTTAAACTACAGAAATTTCTTGCTCACGGTTCTAGAGGTGGGAAGTTTAAGACCAAGATGAGGCAGGTTTGGAGTCCATTATCTTAGTCCCCGAAATCAGAGTTGCTGTGTTCACAATGATACTACACATGAGAGTATCAGTTTTCAACTTATAGAATCTAGAATCTGGAATCACTTGGAAGATGGGCCACTGCAGGTACCACCCAATGCAGATGCAGGTACCACCCACTGTGGATGCAGGTACCACCCACTGAGGATGCACCACCAGCAAGTGGCATTATTCCTTCCCCAGCTGCAATCCTGGACTGTGTACGCTGTGAAATGGAAGAAGGCTGCTGTATCCATTGCTCTGCGTTCCTGACTGTGGATGTGATGCTCTGGCTGCCTTGACTTCCCTAACACAATGGACTGTACTCTTTCTTGAACTGTGAGCCAGAATACACCTTTTCTCCCCTAAAGCTGCATTTGTCACATCAATAAGAAAAGGAACTGTGCCGGGTGTGGTGGCGCACGCCTTTAATCCTAGCACTCGGGAGGCTGAGGCAGGTGAATCTTTGTGAGTTCAAGGCCAGCCTGGTCTACAGAGCGAGTTCCAGGACAGCTGGGACTACAGGGAGACCCTGTCTTGAAAAGACCAAAAAAAAAAGAAAAGAAAAGAAAAGAAACTAGGGCGCTGCGCTGCATAAAGGTCCAAACATCTGGCAAACATCCACTTAAAGAGCTGGAGAACTCTCTAGGTCCCTTTTTATGAAGGCACTAATCCCTTATAGTTCATGAGGGCTTCATCCTCATGATCTAATGATCTCCCAAAGTCTCCACTGCCAAATACCATCACATGGGTAGTAAGATTTCAACACGGGGATTCCCAGGAGAGCACAAGCATTCTGTCCACTGTCATTTCCTCCCATTCTCTCTTCCATCTCCTTCCACATCAGCTGCTCCTGTGCACCTGTGTCTCAGTCTTTTCAAATGGTGATGGTCCGGTCATCTATGAGGGGTAAAAGTACTGCTTTGTACCACAGACCTCCAGAGGCTGGAGATGAGCCCAGACTCCAGGGAAGCCCTGGAGGTACCTTTGAGGAAAGCTAACAGCACCCAAAGCTGGTGACAAGCCCGAAGCCTTAAGTCACTGGAAGGCCAGCATCCAGAGGACAGGCAGAGCCCCCAAACTTCTGCATCTCCTTTTCCCCTCCCCTTACTGCAGCATTTCATCGTCCTCTGCTATTCTACTATGAAGCCCTGTTTACCAGTGAGGAATATAGCTCATGCCTATTAGTTACTGCCTCCTTTAAGCCCAGTTAAGGAGAACATAATTGCTGAGGAAATCTCATTTGGGTCTGTTCCATGCTCCAGAGGCCCCAGCACAGATTGTTCTCCCCGCCCCTTCCTCACAAAAACAACAGTGCACCAGGCTTATAACAGAGCCCCTGAAACCAGAGATGCCCTGCCCCATATAAGTGCAGCTGAAGGACCAGCATGTTTGGGGGAAGCCTTCTGGTGTTAGCCAGCTCCTGCTCAGAGTAGCCTATTCAAGGCTACTTGGAAAAGCCTCAAAATCCTCCCAAAACTTAATTAAACACCATCATCTCCACAGTGTAGGTTTCAAAGAAGAAAAACACCTGGAAATGGAAAAACTCTTTAATTTGAATTAAAATGCCAGTTTCTAGGGCTGGAGAGATGGCTCATTGGTTAAGAGCACTGGCTGCTCTTGCAGAGGACCTGAGTTCAGTTCCCAGTACCTACATGCTAACAATCATCCCTAACTCCAGTTTCAGGGGATATGAGCCCTCTTCTAGCCCCTGCAGGTACTGTACACATGTGACACACTTACATACATGCAGGCAAAATACCCATAACACATTTAAAGATAAAAATCTAAATGCTGGGGTCAGGTGTGGTGGCACATGGCTTTAGGCCTGGGAGGCAGTGGCAGACGGATCTCTGTGAGTTCAAGGTCTACATAGTGAGTTCCAGGACAGCTGGAGCTATAGGGAGATCCCGCCCCCCAAAATTCCAAATGCTGGTTGCTGAGTAAGCAATCTATACTGTTTGCCCTTTCAGAACAGAAGAGGTGGGCAGCTCAGCACCTAAGACCGCTAACCTGGGAGCTATTTACCAGCTGATACTCAACCTCTGCAGTTACTTAACTTCTCTGAACTTCAGTTTCCCACCTGGAAAGTAGTTCTTGACTTACAAAAGTTGAATGAATATTAAATCATTTGAAACATAAATTGTTAGGAGTACTTGACAGACAGATAAATAACATCCAATATCTGTTCTCCAGGACTCTTCCCAAAACTGCTTTATTCACCATGTGTGCATTTTCTGTATTGAGGCTTTGGTGCCTTGGAGCCTTGCTGAGTCTGGAAAGACCCATCCCTCCCAGGGTCAGTGTTCTAGTTTCTCTTCAATTGCTGAGACAAGCACTGTGACCAATACCAACTTGGAGAGGAAAGGGTTTATTTGCCTTACATCTCCTAGGTCACAGTTCAATCACTCAGAAAGCACTCAGGGCAGAGCCTGGAGGCAGGAGCTGAAGAGGAGTGCTTCTTACTGGCTTGCTCCCCTGGCCCATGTCAGCCTGCTTTCTTCTACAGTACAAAACCACCTACCCAGGAGTGGCACCACCCATAATGGGCTGGGCCCTCCCATATCACTCAACAATGCAGAAAATACTCCACGGACTTGGCCACAGGCCAGTCCAATGGAGGCAATTCTCCAATTGAGGCTCCCTCAACCCATGTGTGTCAAGTTGACACTGAAACTATCCAGTACAGTTAGTAAGCAAGCAACTGATCCTCAGTGGAGCTTTTCAAATACAGACTAATCAATCCAGATTCCCCCTACCCCACTTCCTTTATGAAGAGCTTACTCTCAGGAGCCACTAGCCACTGGCCCCAATCATTCAAAAGCCAGAGTCAGACAGCTAGGTAGACCCTGTGACCCAGACAGAGCTCATTGAAGTCATCAATCACCCAGCTCGAAGTCAGCTTACCGGGTCTCCCCTGCTCCTCCCCAGGATATCCACAAAGAAGGTTCCTCCACATCTCATCCTGGTCTTGACACACACCCTGTGTAATTCTATGTGGTCCCTATAGCATGGTAGCACCCTTCTCCTCATGGGGATTGGGGGTGCCAGATTCTTGGCAGTGAAGCTGTCTCCTAATCTCTAGGTTTTGCTGGACCTAAACTGGCTGTGAATATGCTATGTAAAAGGCTGCTTTTGCCCTAGCTTTAGTCCTCCTGGGGGAATGTGTGATAGTCTAGCTGCCTTCCAGAAGGTGTCATATTGGCTTTACTAACTATTTGATTATTAAGCTATTTGTTTTGCTGACTGGTCACTGGATCCAAAAAGGCCATGGCCCCAAGCCCCTACCCAGGGCCTCCACAGCCCCAAACCCCTATCTGGGGCCTCCACGGCCCTGGCCTGGATGCTGAGTAACTATTAGATGAAAAGATAAAAGGATGGCTATGAGAGTGAATAAACTTGCCCAGTGTTTACAACCTGGAGTGTGTGTGTGCACGTGCGCAAGCACATTGAGGAGAGTGAGCACGCACAAGCATGACCTTGGCAGGTGGACACTGGGTCAATTCTCCTCAATCAATTTGTGCCTTGTTTTTCTGTGTTTTTTTCCTTGAATTTTGTGTGTGTGTGTGTGTGTGTGTGTGTGTGTGTGTGTGTGTGATGTGTTAGCATGCATGTGACTGCAGGTGCCCGAGGAGGCCAGACGACAGCATCAGATGCCCCTGCTCCTGGATTTATTGGTGATTGTGAGCCACCCGCAGAGTTCTAGGAATCAAACTCGGGTCCTCTGCAAGAGGAGTGTGTACTCTTAACCACTATGCCATCTCTCTGACCGTCCATCTTATTTTTCTGAGACAGCACCTCTTTGAACCTGGAGCTCACTGATTTGGTTAGATTAGCCAGCTAGTGAGCCCCCAAGATCCTCCTGTCTTTCCCTCCCCAGTGCTGGGATTATGGGTGCACACCTCCACACTCAGCTTTTTATGTCAGTGCTAGGGAACCAAACTCAGGTCTTTATTATAAATAAAGCCCAAGGCCCAAGGCCCAAGGACTCCATCAATCCCACCCAAAGTGAAAGTAACCCAGCAAGGCAGATTTTACTTTTGCAAAGGGTGCCTTGCTTGGTCAGTGACATTCAGCAAATACACACAGGACCTGAACGTTTGGGGGCTTTTATCCTGATGCAGAAAACTGTGGGGTTTTTTTTTCCTCATTGCGTGGGGTTCAACCTCACAGTCTTTCCTGGAAGAGAAGAGCTGGAGAAGAGCTCCAATACCCCAGGCCATCAGGCTCAGGGGTGCATCAGGGCCTTTTCTTAAACAAAAGCCTTACAGGGTATGATGTGATTAAAATATTAGAATTCTGTGTCATAAAGCACATCAAGCACATTTCTCTCTTTTCTAGTTTCTGCCCCCCACACTGTCCAGGCCTGGGATATGGGGGGCAGATACAATTCCAGATTTCTTCCCTCACCCCAAGGTGCCGAACTATAGAGGAATCAGCCTTGGACCTGTAACATGAAGGAGAATCTGCACCAGTCACCACAGGGTCAAAGCCACATCACAGGCTGTCTAAAGAAAACAGTCCAGAGTGAACCAGAGTCTAAGACAAAATACAGTGTTGATTGATTTCATGGCCAATTCTGTCTCAGAAGGCCTTAATGTGCTGTGACTGTGACCAGAAGTAGTTTTACTGGACATGCCAATGAGTCTTCCCTCCCTCTGCCTCTCTCCTTATACGTGTGTGTGTGTGTGTGTGTGTGTGTGTGTGTGTGTGTGTGTGTGTGTGTGTACTCTGCTCCACATTCCAGGTACAAGAGCAAAGTCCATCTTTCCAGGTGTACTTTATCTAAAAACCTGCTTCCTGAAACAACTTGAACTTTTATCAGTCAATGCCCAGTGACCTCAAATCTTAAACCTTGCTCTGCACATCATTAGAAACACACTACTCCTCTTTATTTGCAGGGGATATACCCCAAAACCCACAGTAGATTCCTGAACTGCAGCTAGGTCTGAGCTCTACACATTCTACATTTTGTCTCTGTATAGGAAGGCTAACAATAAAATTTTATATGTAAATTAGATACAGGAAGAGATTAACAATACCTAATAATAAAATAGGATAATTGCAATAACATTCTGTAACAAAAGATGGGGAATATTCTCGTTCTCTCTCTCTCCCTCTCTCCCTCTCTCCCTCTCTCCCTCTCTCCTTCCCTCCCTCCCTCCCTCCCTCCCTCCCGTAGTCATGGTAACTCAAACTGCAGAAAGTTCTCTCTCTCTCCCTCTCTCCCTCTCTCCTTCCCTCTCTCCCTCTCTCCTTCCCTCCCTCCCTCCCGTACTCATGGTAACTCAAACTGCAGAAAGCAAAGACACGGGAAGGGGACCAGTTACCTTACCGCCTTCCTAGCTCACAGTCAGGAAACATGGATTCCTGATCTCTCTCTTCTGCCAGTGGAAATATTAGCATTTCTCATAGAAAATGATGCTCTGGAGTGGCAGCACCCTGGCACGTCGTCTCTTAAGGCAAAAAGAACAATCCATCCAGGACCTGGGCAATAGCTCAGCCAGCAAAGCGCTTGCCTTGTAAGCATAAAGACCTGAGTTCAGGCCGCAGAACCCTCATAGAACGAGCTAGGTGTGGTGGCACACACTTGAAATCCCAGCGCTAAGGAGGTAGACACAGTCAGATCTCCAGGGCTCCCTGGCCAGCCAGCTCAGCCTGCTCGGAAGGTCTAACTTCTAGGCCAGTGAGAGACCTTGTCTAAAAGAATTTTTTTTGAAGAGGACAGATTTCTGAGGAACAACAGACAAAACTGTCCACTCGCCTGTATACACGTGTGTGTGTGTGTGTGTGTGTGTGTAGATATATATATATAGAGAGAGAGAGAGAAATCCTTCTGTAATAAGTCAAACTGTTGTTTTTCAATTTTCTGTTTTGTAAATTCCACTTTTGAATATTAGGTGGGAAGAAAGCCTTTTGCTTCTTTGTTTTGGGTTAAATGCCTTTTCAGTATGGGAAGGAGTGTATACAAACAACCCTGAGCTCCCTAGGGCTGAAGGAAAGCAGGAAGAGAAGTGCTGATGCCGGGAGGGGCTCGCTAGCAGATCACTTCACAGCAACCGGGAGATTTACCAGAACAGACAATACTCAAGACCCCAGTGAGCAGGTGGCCCAAGGTCATACAGATAATGAGTGACAGTGCTGAGATTTGAACCCATATCTGCCAACTCCAAAACCTCCATCTTCTAGCAGGGCCTTTGCAAGGAAGCCAACAGCCCACTCATGCACACACGCTTCTACCTAGGCCAGACAGATGACAAGGAAGACTATTTCCTGTGTGGTCACTGACAGTGTGATAGCTGCTCTGTTAGTTTAAAAACCTACTTTTAATTAAAGACTCATCCAATCATGCATAAAATTCTATTCAATTATCAGAGGCCTATCTGTAGAAGAATGTGAGAGTATTCATCAGATTTCTTAAAATCTGATGTATTTAAAATCTTCAATATCATTTTGCCCTTTTAAACTGAATTCATTCGTGCAACTTATAAAACTAAAGAGTTCATGTGAATCTTTAAGAGAAATTTTCAAACGTATTGTTTCACTTCTCTAAAGGACTGGAAAAGGCTATCTTCTTTCTTATTAATCTTATGATTAGCAGCTCTGGTTGTCCAAACCTTGCCTCAGCCAGTAGTGAGGTGGTTCAGATGAGAGTCAGATTAGATGCCAGGCAGAATGAAGGAGAAGGTGGAAAGAAGAGTCAAACAACCTTAGGGAGGGGCCCGTCAAAGAGTTAAATGAAGGCAAGACCTGGGCAGCACTGACAGACCCTGGGATGAGGCAAGGAGAACCCTGAGCAGGTTGATCCCTGTCCCGGACAGTCATCCATCCACTCAAAAAAGGCACTAGATGCTAAGGTCTCCCTAACTTTAGCATGCAGACAGTGCTTAACATGTATGAGGTGCTCCTGCTCCTGTCCATCTCAGAGAGAGGACACACCACATCTGGGGAGGCGATACAGCCAGAGGTGGAGCATTCCTGACTAGAACCCTCAGGAGGCCAGGAGGAGCCCAGCAAATCATTCCACTCAGCACCTCCAAGTACTTCTTTAATGCTAGCTGAAAACTGGCTGGTTGCTACCTAAGTCTATTTCTTCTCTGTCCTTAGAGACCATAGAAACTGGCCAGCAGCTTCTCTGAATATGGATGTTCTAGCCATTAGACTGCTGGCCATAGCACTCCCCAGTTTACCAGAAATGAAGGCAATTTTCTGTTTCTTGCAGAACGCCTGGGTAGAAACAGGGAGAGGAGGAAGTGACTGGGAGGCTGCTGACTGAATTGCAGATGTGTGGTGTTTGGGAAACATGCACGTCTAGACGGAGCTGGCTTCCTGAGGAATCCAGTGACAGTCACAGGATGGCAGTCTTGGTGATCCAGGGCTGAGCTGTGCCTTTGTGCAAGAGAGGGCGGACAGAAGGTCTTCGGGCACAGCAGGGGGGAGAAGCCAGCTTCCCAGTACCCAGGAAGATGACTTCGGATCTTCCTTGTTTGGAATCAGGTGTTGTGTCTAGACAGACACTTAAGAGTAAAAGAAGCCTCTCCACCTTAATTCTATTCAGAATTTCCTAGAGCCCTTTGGCCATAGATGGCTGCCTCAGTTCAGGCAGAGCTAGGGAGATGTGTTGAGAGATATGCCCTGCAAACCTCTGGCTGGCAGTGCAGAGCCCGTGCCAGTCACAGGCTGGGGTCTGATCAGCAACCCCCAACACACACACACACCACACACCCCCCACACACACACACACCCCACACACATACACACACACACACACACATACACACACATACACACACATACACACCACACACATACACACCACACATACACACACCCCACACACATACACAGCACACGCACATATACACACACATACACACACCACACATACACACACAACACACATACTCACACACATATACACACACATACACACATACCACACATACACACACACACACAGAGGCACACACAGAGTTCTCCCCACTGGCCACTCTTGTATTATTTAATTCAGTCTCTACACATCATCTGAAGACAGAAAGCAGGAAAATCCTTACTTTGTTCATATAAAAAGGAAATGGAAGCCGGGCGTGGTGGCGCACGCCTTTAATCCTAGCACTTGGGAGGCAGAGGCAGGTAGATCTTTGTGAGTTCAAGGCCAGCCTGGTTTACAGAGTGAGTTCCTGGACAGCTGGGGCTACAGGGAGACAGTCTCGAAAAGACCAAAAAAACAAAAAAAAAAAAAAAAAAGGAAATAGAGACCCCAGAACGTGAGACAGCTAACATTGCAAGCCAACTTCTAAAGCCCAGGTTTTTATTAGTTTAACCTTTGGGGCTCAGATTTCCTGTCTTTACATTCTTTTCTTATTTCCAGGAAATAAGGGGCAGACAGAGAAGGGAGTTCTTCCTGTTCTGACCCTCACTCTGCACCGGCAGGCTGGGGGACCCCTGCCTATCACTTACAGTTAGAGACCAGGACTGTGATGAGCGCAGGGCAGCAAGCTCCCATTTTAAGATCATTTGGTCAGTAAGAGAAAATTTCCAGCCAGACTTCAACCTGCCTGTCAAGAGTGAGAAGCCCCTGCCTCAGCACACATCCCCCTCTTGGGTATGAAGAGGTTCCCATGGCAAATATTGGGAGGATTTGCATTTTAATCCTCACCCATGCCCTCTCCAATACTCTGAGCTAAAATCTCAGTCCAGGGCTGTGCAAACAGGCTTTCCAACCAGGACCCAGATCCTCTAACTGAAGTTCAAAGAACAATCTGGCTCATAGCTCTTCCACAGAGTTCTGGTTGCAATACTGGTAGGTGAGTCTGGCCACCTACTCTGGAAACTTCTGGAAAATCATCTCTTCTCTCTGGGAAGGGATCCAATGGCCAGTGGAGGTGCAGAGGGTATGATTATATTACACTGTGTTTGTTTCCTCAGCCAGGCTGTCTGCTCTCTGAAAATGCAGACCCCTTCACAGTTACCTCTGCTTCTCTGCTATCAAGGTATCTGCACACAGCAGTCAATCTGGTCACAAAGAATAAATGAATGAGTTACATGAGTGTAGAAATCCAAATGTGGGCTTCTGCAAATCAAGCTCTATTTCTACCATCCCACTCAGATAGGGTCAGCCAGGTGTGGTTGTCACACACTTGCAATCCTAGCACTCTGGAGAGTCAAGAGTTCAAGGCCAGCCTGAGCTACATAGAGAGACCCTTTCTTAAAAAAAAAAAATCAAAAGGGGCTGTAGAGATGGCTCAGCAGTTAAGAGCGCCAACTGTTCTTGCAGAGGACCCAGGTTCAATTCCTAGCACCCACATAGTGGCTGAGAACCATCTTTAAGCCAGGCATGATGGCAGATGCCTTTAATCCTAGCAAAGGAAGGTGGATCTCTGTGAGTTCAAGGCCATCCTGGTCTACAGAGTGAGTTCCAGGCCAGCTGGGGCTATGGGGAGACCCTGTCTCAAAAAAAAAAATAATAAAATAAAATAAAGTAAATCAAAAACCTTGACCAGCCTCCAGAAAGGTCTGGACTCCATACCCTCTTGGCATTTTGGATGAGCCTTCCTGGGCTCTAGCATCCTCCCTCACAGAAGATTTCCACACATACAATTCTTGAATAGCACCAAGTGTCTTCTCTGTTCTGGATGCTCCCTGCCTCAGTGCTGTGCTTGGGAGACATCCCCACCTACAATCCACTGTGCTGTTCATAGAGAAGGGCTGGTGGAAAGGATGTTGAATTCACCCAAATCAAGTTCAACTTGAACCCAAAGGAGCCTGCACCCTATTTTCTGCTTCATTCTCCCCAACTCTATCTCAAAAATAGACCAATCTACTCCTAGCCTGCTGGCCCCATAGAGGAGATAGTGAGATGCCTAAGTGCCCTACTGTGTAATAAAGCCATCAGCTTGTGAACTTTCCTTCCCATTGGGGACACTGGGATTTGAAAATCTCCAAACCCTTCACAAATGCCATTCTCTCTACCTGACTGGGAAGGCGTTGGTGGGGAAAATTGATATCTAGGAACAAGAAAAGGAGCATGGACGAAAGAGGAGAGTGCAGAAATCAGACAGAGAAGCAAGAGAGGCAGCCAAGGCCGAAGCGTCTTGGCTTTCGGCTTTCTGAGGGAGGTCCGACACCGAAATTCTTTACATTCTCAAAGGAATCTGCGATTCCCAAAGGGCTTCCTTTTCCTTGAGTGTCTGTGGGCTCCATTCGCTTATGCTCCTAGCTTGGTGCTCCTCAGGGTCTGCTCCAGGCTCTTTCCCCCTCCCATGCTAGCATCTTGTCCCTGGCTTCAATTACTGCTCCATTATCTGACTCCTGGCTCCTAGCTCTGGGCCAGCAATAGCAGTAAGGGTCACCAAGAGGCAAAGAATCCACATTTCTAGACTGCAGTATCTTCTGAGCTCCAGATTCATGCATCCCTAAAGGAACCCCTCTACTGGGAAATTAGAAATCCTGAAATCAAGGCTCAGAGTCTGCAGGCAACAGTGACTCAGTCCACAGAGAGTAAATGAACAAGCTTCATTATGGAGAATGACCAACTGGGGCACTAGTTCCTCCTACCTACTCTCCAACCCCAGCCCCTCCCAAGTACTCTCTGCTGGCAGCTGGAAGTCCTCTTCAGAGCAGACGTCACATCAGATCATGTTTCTTCATGCTTATCATGCATCCGAAGCTTGGCCGTGAGCAAGCCATCAGCTCAACCCTCCATAACAGAACACTTCAGGCCCTTTATGACATAGCCCTGCCCATCTTTCTAGGCTCATCTCCTTCCCCCCTCTTTCTTTCTCCCCATATTTCAAAACACCATCACGTCCTCTGTCTCCCCTCTAACTGTAACACCGACCGTGTCCCTTTTATCTACATTAACGCCCTTCATTTAAACTTCAGATCTGTGGTGTGAGTCAAAATTCCTTTGACTTTCCCAGTTCCTAGGCTGAGTCCCAGGTCCTCATTAAGTGACCCTGCAGTTCCCCACACTTCCCCTATGAGGACAATATCACACTTGCTGCCACAGAAGGGACCTTGCCTCTGCATTCCAAGAGGCCAGAGGCTGCTTCTGCCTGTTCATGACTATAACCACAGCACCTGGCTGGGTGCCTGGCACATAGTAGGTGCTGAGTAAATAACTGATAACAATTAATCAGTTGAGAGGCTGGGAGGATGGTGTAGTAGTAAGATGCTTTCCTTGAAACCACGAAGCCTTGAATGAGATCCCCAAAACTTATGTAAAGAACCAAACCTGGTAGTGTAAACCTGTAATCCCAGTGCTGGGGAGATAAAGATGGGCAGATCCTTAGGGCTCACTGACCAGCTAGCCTAACCTACTTGGTGAATTCCAGGTCTGTAAGAAGACACCCTGTATCAAAAAATAGATGGCTCCAGAGTACTGACAAGCTAGGTTGACCTCTGGCCTCCAAATGCATACACATGTATACCCTCAAAACATGTAACACACATCACACACACACACACACACACAGAGGAAATTGATCAGTTGATAACAGTTAATAACTGATCTAGAAGGAAAAATAAATGAGATGAATAGAGAGAGAACGAGAAGGAAGGAAAAATCAGGCTGGGCACGGAGGTCCACTCCTTTAATCTCAGCATTCAAGACGCAGACAGGCAGATCTCTGTGAATCCAAGGCTAGCCTGGTCTATATAGAGCTGGAGTTCCAGGCCAGCTAGGACTATACAGTGAAACCCCATTTTAACAAAAAAAAAAAAAAAAAAAACAGAGAGAGAGGTGAGAAGGGATGATGGGTTAGTTCTTGCTATGGTTTGAATCTGAAATGTCCCTCAAAGGATCCCGTTTTGAACACTCTGGTCAACTCTTGTGATGCTATTTTGTCTGTTTTTGTGTGGTTGGGTTTTTTTTATTGTTTTGGTTTTTGTTGTACATTTGTTTGCTTGCTTGTCTCCCTGTAGCCCCAGCTGCCCTAGTACGCCCTATGCAGACCAGGCTGGCCTTGAGCTCACAGAGATCTGCCTGCTTTTGCCTCCCGGGTACTGTGATTATAGGTGCGTACCACCACACCTGGCTTTGTGATGCTATTTAGAAGACTGATTGTGCCCAGAATCTCTGCTTCCTGTTCTGCGTCAGGTGTCTCACGTGTGTCACAGCCTCACACGCCTGCTGCCCAGCCTATTGCTGCTGCTCCTGCTATCCTCTCCTGTCCTGTCCTGACCTTCCCTCCGCTCCCTCCTGCTTCCTCCTGCAGCTTCCCTCCTCCTGCCTTTCTCCTCATGCCTTCCTCCCTGCCACTTATGCCTCTACTGCATTCCCTCCTCATGCTTCCTCTCCTTCTACCTCCTCCCATCATGCTTCCCTCCTGCCTTCCAGCCTCTCCTCTGCTTACCCTGCTCTTGCATGCCTCCATGCCTTCCCTCATGCTTCTCACTCTGCCCTTACCCTCTCTGCCATTCTCTGCCTCCGTCTGCTTCCTCACCTGCCTCATGCTTCTCCCCTCCTACCATGCTCCTCCCTCATGTTCATCTGCTCACCTTCTGCTCCTTCCTGCCTCGCTCCCTATCCCTCTGCCTCTTCCCTGCCTTCCTCCCCCATGCCTCCCTCCTTAGTGCCTTCCGGCCCTCCTGCTTCCTCTCTGCCTTCCCTCACTGCCTTCCCTCCTGCTTCACGCTTCCTGCCTTGCCTCCTCATAATGCCTTTCGCTACATCGCTTCCCTCTGCCTTCCCTCCTGCTTCCCTCTGCCTTCCTCATGCCTTCCTCCTCATTCCCTCCCTCCTGCCTTCCCTCATGCCTTCCCTGCCTTCCCTCCATGCCTTCCCCTGCCTTCTCCTCCTGCTTCCTCATGCTCCCTCCTCACTTCCCTCTGCTTCTCCTGCTTCCCTCCATCTGCTTCCTCATGCCTTCCTCTGCCTTCCCATCCCTTCCCTCGCTGTTCCTCCTCT
Organism: Rhizomys pruinosus; assembly: GCA_009823505.1. NCBI lineage: Eukaryota > Metazoa > Chordata > Mammalia > Rodentia > Spalacidae > Rhizomys > Rhizomys pruinosus. The sequence continues at coordinate 5,232,323 of VZQC01005780.1, read as the reverse complement.
GCTTCCCTCATCGCTTCCCGCTGCCTTCCCTCATGCCTTCCCCTGCTTCCTCCGCCTTCCCTCCTCTTCCCTCCTGCTTCCCTCTGCCTTCCCTCCTGCTTCCTCCTGCCTTCCTCTGCCCTCCTCCTGCCTTCCCTCCTGCCTTCCCTCCCTCCTGCCTTCCCTCCTGCCTTCCCATGCCTTCCCTGCCTTCCCTCTGCCTTCCCTCCCTCATGTTCCTCCCTATGCCTTCCCTCCTTTGCCTTCCCTCCTGCCTTCCTCCTGCCTTCCTCGCTGCTTTCCCTCCTGCCTTCCCTCATCCTGCTTCCTCATGCCTTCCCTCCTTCTCATGCCTTCCCTCCTGCCTTCCCTCCTGCTTCCTCTCCCTTGCTCTGCCTTCCCTCCTGCCTTCCCTCCTGCCTTCCCTCCTGCTTCCCTTCCTCTCCTCCCGTTCCTTTCCCTCATCTGCCTTCCTCCTGCATTCCCTCCCTCCTTCCTCATGCCTTCCTCCCTCATGCGTTCCCTCCATGCCTTCCCTCTCCTTCCTCCTGTCTCCTCCTGCCTTCCCTCCTGCTTTCCTCCTGCTTCCCTCCCTCCTGTCCTTCCTCCCTCCTGCCTTCCTCCCTCCTCGCTTCCCTCCTCTCCTGCCGTCCCTCCCTCCTGCCTTCCTCCCCTCTGCCTTCCTCCCTCCTGCTTCCCCCCCCTCCTGCCTTCCTCCTCCTGCCTTCCTCCTCCCTCCGCCTCCTCCTGCCTTCCCTCTGCCTTCCCTTCCGCCTCCTCGCTTCCCTCCTGCTTCTCTCATGCCTTCCTCATGCCTTCCCTCATGCCTTCCCTCATGCCTTCCCTCATGCCTTCCCTCCTGCCTTCCCTCATGCCTTCCCTCCCTCATGCCTTCCCTCATGCCTTCCCTCATGCCTTCCCTCCTGCCTTCCCTCATGCCTTCCCTCCTGCCTTCCTCCTATGCCTTCCCTCATGCCTTCCCTCATGCCTTCCCTCCTGCCTTCCCTCCTGCTTCCCTCCTCTTCCTCCTGCCTTCCTCATGTGCCTTCTCTGCCTTCCCATGCCTTCACCTCATGCCTTCCCTCCTGCCTTCCTCATGCCTTCCCTCTGCTTCTCATGCCTTCCCTCATGCCTTCCCTCCTGCTTCGCTCCTCCCTCATGCTTCCTCATGCCTTCCCTCATGCCTTCCCTACCACAGTGGGCTGAAGTTTCCCTACATCCAAAAGCCAAAATAAACCTTCCCTCTCTTGAGGGTGGTTTCTGTTGGGCATTTTGTCACAGTGATGAGGAAAGCACCTGACACAGCCCTTCCCTCAGAGTCCTTCATCTTGGCTCCACACTGCAACAGATGTATGTGCGCGTACTTCCTGGTCTCCAGGACTGCAGTCAAGATGAGTGTTCCAGTTTGTCTTCCATTGCTGTGACAAAACACTCTGACCGACACCAACTTGGGGAGGAAAGGGTTTATTCAGCTTACATCTCCTGGGTCACAGTTCACTCAGGGAGCCCAAGACAGGAACTCAGGGCAGGAACCTGGAGGCAGGAGCTGAGAGCAGCCATGGAGGAATGCTGTTCATGGCTTGCTCCCCTGACTCATGACCAGCCTGCCTTCTTTTTTTTTTTTTTTAATATTTTTTTTTAATTTTTTTATTTTTATTTTTAAGGGATTCTACAATACAATGACACAGTTGTTTGCAGACAACAATGATGTTACTCAGTATGTCATACAATCAAGTAATTGGTGCATTTTGCAAGTATCTATGTCCAAATTTTGAACAACCGAAGGTTCCCATAGTCCAGTTGGAGAAGCTTGTATGCACACAGCCTGCCTTCTTATATGGTACACAACAACCTGCCCAGGGTGGCACTACTCATTGTGGGCTGGGCCCTCCCACATTGCCTGACAATCAAGACAATACTCCACAGACGTGGCCACAGGCCAATCCAATGGAGCCAATGCCCAATTGAAGCTCCCTCAACCCAGGTGTGTCAAGTTGACACTAAAGCTATCCAGCACAATGAGTCTCCAGGCTGAGTGATTCTCAACACCGTCACCCATCGTTCCTATTGAGAAGCCAGGTGTGCTCTCCTCCTACAAGGCCTGGAGCCTGGCATGGTGTCTTTGGTCGTCACAGCAGAAGCCATGGCTAGCACTTCCTGGCTTCAGGGTACACCGTGCTTCTCATGTGCCATCTCATCAAGATGATGTGAGAGGAAATGGGACCGGTAAAGACCCATTCTTCACGGCTAATGCTGGAGGAGCAGTGCTCGTGGAGAGAGCAGAGTCCGAGCCCAGACTCTGGCCCCAATTCTCTTCATAACTTTCACTGGGACCTTGACTGGCCAGCATCAGTTGTGGACTCAGTTTCTCCCTCGGTAAACTGGAGACTTGAGCCCTCAGTTCCCTATCTTCCAAGGCTGCTGCAAAGAGATAAGGCTCCCAGGCAGCTAACTAAGCCACAGGAGCTATGAATATTCATGCTGTAAACTCTTAGGGCAACCTTAGAGGCTACAGCTCATCAAGTCCATTTGGGCTACCTCTCCACCTCACAAAGTTTCTAGACCCTTTCCTAAAACTCCAGTGCAGCCAGAAGGAAGAAAGAGACACAGCCACATCTATTTCATCCTACAAGCAATGGTCATAAATCCCTTTGCAATTAGATCCAGCCTGGTAAAGAGCCCTCAGCACAGAACACCAAAACATGCTGGTGCTTTCTGCATTTGCAATTACAGCCTGACAATGACTGAAGAGCCTCGCGCTCTGTCTCCCTCCTGCTCCCATTTGGAGTTTACCAACCTGGGTCTGGTGGCTCTGTAGGGTCTGCAGCTGATCAAATCGGCACTGGATGTAGGGCCACACTAATAATCACACTGGATGACAGTCCAAACTCTAAACGACTCAATAGAATACTGAACAGAAAGTGTCTGGCACAGTCCTTTACTTCTGGGAGCCCCTCGGCTTTACTCTGGGGTGCAATTGATGCTTGCTGGGATGCTTTCCTTTCTCTAGCCTCGTAAGTTAAGGTGAGCCTCCGAGTGAAATGTTAGGTGGAAAATGTAAAGACTTGCATTTGGATTTAAAAGACTAATAACAAGAGACACCCCCCCCCGACTTGGATAAGTTTATTAACAGAGAAAAGCCATAGGCTGTGCTTGTTTGAGTGGTTTTAGAATCTTGAGCTTAATATGAAGCAAGTGACAAACTGCCACGTTTTTTTAAATGATAGGTTGGGGGGGTGGCTCAGTGGGTAAAGCACTTGCTGAGCCAGTTGTGAGGACCTGAGTTCCGATCCGCAGAATCCACGTAAAGAAAGCCCTGCAGTAGTGTCTGTAAGCCTACTCCTCCTGCAATGAGATGGGAGGCAGACACAGAAGAATCCCCAGCAGTGAGTAACAAGTGATCTCATCTAAAACAAGGAGGGAGGTGAAGATGGATCCCTGAGGCTGTCTCCTGACCTCTGCGTCTGTGCCATGGCACGACTGTGTCAGCACCCACACAGGTGAACATGCACACACAGCACATGCACACATCACAAAGACAGGGAAACAGAGTGGCACCCCGGGCTATGGTAATAGTAGCAGAGTATCTGGGATGAAGGAAGGGATTGTTTATCTAATCTCTGCTCTGGTCAGTCTAACATGGAGCACTATGACCAGATGGACACAGACAAGCTAGAAAGAGAAAGGATGTGAGCTAGTGACACAGAGAAATCAAGTCATTGAGAAGAGAACAACAAGGCCAGAGATGTCCATCCTGAGGAAGGCAGACTTGAGAAGCCCCTTGGTTGCCAGATTTCAGTGCACCCAGGGGCCCCCGGAAGAGTGGAAGGCCACCTTCTACAGGTTCCAGAAGGCCAACTAGGCCAGCAGAAGAAGTGCTGACTCGGTATCAAGGAAATGATTGACAGCCAGGCTACCAGGAGCTCCCTGACCCTGGCAACATGTGAGGAGGAAGACTCTCCTGACAGCTAAAGGTGGTTCATGTTGCCTGGCTCACGAACCCACTTCGGGAGTCCAGTAAGCCTGGCCTGGCTTCTCTTAAACTTCAACTCTCCTTTCACTTCCTGTCCTTTGGCCCCTTGTTGCCCCATCCGTCCTGAGCATCCGCACAGTTGTGCCCTGGAGCTCCCATCAGCACTGTTTCTAAGGAGCCTCCACCAACCTTCCAAAGGCGGGCTCCCTCCGCACCTCACTTCTCAACACTAGAGTGCTTATTCTACTTTATAGTTATTTCTGTGACCCCTCTCTTCAGCTTCCCTGCTGACCATAGGCCAAGTGAAGGCAGCAGGCCTTTTCTGAGCACAGTGCAGCTCAGGACATAGGCAAGAGGCCAACTCTCCTAAGCACAGTTATAGATGAGCTGGGTTCCAAACACACAACCCAGACAGCAGCAGTGTGGAACGCCACATTATCTCATCCTTTAGAGAACACACCTCCTGCTCCTCTGGGCTGCAGATCAGTGTTGAAGCTTTGCTGTTCTGGACTCAGACAGAGCCCTGGAAAGAAAGCCCCTTCCCTGCAAAGGCTTTCTACAGCTTCCAGACGCATCGGCTACACCTCCCCATGGGATGGTCCTGCAATGGATGTGTTAGGAAGTTCCTTCTGGAAAACACCAAGAATCAAGCTCTCTGGTATGGTTTTGCCAGATGGTTAGAGATGAGGAGAGAGATGGCCTTCGAGGGCTCTTTCTCACCTAAGAATCTGCCCTCGGATTCTGGAATGGACTGTTCTCAACCTGGGCTATCCTGAGAGCCGCCCCACAGAGGGGGGAGTCCTGTGCCAGGAAGGGACTCGGCAGTGCTGTCAAGGGGACCCATAGGCGTGGACTCAGGTATGTGCCCAGATGTGTCTCCAGCTGTGACAGCAGAGAGCCTCTGCCATTGGCGAGCCCAGTGTCTTAAGACCCTAGGAGTTTGTGTCTCTGCCCAACTGAAGTGCTCATTCTGCTCCCAGGAACAGAATGAACACGGTTGCCCTTAAAATGAACATTTGACAACTCGCTTTTGTTTACCTTCTGCCTCTATTGCTGCTATTAATATTTAATGTCTCTCGAGGAAGGCATGTGTTCCCAACACATTGAGCCCTGGTGCAGTATTAATCAGATACTGGCTCAGTGCTCGACGCCTCCTACAGCTCCGTATGGTCCAGAATGGAGAGCAGGTGCCTTACGGTATCCTCCCACCTCAGAGTAGCAGGTTAGTAGGTTAAGGAGGCTGGGTGCTGGGGTTCTGCACTGCCCTCCATGGCACACCAGCTCGGGCATCTGCTGAGGGCTCCCAGATTATGTATATAACCACTCCCTTACTCTAGGCCTCCGGGCACACAAACCAACTTTAGATAATACAAGCTATTAGTGTTTAAAGAGACAAAACAGAACCACCCATTCAGCCTTCTTGGGTGGCAAAGCAGCTCTGAGGGGCGAGCCAGGAGGGGCCTGGCAAGGCTCCAGGACTGAGTCTCAGTGCTACTGAGGACAGTCTAGAGGTTCCACATCTGTATGACCCTTGCACAGAGCAACATCCCAGCATATTCAAATCGCAGAAAGACTCTTCCATGAGTGATAGGAAGAAAATGACTACTTGGTCCACAGAGAAGGTGAAACCCAGCACCATTTACACTGAGCCACTGAAGGGCCAGAGGGAGGCAAGGTCATTTACGATAAGCACAACAGGTGAGAACTTGGGGGTGAGGCCAGGGACCCCACATGTACAGCACACTGACTTCTTGCTAATGAGTCATATGGTCTCAGCCAGCTCGGTCCAATTCAGTTTTCTCATCTGGCAAACAATAGAATTATTCAATTTGAGAGCTGGACGAGGCCCCAGAAACTATCTAGACCAATCTCCCCACTGTACAGATAACATCTGTCCTACCTATTCCTCCAAGTTTCTAGAAGGATTAATTGGAATACAGGAAAGCTGTGTTTACAGATTTAAGATGTGACACAGGGTCAGTCACTCCATTTGGTTTCTGTCTCACCTCTCCCTGACCTCTGTTTAGCTGATAACCAGAAACAACTCACAAGCCAAGCTATCATCAAGTCCTTGTTACTAACCATAATGTTTTGCATGTGTGGAGTTTTCTCCCTTTCCAAAGACCCTCATCAGCTTCCGATGATGGATTCCATGAGGCACACAGTGGGACGCTAATGTGACAGATGGGAGCTCAGAGACGGAAGGGCACACCCGGTGTCTCATGGGCAGCTGGGAATGGACCTGTGCCTTGGCTGCTTTATTCTACATCTAGGATAAAGGCTGGCTTCTATACTAGAGTGTGTGTGTGTGTGTGTGTGTGTGTGTGTGTGTGTGTGTGTGCATGTGCTAGCCAGAGGTCAACTTTGGTGTTCCTTGGGTGCCCTCGGCCTCATATTTTAAGATGGGTCCCCCATTGACATGGGACTCACCAAGTAGGCTAGGCTGCCTAGCCAGTGATCCCCTGGGGCTCTACCTGTTATAATCTCCCCAGCACTGAGATTACAAGCATGTGCTACCACACCAGACCTTTGTGCATGAGTTCTGGGAATCAAACTCAGGTCTTCATGCTTGCATACCAAGCACTTTACCTACTGAGCCATATCCCTGACCTGTGCTTTGCTTTGTAAGTAAAAATTGAGGCTTGCTTTGCATAAGAAACCCTCAATGGAAGGGGCTTTGAGAGATGGATGAACAGCTGTCCAAAGCATTCTGTGTGTGCAACAAACACTTCTAGATCTGTCTGTTTGCACGGATAGTCAGAGGGGTCATATAAAAGTGAAGTGTGATTACTATTAAAATCCCACCCTGCAAAACCAGATGGCATCAATTTCCCAGGACTCCTGTCCTATTGACCTTTCATTTTTCTATAAGCTAGTCACCATTTGCAGAGAATCCCTTAGAAAGTAGTTCCCAAATCCAGGAAGAAGGTTTGAGAAGAGATGGAGAAAGCGAGTCCACTCTCCCTACTCCCCACCCTGCCTGTTTTTCAGAAAATAAAACTTAGGGCAAGAATGTCTAGAAACAATTATGCCCTCCCTGGCTACTACCTTGTCTTATTTATCCTCACATCTCAGCATCAAACACAATGGTTGGCACAGAAGAGTTCCTCTAGAGAGGCAGAGGGAACCGCAGTCTATGGGATGAGGCCTGGACCTCGACTCCGGGGGTTTTTGTTAAAATGCAAAGGACTGACTCAGACATTAGAGATTCAGTCAGCCTGAAGTCTGCATGTTTAATAAGTTGTCTAGGAAAGATACTGCATAGGTGATCCTTGACTCTCCCTTTGAATACAGTGGCTTAGAAAGGACTGAATTCCCAAGCTGGCAGGCTCTCCAGAGCACTATTTATACATCTCCCATCCACCCAGTTTGTCCCCAAGCTCTTGGTTTTTATAAATGTCCACAGGCTAGACCAGGTAAAGGTGAAGGCCCAGAGTTTGCTCAGGCACGCTGGCCTTCTGGAGTCCTACGAATGCGCAGTGGGGTGGCAGATGGGAGGGCATCTATGGACAGCAGTCCCAGCTCCCAGCCACAGGTTCCCTGGTGCCAGCAAAGGGAAGACCTCAGCATAACATCAGGCCGCTGGATCTCAGCGACTGCTTTCAGCCCTACACAGCTGAGGACAATTAACCTTTAACAGGGCAGCTTCATTACCGAGCAAGCAGCTGTCTCCAGAGCTGCCCATTCCCTCAAGGATCATCAGGCTAGGGGCATCTCCCTGGTGTGGCCTCAAGAGATTTAAAAGAGAAAAATCCACACTAGCTAGCCTGCTGGCTGCCAGGCAGACACCTTGATGTATCCCTCCTCTGCCTGGCTGCTGTGAGGATTCTCCATCATCAGGATGTTTGCTAGAACTGAGCTGGGGGTGGGAGGAGAGGAGACTCTGCAAATAACATTCTACCAGGGCTTCTTTCACAAAAGCTCCATTTCATATATCAAAGTAGTGGATCAAAAGCTTGGCCCTCTCTCATACCCAGTGCAGAAACAAATCATGTAGCAAACTTAGTTAGGATCCTTCCCTGTGCCCACAGCAAGATCCATTCCTCTGCATCTTTATTCTTGAACCCATGACCACGCCAAAAAATCCCTTCTGGCTCAGTGCATGATGACTTCAAAGCACCATTCTTCCGGCCTGACTGTCTTTCCCCCAATGGCTACAATACCATCTTCCAAGCCATGTACTACTCCTTTTATGGGGTGACTCTGGCCTGCTCCCACCTGCTAATAGGTGGAGCCTGTGGCCCCTCCTCTTGAATCGAGACTCTAGAATGGTGCCAAGAATATTTGGGGATGCCACCCAACACAAAATCATAAACTTACTTAAAATATGTGACTTTTTATATGATCATGCAGTACTCAAGCATGAATTTTGTAGGTGAGAATGTGATGTGACAGTGTCAAAAGTTTGTTCAGCTGGGCGTGGTGGCGCACACCTTTAATCCTAGCACTTGGGAGGCAGAGGCAGGCAGATCTTTGTGGGTTCAAGCCCAGCATGGTCTACAGAGTGAGTTCCAGGACAGCTGGGGCTACAGGGAGACCCATCTCAAAAAGACCAAAAAAAAAGTCTGTTCACACCGGGCTAGGGAGATAGCTCAGTTGATAAAATGCTTGCCTCACAGACACAATGCCCTGTGTTCTGATTCCCACAAGCTGTGTCAAAACACTGACATACACTTGTAATCCCAGCACCAGGAAGGTGGAGGCAGATCTCTGAGGCTTGCTGGCCAGCCAGCCTAGCCTGACAGGTCAGTGAGAGACTCTGTCTCAAAGGAGACAGATGGTGTTACTGAGGATGACACCCACGATTGTCCTCTGGTTTCCAATCCCATAGGCACACACATGCATCTGCACACACACACCAACATGCACATGCATGCACAGATACATATACACATGAATAAGCATAAATGAATTGGGGCTAGAGAGATGCCTCAGCACTTAAGAGCATGTGCCACCATGCCTTTAATACTAGCACTTAGGAGGCAGAGGCAGGTAGATCTTTATGAGTTCAAGGCCAGCCTGGTCTACAGAGTGAGTTCCAGGACAGCTGGGGCTACAGGGAGACCCTGTCTCGAAAAGACACCCGCCCCAAAAAGAGCACCAGCTGTTCTTGCAGAGAACCTGGGTTCGAGTCCCAGTACCTACATGGTTGCTAAGAGCCATTCATAACTCCCATTATAGGGAATCCAATGCCTTCTTCTGACTCTGCAGGTATTGTATGACACAGGTATCCTTACACACATGCAAGCAATACACTCATACACATAAAATAAAAAGAATAAAGTATTAAAGATAAAGAAATAAATTAATTATTAAAAACAAGTTTGGACAGCCCTGATCTAAATGACCCTTGTATGGCTTCTGCTAGGTCAGTCATTACAGGTGAGCCAGATTCCTCATAGCTCTTTGTGAGTTTCCCCAGGGGTCCTTGTTTGCTATCTATTGCTGTGAGGAAACACTGACCACAACCAACTTGGGGAAGAAAAGGTTTATTTCAGTTTATGGGTCTCCAACCATCATCTAGGAACAGGACAGGAAGCTGGAGGCAGGAGCTGCAGCGAAGACCACAGAGGAGTGCTGCTTACTGGTTTGTTTCTCTGGATTGCTCAGTTACCACTTTTTTTTTTAACAGGATGATTGTTACCTGCCATGCAGGTGCTGGGAATTGAACCCAGGTCCTCCGAAAGAGCAGCCGGTGCTCTTAACCAGTGAGTCATCTCTCTAGCCCCTCAGTTACCTTTCTTATACAGCCCAGACCCACCTGCCTAGGGATGGCACTGCCCACAGTGGGCTGGGCCCTCCTACATCAACTACCAATTAAGAAAATGCCTCAAAGACAGGACCTCAGGCCAATCCAATGGAGAAAATTCCTCCATTGAGTTTCCTTCTTCCCAGGTGACTCTGGTGTATGTCAAGTTGGCAAAACTAACCACTACATCAGTTCAAGTTGGAACTAGCCATCATGTTGTAAGGAACCTAAGTCCCCTGCCAAGGGCCACATGGGGAAGGCCATGTGCAGAGAGAGGATTGCAGGCCCTGGTTTCAGTAGAGCCTGCAGCCCATAGCCTGCACTCCTCCTAGTCATAAAACTGTACTGTCTTGGAGGAACTCCTCCAGCTGCCCTAGCTGACGATCCACAGAGCACAGATGGGTCTAGAACCTTCCCTGCTGAGCCTTGCTTAGTTAAACTAAAGATTTGTGAACTAAGTCACCAGCCAGTGTTAAGCTGTGACATTTTGGGGTGTGTTGTTAACACAGTTGTAGATAACTGGATTCCTTAGGTACCAGGACCCAAGCCTCTGGGTCACCTCTGCTTACACTAGGCAGTCTGCCAACAAAAGGGGACTCTTAGTTACAGAGCCACAAGGATCCACTAAGAGACCCTGGTGACAAAGTTCCCAGTGGACTCAGCCACACTGGCAAGTGTTTTCTCTGACTTTCTCTACAGAAGAATGGCAGTGTCTGGCAGGCTGCTGCCGAGGACAGTGGGCCTCAGGCAAGGAGGTGACAGATACAGGCGTTCTGACTCTGTCTCCCAAGGCATGGAGTCTGACCAAGCCCCCTCCCAGCATTCCTTGGGAGTCTTATTCCTTTCTCTTTGCCCCTGTCTCCAGATTGTTATATTTGGACATCACCCTGCCAGCCCTCACCTCCCCTAGGGCCCTTTCCTGGCAGCTCCCCACAGCCTGGTGGCTGAATGCTGATGAAGACAAAAGGCTCCGTGAGGCTCTCCCAGGAGCACTGAGCTCCAGGACCTTTGCCAGAGTCAGAACAGATCTGTGGATGCGGATTCCTTTCATGAGGCCTGTCAGTATCAGATGACAGCACTGTGATGCAGATGTCAATGCCTGGTAGAGCATGGTGACCACAACAAAGAACAGTACCGAGTGGAGACAAGGCCATCCAGGAGTGTTGCCTCCAGAACGGAGACTTGAAATCATGGGACCGGCGGGGCTGGTAGTGACAGAGGGAGTGGGAGCTGCTTGCCACCCCCCAATCACAGCTTCCCAGGGGTTCTGACACTACATGGAACAGGTGGCATAAATGTCCTGTGTGACAGAGGTCACGGCAGGTTGAGAATTCTGTGGGTAGATATCAAGCACAAGCCTTTTGGGGTTCCCTGCACTCTAACATCTCAAAGCACACCAATACCAACCACCTAGCTGTCCTGCCCTGTCCCCATTGTGACTTCTCCACAGGCTCCATGTGAGGTTCCAGATGGCAGACTGCAAGGGACCAAAGGCAGGTATGAGAAAAGGATCCACACCCTGTATGTCCATGCCCACTGGTCCATATTACCGCTCACATGTAAGCCAACCAGCTGATCATGATGAAAGAGGTGTGGGAGGGGAATGAGTGGGATGGACACAATACTGGGGCCCAAGCAGCCACGAGAACAGAAGAAACTGGGCTGAATGGTGACCACGCAAGACATCTGTACACAGCGGAGTGAGTGTGGTTCATAGTAAAAAAAAAAAAAAATGCTACAAAAAAGTTTCTGCAGAGCTCACCATCATCCTAGAGCAGGGGGTTCTGACTCAGGCTTGCAGATCATACATACATACATACATACATATATACACACATACATACTGTTTTAGTTAGTTTTCTATTGCAGTGGTAAAACACTCTGACCACAAACAACTTGGGGGAGGAAAGGGTGTACTGCATCTTACACTTCCATGTCCATCTTTGAAGAAAGGCAGGCAGAAACTCAAGATAGGAGACTGGAGGAGGAACTGAAGCACAGACCATGGAGAAATGCTGCTTACTGGCTTGCTCCTCTGGCCTTCCTCTGCCTGCCTCTCACATAATACCACGTGCCCACAGTGGCACTACCCACAGTGGGCTTGGCAATCCTGTATCACTCAACAATCAGGAAAATACCTCCCAGACATGCTCGCAGGCCAGTCCAACAGAGGAAAGTCTCCAGTTGAGGATCCCTCTTCCCTGTAGTGTCAAGTTGACAACCAAAACAAACCATGACACATACATACACGTGTTTACTTTGTCACATTGTAACATGACATCATCATCTACAAAGTTCACACTCAAGAATCATGCAATCAACTTACAAAGAAATACCACAAAAAAGACTCATGATGTTCTAAGTGTTGTGATTTTGTGTTGGGCTACATACAATCTATGGCCTATGGGTCGGACACTTTGGCCCAGAGTCCTCGGTGATTCTAGATTGTAGGACAGACCACAAGACTCCTACAAACAGCAGGAAGAGGTCCTATGTCTCCTCAGAGCCAATACCAAGTGAAGCTGTCATGTGGCTGCAGAGTGTTCATGACTCTGGGACAGTAGGGAGGAGTCCTTTGGGACTGCCAGAGGGGGAATATCCTATAGGCCTCACTGTGGTAAAAAGATGGAGGGCAGACAGCTAGCAGCCTGAGATGCGGGGCCTCTGAGAAAAACTAGCTGGAAATGTAGCTGGGCTTTAGATGCTGACACTGAGGTTGACCCAAGAGAAAAGCCATCAGACTACTTGCAAAGTACCTTTCAAGTTTGAACTGGTCATGGCCCATAGCCAGCAAAATATATCACATCATTAACCATGCCTGCAGGCATGTACAAAGGTGCAACAAATATTGTATGGAGGGGAGAACTTCACCACCATCTAAGATGGCACACTGGCTCTATTCCACTTTCCCCCCATTTTTATAAAATTGCTGGTTGTGACCCTAAACTGATTTTGACACCACTAACAGGTCTCGGCTTGCAAGCTGAAAAACACTGTTGAAGATGATTAGTCAAGAAACTATGGCAGAGACCAAATCCTGTCATCTGTCTGAGGTGGGTTTTTTTTTTTTTGCTGTGTGTGGGTGGGATATTGTATGTCCAGGTAGGATATATATGTGTTCATGTGGGGGGGGGGCGTGGGTTCATGGGTACATATGTATGTGCATGCTTGAGGAGGCCAGAGGTTGATGAACTCTTTCTCACCTTATTTTTAAAATTATTTTAATTTTACTTTGAGTATGTATGTGTGTCTGTGTAGGGGTATGTTCACATATATATGAGTTACTTTTCTGTTGCAGTTATAAAACATTGTGACCAAGGGAACTTACCAAAGACAGTTTATTTGAGCTCATAGTTCCAGAAGGATTAGAGTCCACCACAGTGGGGAGACACGAGGGCAGGACATGACCAGAGCAGAAAGCAGAACATCTTCAAACAGGCACACGAAGCAGAGGGAGGCTCCACGTCTGGCAAGGCTTACGACCTCTCAAAGCCCAGCCCCAAATGACTTCCTCCAACATGGCTGCCTACACCTAAGACCTCCCCAAAACTGCCACCAACTGGGGAAAAAAATGTCCAGCAACTTGGAGTCTATGGGGGACATTCTCATTCAAACCACCACAGGAGTGCAGGTTCCTGCAGAGGCCAGAGGAGGGCGTCATATCACCTGAAGCTACACTTACAGGTGGTTGTGAGCAGCCTGACATGGATGCTGGGAGCCAAATTCAGTTCCTCTGCAAGAGTAGCACATACTCTTCAGCTCTGAGCCATCTCTCCAACACCTACTTGTAAGCTCTGAGCCATCTCTCCAGTCCCTTTCCACCTTACTTTTTGAGCCACCATATGTCACTAAACCTGGGGCTCACAGATTTGGGCTGACCAGTGAGCTCCAGGGATCTGCCTACCTCCATGTGATAGTTAATCCTAGGTGTCAACTTGACTGGACTAGGGATGAACAAATATGAGAAAGAGATCTTCAGATTGGATTACCTCAAGCCAGATGGCCCACCCTAAATAATGCCGTTGTTACCTTCTGCCAGCAGCCAGTATAAAAGGCATGGCAGAGGGAGCTGGTCCCTTTTTCCTGCTGCTTGCCTTCTCTCTCACTGGTGAGTTTGTCTTGCTGCTGTGATCAACTCTTTGTATCCCAGTGTAGACTGAGACTAGATCTCCCAGAATCCATCAGGCTTTCTTTATATTGGAACTACTGAGACATCCAGCCTTGTGGACTGAGCAACTGCCTGGGTTCTCAGCCTCTCCCATGCAGCGTGGATATTGTTGGACTCCTTGGACTCTTTGCCATGAGCAAATCAATAAATCTGTGTGTGTGTGTGTGTGTGTGTGTGTGTGTATTCATTCATTCTATTGATTCTGTTTCTTTAGAACCCTGACTAATACACTGCACCTCCTCAGCACTGAGATCATAGGCTTACACTTACGTACCCAGCTTTTTCCATGAGTGCTGGGAATCCAAGCTCAGGTCCTCATATGGTAAACATTTTTCCAGTAGCCATCTCCCAAGGTCCCTATTTTTGTTTTTGTTTTTGTTTTTTAATTTTTTATTTATTTTTGTATGTGTATGAATGTACTGTCTGCATGTAGGTTTGTGCACCCATGTCGTGCAATGCCTCGGAGGTCAGAAGAGAGTGTCAGAGTCCCCTGGAACTGGAGTTAAAGATGGTTCTCAGCCGCCATGTGGGTGCTGGGGATCGAACCCGGGTCCTCTGCAAGAACAGTCAGCGCTCTTAACCACTAGTCCATCTCTCCAGCCCTTATGTTTGTTTTTAACTGTTATTGTTTAAAAAGATTACTTGTTGTGGGGAGGGCATGAATATGCTACAGCAATCCTGTGGAGGTCAAAGGACAATTCTTAGAAGTCAGTTCCCTCCTTCTACTATGTGGGTCCCGGGATTGAACTCAGGTCATCAGGCTTGGTGGCAAATGCCTCTACCCACTGAGCCATCTTGACAGCATTACTTTATTTTTAATCAATCCAAATTTTATAAGATGCTTGCAAATGCATCTGTTTTTACATTTTTGTGTAGAATCCAGTAGCACTGAGTGTGTGTCACCACCTCTCTCTACTTTCAGAACTTTTTCATCACCTCAGAAGAGCACTTACCTGCTTTAAACAATCACTTCCCTGTCTTCCCCCATCCCTGGTGACCAGTAATCTGCTTTCTAACTGTAGGATTTCTTGTTCTGTATATTCCATGAAAGGGAATCACACAATCTCTGTTCCTTCATGTTTGGCTTCTCTCATGTAGCATATTTTTGAAGTTCACTCAGGTTCTAGTGAATCATTGCTTCACTCCTTTTTATAGCTAAATAATATTCCTTCCATGGGTTTCCTGCAACTGCCTCTCCATTCATTTGTTGATACACATTTGGATTTTTCCATTTCTAAATGTGGACCACACCACTACAAATGCTTGTATAAAAATTTCTCTGTGGACAGCTGTTTTTATTTCTCTTGAGGAATAAGAAGTGGAGGCCTAAGCCATATGGTAATTATGTGTTTAGCTTTCTGAAGAGCTGCAAAATCTTTTTTTTTTTCACTGTGGCTGCACCATTTTACCTTCCCACCAGCAAAAGAGGAAAATTCCTCTTCTATGCATCCTTTCTAACACCTGCTATTTTTCTGAGTATTTTTAACTTTAGTTTTTATTCTTCATATGCAGTCCTCCTGGTGGGTGTAAGTGCTAGCTCATTATGGTCTTGATTTGCATTTCCTTAAGGATCAATGAAACCAAATATCTTTTCACACATGCTCCTTAGCCTTTGTGAGATGTTCCTTGGAGAAATGTCAATTCACATCCACTACCCATTATCATTGGAGTGGTTACCTTTTTGTAGTTGAGCTATATAAGTTCTTTATATATTGTTTATCGAAGCCTTATCAAATCTGTGACTCCAATATTTTCTCCCATTCTATATGTTACCTTTATATTTTCTGGATAATGCCTTTTGATTCACAAGAGTTTGTAAGATACAGATAGTTTCTCCCCTTTTGCTTGGGTTCCCTGTGGTTTAGGTATAAAACCTAAGAATCCACTAGCATATCTGGCAGTGTTTGATCTGCAATGCACGCCAAAGCTCCATAGTTAAATGGATGGTTAAATGGATAGTCTTCAGCTTGGTGCTATTGGGAGGTAATTGGAATTTGAAGAGGAAGGGCCTACTTGGGAGTCTTCAGGCCACTGGGATATGCTCACAAAGGGACATACCCAAAAGCAATGGATCTGACAGACATATGGGTAGAACTATGAACCAAAGTAAACCTTTACTCTTTATAAGTTGATTTTTTTTTCAGGTATTTTTACAGTAACCAAAAGCTGGCTCTCACAATCCATCTTCATTGTAAACTGCACTGATTAAGAAGTTCCTAGAAGACACACCTCTGGGCATGTTTGTGAGGAAGTTTCAGAAGAGGGAAGACCCACCCTGGAAATGGGTAGCATCGTCCCATGGGCTGGGGTCCTGGACTGAATAAAAAGGAAAAACAGGACAAAGCCAGTTGAGTGTCAGTATTCACCTTTGTGCTTCCTAATGCAATATGACCAGCTGCCTCAGCCCCTGCTACCACATCTTCCTGATTATGACAGACTGTGCCCTCAATCCCAGGAGCCAAAATCAACCCTTCCTTCTTTTAGTACCTTTTGTCAGGTATCCTGAAAAACACCCCAGCTAACATAACAGCCAACCTCTCCCCTATGATTTCTACTTACTGTTTTAAGATACACACACAGACACAGACACAGACACACACACACACACACACACACACACACACACACACAGAGCCAGTTAACATTCTAGATACCAGCAAGCATGACTATTTATAATAGCATTAAGAAGAATAAAATATCTAGGAATAAATGAAACCAAGAAGATAAAATATTTTTACACTAAGTCAGAAAGCTATGATGTAAGAAAAACATGATTAAAATCTGAGTCTACAAGCTCAGGCCTGTAATCTTAGCACTTGGGAGGTCAAGACAGGATTATTACCATGAGTTCAAGATCATTCTGGGCTACAGAGTACGTTCCAGATCAGCCTGGGTAACAGAGTGAGACTCTGTCTCAAATAAACAAATAAGACCTGATTAAATGGAGAAAAACTAAGGTCCCTGGATTAGACTTAATATTGCTAATGACAATAATCTCCAAAGTTGTTCAACACAGTCCCTATAATGATTCCAATGGCAGGGCTAGGGAGATGGCTCAGTCCATAAAGCACTTGCCATGAAAGCCTGAGGACCTGGGTTCGGATCCCCAGCACTCACATAAAATCCCAATAGAGCAACAAGCTCTGGGGAACTGTAGGGTCCCTGGCCACATGACATAGCCAAACCAGTGAGTCAGGTTCAGTAAGAGACCCTTTCTTGAAAAAGTAGGAAGAACTGGTCAAATGCAGAGACTGAGTGTCTGTGAGACGCTTAACCCTAAGTGACACATCTTCTATGCAGCCTGTACACTTAGGATGGATGCATTCTCAGTTCTCACCAGAGATGGTTTTTATGCAGAAGATGGTAATTAACACATTGGCCCACGACTGGCCAATGTGCAGAGAACAAGAGATCACAGAGTGCTTATCCCTGAATAGGACACCTCTGTCAAACCTCTGCCTCCCACGGCTCAGGGATCATTGTAGAAGAGGAGGTGGAAAGATTATAAGAGCCAGAGGGGCAAAAGACAGATGGTCATTTACTTATCTGAAGTCAGAGCACTGGTGACAGCACAAGTCCCATGCAAGGTCACATAAGACAACATCCCGGGGGGGGGGGAAAT
>VZQC01005780.1:5166720-5214695 GCA_009823505.1 Rhizomys pruinosus | reverse complement strand
GAAATCATAAAAATTCAGTTAAACAAATAAGGTAGAGAAGGACTGAGAAAAATACTAGATATCAACTCCTCTGGCCTCCATAAGCATGAGAGAGAGAGAGAGAGAGAGAGAGAGAGAGAGAGAGAGAGAGAGAGAGAGAGAGAGAATATATAATTTTAAAAAAATAGAAAGGGGGCTGGAGAGATGGCTCAGTGGTTAAGAGCACTGGCTGCTCTTACAGAGGACCTGGGGCTAAAAACCATCTATAACTCCAGTTCCAGGGGAATCTGAAACTTTCTTCTGACTTCTGGGGGCACTGTACGACAAAGGTGCACTTACATACATGCAGGCAATACACTCATATACATAAAAATAAAAATGGGCTGGAGAGATGGCTCAGCAGTTAAGAACACCAACTGCTCTTGCAGAGGACCTGGGTTCGATCCCCAGCACCCACATAGAGGCTAAGAACTGTCTTTAACTCCAGTTCCAGAGGAATCTGACACCCTCTTCTGACCTCCCTGGCACTGCACGACATGGGTGCACCAACCTTCATGCAGACAGTACACTTATATACACGTGGTGGCGCATGCCTTTAATCCTAGCACTCAGGAGGCAGAGGCAGGCAGATCTTTATGAGTTCAAGGCCAGCCTGGTCTACAGAGCACGTTCCAGGACAGCTGGGGCTACAGGGAGATCCTATCTCAAAAAGACCAAAAAAAAATTTTTTTAATTTAAAAAAATAATAAAAATAAAAACAATGAAATGGGTTTTTTGTGTGTTTTTTTGTTTTTTTGGTCTTTTTGAGACAGGGTCTCCCTGTAGCCTCAGCTGTCCTGGAACTCACTCTGTAGACCAGGCTGGCCTTGAACTCACAAAGATCCGCCTGCCTCTGCCTCCCAAGTGCTAGGATTAAAGGCATGTGCCACCACGCCTGGCAAAACAATGAAATGTTTTAAAAATATATAATGATACATCTGTTTTTCACATTCATATAGAATTGTGAGATACTCTGGTTAGACAAACCAATATTGAAAAGGGAAAACAGAGTGGGAGGAGCCAAAGATCTCAGTTTCAAAACTAATCTACAAAGCTATAGTAACAAAACAGTATGGTGCTAGCATACAGGCTCTCACAGAACTGAGAGCCCAGGATCTAGGGCCAAATGACTTTGACAAATGTTCAAGGACACTGACCACAATGGGAAAAGAAAGGCCTCTTCAACAGCAGTACCAGAACAGGGAAAACGTGTCTTACACTGTGTTGGGACATAATCCTGCTGCTTGGTTTCTATGTCATCTATAGTTGTTTCTGAGCTTCCACAGCTGAGGTGAGCAGGCACCATGCAGACAGTACAGCCTACAGATCTAAGTATCTATTCTTTGGCCCTTTACCCAAACAAGTTTACAGATTCCTGTTCTTTTTTTTTTTATTAATTTTATTTATTTTTGTATGTGTATGAATGTACTGTCTGCATGCAAGTCTGTGCACCCGTGTCGTGCAATGCCGCGGAGGTCAGAAGAGGGTGTCGAATTCCCCTGGAACTGGAGTTCTCCTGGAATTGGAGTTTCAGACGGTTCTCGGCCGCCATGTGGGTGTTGGGGATCAAACCCGGGTCCTCTGCAAGAGCGGTCGGCGCTCCTAACCACTAGGCAATCTCTCCAGCCCCCAGATTCCTGTTCTAAAAGCTGGTTTATTGTGCTCATCTGTGAATATTCTTCTATCCAAAAATCCTACTCTACACCCAACACCTGCATCCCACCCAACCCCCACCACAGGTCTGCCTCACACCACACACCCATGCAACTCCACCTACCAGGTCAACACCATGCGCTGTCCTAGACACAAAAGTGAAAAAAAAAAATCAGCAAATGGATTGTCTGGATTGTCTCCAGGAGGCTTTTGTTCCAGTGGAAAACTCTACAGGACAGCTCGGCAATCTGAAGAACCTGGATGGACCCTGGGAGAGCTGAGATTCTCTGCAAATTACAACAAGCTTTTTAGCTGAGCTAGAAGCCATGACCTCTGTAAGCCTGAGCACCCACAAATGCTTCCTGTTGGCCCTGAGTCAGATCTCACTCCACTGCACCTCCTGAGCTGGAACCAGAAGTACCCAGCAAGCAATACATCCAATCCCAGTCCTGAGAACCTAGTAAGTTCAGGCACTGTGTGAGGAGAGGACACGAGTGGGAAAATATGCTGTCTACTTCATCCTTGGAGAGGTTCACAGTCCAGAGAAGAACAGGCCAAGTGAGGCTCCTCATAAGAGATGCGAAGAAACACTAGTACTGCCACGTGAGCAAGTGCAGAAGTTCTGCGATTATTATCTCATTCAATTCTCATGAGAACACACAAGTATGGTCATTGTGGTTGATAGATGAGAAAATTGGGTTTCAAATGGCTTTGCATTTTGCCCTTGGCTACAAAGCCAGTGTGCACAGAAGCTCAGAAATCCAAACAGAGATGATGCGATTCTAACTTCCTCCATCCAGTTAGTAAACAAAGTTTTATGGTGTTCCTGTCATTTTCCAGGCATCATTCTAGACTCTGCTGTTACAAGGACAAGTTTTTTTTATGCCATCCTGTCCTATACCCACCAGGAACAGGAAATAGAACATGTCATAATTCACCTGAAGTTGTATTATAAAGTGACTCAGGAGACAGGGCATAGACATCACTGAATTACTGAGAATGACAATAGGTATGTTCAAAGTCTACAGGGGGTTTCAATACCAGTATTTCAAAGAATCTGAAGTGTGTTGGAGAAGGGTGAAAGGTAAGGTATCACAAGAGGCATTAGACATTGAGGGAGGATTTATACCTGGTCACAAGACTAGGTGGCCCTCCTCTCCTCCACCCCTTCACCCCACAGCCTGGGGTGGGCTGCCAATGGACAAGGTATCAGACATACCTTGGAGAAGCTGTAAACTAGCTAATAAACACTAGAATTGTAGATGGGCCCCTTGGTCGTACATACCATCTCCAACTCCACTCTCCTAAGACTCATCAGCTCAAGCAAACCCACCCCTCTTGGATCATCCGATCACCTTGAAGAGAAAGGATGACTGGAAGACTTGGGGCTTGAGTCAGAACACTTGGTTTTATTATACCCGGGCATGGTGGCACATGCCTTTAATCCCAGCACTCAGGAGGCAGAGGCAGGTGGATCTCTGTGAGTTCAAGGCCAGCCTGGTCTACATAGAGAGCTCCAGGCCAACTGGGACTAAAGGGAGTCCCTGTCTCAAAAAGACAAAAAAAGAAAGAAATATAGATTTTACTACTCAGAATCATATTGTTTGTGAAGGTGCCACTAGGCATATAAGACTTTGAGTATTTCTTTTTAATATTTAATTATGTTTGTGTGTGTGTGTGGAGGTGAATGGGTGTGGGCATCCATGAATGTAAATGCCTGAAGTGTCCAGAAGAGGGTGCTGGATTCCCTGGAACTGGAGTTACAGGGAGTTGTTAGTCACCCAACATGGGTACTGGGAACTAAACTAGGGACCTCTGCAAGAACAGTGTGTGCTCTTAGGTACTGAGCCTTCTCTCCAGTCCCCAGATAACTTTTTTTTTTTTTTTGGTCTTTTTGAAACAGGGTCTCCCTGTAGCTCTGGCTGTCCTGGAACTCACTCTGTAGACCAGGCTGGCCTTGAACTCACAGAGATCCGCCTGCCTCTGCCTCCCAAGTGCTAGGATTAAAGGCGTGCGCCACCACGCTCGGCTCCCAGGTAACTTTTTAAAAGAAATCAAAATGGTTTAAAACAGCAGCCTAGCTGCACTAGGTGCATTTCAATTCCTAATGGCTACACATAGCCCTGTACTGTCCAAAGCACATATAGAACATTTCTACCATCACAAAAAAAGTTCTCTTGGTCAACTCTGATTTGTGAGAAGCCCCTATCAATGCTGCCTCTTTGAACCCCATTTCTTAGCTCTATAAACACTTTCCCAATAGAACTTAGGGGGCAAAGGGAGATGATGAGCTGGACGTGCATTGGGACCATTCTCTCTCCTTCTCCATTATTCACGATCTTTGCCTCTGTGTTCTATGGGGATGTAGACGAGAGCATCAGTCAGAAAGCAGTAGCCCCAGACTTTGACCCCTTAGGACTTTTAAAAAGGAAAATATGGGGCCTGGAGAGATGGCTTAGCAGTTAAGAGCACTGGCTGCTCTTGCAGAGGACCTGGATTTGATTCCCAGCACCCACATGGTGGCTAATAACCGTCCTTAACTCCAGTTCCAGAGGAATCTGACACCCTCTTCTAACCTTACATTTACATGCATGTAGGTAACACATTCATACATATAAAATAAAAAATAATAAATAAAGTATTTTTAAAAGGGGAAATATGGAGCATGAAAGCAGGTTTCCAGTGCCCATCTCCCAGCCCTGTCCATCTTCCTGGGCCTTTCGGGAGTGTTTTCAGGACATCACTCTGTCCTTGGCTTCCCGAGAACCACGATCGCTGGGTTCCCCTCTTCCCCTCATTTTCTTTTGCTGGATCCTCCATCAGCTGCTGGTGTTCAGATGCTGGAACCCTTACCACTGTGCGTATCCAGGCTGTGGGTCTCAATACCATCCACATGGATGGTACCAAACTTCCATCTGTAGAAGGGAACCCCGTCTCCTGAACTTGAGACTAACAATGCTCCAGGAATCTCCTGTGGTGTCTCCTAGCACTTCAAGCTTAGTATTCCAAGACTGAATTTGGACACTTATCCATGAACCAGCTCAGAGTCCTTCCCTGTCACAGCAAGGACCAACTTCACCTGTGTAGGTGGCAGCCCCCAAAACCCAGAATCACCTTTAACTCTTCTTTTAACTCATGTCCACCTTGCCTTCAGGATCTGTCTAGAATCCTACCTACCCGGGATGCTTCCATTTCCACCCCAGTACAAGCCGATGGCCTTTCTTGTCTGGAGGCCTCCTGGCCTCCTCCTTCACCTCACACAGCCTGTTTTCAACAAAGCAATAAATGAGCCCTCCAACATCAATGCTGGATCAAGACCTCAGCTCAGAATCTCCCCTTTCCCAGTCTGATCTAGGGAAGCCATATGGACTGACCTTAACCTCTCATCTCTGACCTCATCTCCTCCTGCTCTGCCACTGCTAAGAGTGTGATAGCTACCTGGCCTCCTGGCTGTGCCCTAGACTGACCTGGCCCATGCTGCGTCCAGGTCTCTATAATGGCTATCTGGCACATTCTGCAGACATCAGCATTGCTCTGCCTCTTGCTCCTCTTTACTCAGTCACCACTTTTCAGTGAGGTGTGCCCTATATACCCTGCCTAATTTTTCTCAATGTATATTTTTATTAATTTTGTGGAATTCATATAACACATCTTAATCATATTTAGACACCCTCCCTTATCTGAACCCCCATAGCCCGTCCACAGGATTACATGCATTCTGTCTCATATGTTAAAGCCTATGGAGTCAAGTGTGTGTCACCATATGTCCCTTGGTGTGAGTTCATCCACTGGAGCCAGGTGACCCCCTTTCAGAAGATCAAGTATCCCTCACCTGGCAGTGATCAGTTGCCAATAGTTCCTTGCCTAAGGTTGGGGCCTATTGCCCATATCCCCAGTTTTATGATGCTTTTTATCTGACTGAATGTGCATGGTGTTGTGCAAGCTGTCCCACTGCTGTAAGCACATACGAGCAAGTTCCCATGAGCCCATAAGGCTGTTTCCTATGGTCATGCACCACCCCTGCCTAGTATTTAACAGCTTTCCCTGGGCTTTTCCTACCCACTTCCCTGCTTTACTTTTTCTCTTTAATCTCTCTCTCTCTCTCTCTCTCTCTCTCTCTCTCTCTCTCTCTCTCTCTCCTTCCATCTTTTCCTTCCCTCCCTGTCTCTCTCTCTTACCTGGCAGTGATCAGTTGCCAATAGTCCTCTGGCTAAGGTTGGGGCTGTTGCCTATTCCCTAACTTAAGTTGGTATCTCCCAACCCATGCCCAGTGCCTAGAACAGTGCTTGACTCATAGTACGGACCAGATACTTCTTGAGTGGATGAAAAAAAGGCCGAGGCCACAGTGCAAACCCTGTCCTATCGTGGACCTGTCACGTCATGGTCACTGTTCTTGACCCATGGATGGGAGACCTGGAGGGGCCAGGTTGAGCTGTTCGTAAGGCTGACAGCTTGAGTAGGACTACATAAGAGTGTAGCTGGGGACTGTGAGGCAGGGACAGGACTGGGCAGCTGAGCAGTGGGCAGGCTTTGACTTGGCACCTGATCAGAGGGTCACAAAGAGCTGTGATGAACTAAAGCAGCTGGCTCCGTGACCATGTAATAGCAGCAGATGTGAGAAGTGGCAGGTACTCACGGCTGCCCCACAGGCTGACCAGAACAGTTCCCTGGTTTATGGGAGGGAGGCTGATAGCATTAACTAAAGACTTGCACCAGGTCTCACTGGGGACCGTCCAGAGCCATCCAAGAGTCCACTGCTGCTGATTAATACGATGCACTGACAGTGTAGGAAGAGACACGCATGTGGAGGGGATGGGGGTCCACGGGCTCCTGGAAACTACACCAGCCTTGCCCTCACCAACAGGAGGTGAAGTCCAAAAGCTCCAGGTGGTTAGAGGCTCTGGGAGGCCTGGAAGGTCTGAGGATAGGATGTGATGGGGCAGAGGGTACAGAGGAAGCAGGACGTGGATGTTAAGCTGGCAGCATGAGATGAGGTAAAGGCGGGGCTGGCGAGGGGGAGAGCAGGAGGCAGAGATGTCGGCATGAAGGCACACCGGCTTTCAAAGGAAAGCTCAGCAGCGGGGTGAGGTGAAGGATTTCAGGACTGCTACCAAGAAAGGATAACAGGGGACTTAAGACCCAGGTCAAGAGCTTTAAATACTGGGGCTCATTATTATCTCCCATATTCACCTGGGGATGGCCTGGGTCTGGTGCAGTCTTCATAAGAGGAATGAGAGCTCAGAGGCTAACTCTTGTGCCCAAGGCCGCACAGCCACTTTCCTAACCCCAAGCCTGCAGTTCTTTTCAGGAGACCTATAGGGATTTCTCAAAACTTAGGGGATATTTTTGTCCCTAAATCAGTAAAGCCAAGCATTTATATTCTAAAATACATCTTGTTATTCATTTTCTTTTTGTTCACCCCTTACATTTAATATGTATGTAATATATATACATATATATTGTACATGGGAAGATTACATTATGTCTGAACTGCATTCGAGTATAGTAAAATGGGCCTTTTAAAAATGTGTGTTCACACCAGTGGGGTGAGGTGGCACACACCTCTAATCCCAGCACCCAGGAGACTGAGGCCAGCCTGGTCTACATAGCAAGTTTCAGGCAAGCTAGGACTACAGGAAGATACTGCCTCAACCCTCCCCACCCCCAAAAAATGTGTGTTAAATGGATTGGATAGAATGGACACATAGCACACCATACAAAGCAGGGTGGATGATATCAGCCTCCGATCTGGCCAAATCACCTCACCCGTAGCTCCTAGAACACGAAAGAGGGGACTCTGGCTTGGGGCAGGAGGAGGGCAGAGGAGGTGTGCAGGCAGGGATAAGAAGGGACAGGGAGGAGCTGAGACCCCCCCCCCTGCAGAGAATTTTGGGGCTCCATCTGTCCCTCTCAGAAAAGAAAGAGAACTTCAAAGCCATACACAGGACCAATATAAACCAAAGCCAGAGAACGTGGAGATTATCAAAGTGTGGGGATAATCTCACTGTCAACTCCGCAGGAACCACTGTGTGTGAAGTGAATTCACCCTGGCTGTTCTGCACCTGATTCCCCAGCAGCTGGAGATGTTAAAAGGATCCGTGGGACTGGAGAGATAGCCTAGCGGTTAAGAGCACCGACTGCTCTTGCAGAGGATCCAGGTTCAATCCCCAGCACCCACATGGCAGCTGAGAACCATCTGTAACTCCAATTCCAGGAGAACTCCAGTTCCAGGGGAATCTGAGACCCTCTTCTGACCTCTGCTGCATTGCACGACATGGGTGCACAAACCTGCATGCAGACGTACATTCATACACACACAAAATAAATAAAAAATTTTTTAAAGACAAATATACAACATATATATATATATATATATATATATATATATATATATATATATATGTATCTGCGCTCCCTGCTCAGACACAGTGGCTGTCNTATATATATATGGATCTGCGGTCCCTGCTCAGACCCAGTGGCTGTCAGCATCAGGATCTGGGATGAACTGATGCTGTCCATTGCTGCTCCCAATTAGCGCAGCTACGCAGGGCTCAGGCGATCCCTTCTTTAAGTGCAGCTTGACTGCTTGATCTGTGTTGAGCCATGAGGCAGGATGGCCCTGGGTGGGCTGAAGCCATACACTCAGGGAAACAAAGGACAGCACTGTGAAAGAGAAGGGGACGTGAATGGGTATGGCAGTAAGGACCCTAGACGGTAGACTGGCCTCAGGTTGGCAGTAAGGACCCTAGACGGCAGACTGGCCTCAGGTTGGGATATGGCGGTAAGGACCCTAGAAGGCAGACTGGCCTCAAGTTGCTAGACGTAGGATGACCTTTTCACAACCGTATCTCCTCCCTAGGTCTTTAAAGTGAAAGAGCTGGACCTCAAGATATCTACAGGCTTCTGACAACTGGAAGTGGGGAAAGTAGGTGGTAAGTCCAGTGAGCTCTGCTGTTGTGCTGCCCTGTAGAAGGGGAGTCATTCTCAGCTTCTGCTTTTCCTTCCCTTCCCTGCTGACACCCCTGCTGCGGCCAGACCCTTGATCTCCCCAGGATCTTCCTCTGCACCCCCATCATGGCCACTTGGCCACCTCTGCTCTCTTCCAAAGAATCACACGAAGCTTCTGTCTGTCTACACTGAATCCCACTGCTCCTCAGACTGTTCCAGGCTGGACGCCGTGATTGGTAGAGACTCCAAGTTACCTCTCTTACTCCACTCTCAGACCTTGGGCTTCATCCAGTTTCAACTTGACAGGTTCCCTCACCACACAATCTCCCCAGACACCTCTCCCCACAACAATCTTGCTCAAAATGTTGCTAGACTCCATCTTCCTTGAGAGCCCAGGCACAGGACAACAGTCCCTTCTCGATGATTGTTATTCCGACACACTGGGCTCTCTGTCACCTGACTCTGAGCACAGTAAGCCAGGACAGACCTCCACACAGAGCACCACACACTAGCACGAGACTTGCCTTGCTGAACTGCTGTTTCAACCTTGACTCTAGCGTCAACCAGCACTCACCCCTCTTCCCCCCTGGGCCTCTGTTTCCCCCTCTATAAGTGCCTTGTATCTCATTAGTCTCAGTCTTGTTTTGGGTCTGACACTCTGGGTTCTCCGCCACTCTCTAGGAATCCGAGTACGTGGTGTGAGGGCCCCGGCTGCCACTGGGACAGATATGCTTCCACACAGATGCACTCACAAGCAGCCCTGCAGAGATTCTTCTGCTCTCACTGCACTCCAGGGCTAATTAGCCTGCAGCATCAATAGCCAATTAGAGCTTGTTAGCTCCATTGTCACTTATAGGACAAGTCTCAGCATGCTCCCAGGCCCCTGCCCCATCTTGTAGAGGCAGACAGCCTGGATCCTTCTACTGGGCAAGGAGCTCATCCTAGGAGGGGGCTTCAAGGACCCCAGGAGGCTTGTGAGGAGCCTGAGCTCTGTTTCTCCTGATCCACAGAGCAAGTCTCTGTGGAGTCCCCAGGGCCAATTTTAAAACTCAGCTCCAACATCCCCCTCACAAACCACTCCTGCCTCTATCACTTGAACATCGCTCCATGTCTCCCTCATCTCTGTGTCTCCAGTGTCCAGTACAAAGACCAGCCTAATGACAATTCCTTAGTTTTAAACAAGCAAATATGTCCTGGTGTGAGATGGGGAGCGATTCCGGGACCTTTTCTGAGAGCTGCCAGACTAGCCTTCTTCTGGCCTCCTGCTGGGCATCATCAATGCTTTCACCTCCCTCAAGGGCAAGTCAGGGCTTTTCCTGGACGGTTTTTGGATGGGGATTTCTTCCATGTTTATGTCAATGTGGGACAGAAGGCAAGAAGATAATACTAGACATCTGTGAGCACTCACTAAAAGGCGACAAAGACAGGTGTGAAGCCATTGCCACTGAAACTTAGCCACTCTGTCTTAATGGGTTCTGCATCCATCAAATCCTGGGTCTGTGCCACTCCATCACTGGACACACAGGGAGCTCGGATGGCAGGCTTTGTTCCACTGAAGCCAACCACACGTGTATGTAGCTAAGGGGGAACAGGAAAGTGTTGGGGCAACTCCAACAGGTGGGAAAAGCCCAGCAGTTGGGTAGATATTCTCTACCCAGCTCAGGGGTAGGGCACAGTCCAGGAGCCCCCCCCAAGAGATAGCCCTTTGTGCCAGTGATAAGATGTGTAGGCACACAGGCCCCACAGCCCATGAAGCAGGAAATAAACTGAGTTTAAGGTTAAAAGGACATTTGAACCAAAGCAAGTGAAATGATATTTTTATATTAGGCATGAAGGGAGAAAGCCACTGCTTCCTTGGATCTGGGTTCATTGGGGCTGGGGGAAACATGAAAGCCCTCCTGTGCCGGCTGTGTGACACCTGGCTAGGCTGCAGGGCCCTCCTCCACGTCAAAGAAGGCTATAGACAGGAGAAGGGAAAGACATTTCGGGGTCATTTCTCAGCCTGTGTTTGAATCCCACCCATGCCCTTTGTCAGCAATTTCTTCTTGGGGGCAGTTATTTAACCATTTTGAGCTTTGGTTTCCTTAACTGAGGGGCAACAAGTCACTGAAATACCACTTGAGGGTCTTCGACAGTGCCCGGCACAGCCAAGGTGCTGGGTGCCTGTTGGTTCCCTCCTCTTTCTACCCCCAATCTTCCAAGCTGTAACTTCTGAGCCCCCAATGTTCCCTAAGCCCTCTTCTAAGCCTAAGGATTCGAGCATCCATTCTATACAATGAAGAAGTTCAGCGTGAAAACCTGGGGATGGTAAAGGTCAAGATAACATGGAAAACTTCCCAAGAGCTTCATCAGACAGGAAGAAGCACAGTACCCATGGCAGGAGTTCTCCACAGCACCCTATTTGGGTCATTCTTGAAACATATCCTAAAGTTTGGGCCTGCTTGCTCTTAAAGAAAGCCAAAGAGGGAGACTGAATACAAAGAAAGGTAATAAAAATGATTAAAGGAATTAGAAAGCTTGACCTATAAAGGGAGGTTAAAGGGACATAATAAGTGGAAGCCAGAGAACCAGGGCCACGAAGACATGATAACTTCCCATAAATATGCGAGACAGAGCCACATAAAAGAAGGGCAAGAATTATTTCAGGCAGCTTGGGACACCATTAAAAGAAGAAATGGCCTGAAGCTAAAATAAGAGAAAGTTAAATCTGGGCCTTGGGAGCTCGGTGAGTGGGGAAGGACAGGACAAGACACACAGCTGTTGATGCAAAACAACCAGAAAGTGAAAGTTACAGGGCTCAGGGCGGTTGCCCCATTTGAGAGACACCGCCCCTTCGGGGTCCACCCGGCCACCCTGGCAGTCTTCTCACTCTCCAATGCTTAACTGTTATTTCTGAATATCCAATTCATGACAGGCAGATGCTTGGCACTGGCTGCCTGGCTGTCCACACTCAACCTTGCTCTGGAAATAAGAAGAGACAGGTGCAGAGTGTTCCTGCTGTGTCCAGGCAGCTCTGCTGGTGGGAGCCTCAAACCCAGAGTTTAAGATCACAGGGTTGAACCCCATGTGGGCATAGCCAAGAATACATGGCTGAACCAGTGAAAAGCTAACCCACTGGTACGAATGTGACTAAGGCCCAGGAAAAATATCTCTTTCCAACACGAGATACAGTAAGTTATTTGTAGGCGGTACTCATTAATATGTGTGTGATAACGGGGTTGAACCTAGGGGTCTCAAGCATGCTAGGCAAGGCCTGTATCACTAAGCTATAGCTATCCTCAGCTCTCCTGTTAACATCTTAATCCACTCTCAGTAGTGAACATTCTTTTTTTTAATTTTTATTTATTCTTGTATGTGTATGAATGTACTGTCTGCATGTAGGTTTGTGCACCCATCTCGTGCAATGCCTCGGAGGTCAGAAGAGGTCATCGGATTCCTCTGGAACTGGAGTTAAAGACGGTTCTCAGCCACCATGTGGGTGCTGGGGATTGAACCCCGTTCCTCTGCAAGAGCAGTTGGTGCTCTTAAGCACTAGGCCATCTCTCCAGCCCATGAACATTCTTTTTTTTTTGCTATGTTATAAAATCGTGTGTGTGTGTGTGTGTGTGTGTGTGTGTGTGTGTGTGCGCGCGCACGTGCGTCTGTCTGTCTGTCTGTCTGTGCATATGCATGTGAAAGCAAGTGCCCATAGAGACCAGGGGTATCAGATTCCCCTGGAGCTGGAGTTATAGTCCTCTGCAAGAGCAGTAAGCACTTTTAATCACTGAGCTCTCTCCAGTGACAGGCCTGAGCATTCTTATCTAGTATCTGTCTCAGCAACCACGTGTTCTACCTCCACGGATCTGACTAAGCATGGATAGAAAATGCTGAAGAGGAAAGTATATCTGAACTGAACATAGAGACATTTTCTCTTGCCGTTATTCCCTAAGCAGTGGGGTATGATATCCATTTATGTAGTTTATTAGTTACTTTTCTTTTTTTTTTTTAATTTTTATTTATTTCCGTATGTGTATGAATGTACTGTCTGCATGCAGGTCTGTGCACCCGTGTCGTGCAATGCCACGGAGGTCACAAGAGGGTCTCAGATTCCCCAGCCTGGAACTGGAGTTCTCCTGGAATTGGAGTTTCAGACGGTTTTTGGCCGCCATGTGGGTGCTGGGGATCGAACCCAGGTCCTCTGCAAGAGCGGTCGGCGCTCTTAACCGCTAGGCCATCTCTCCAGCCCCTATTAGTTACTTTTCTATTGCTGTGATAAACACCAAATGACCAAAACCAACTTGGGGAGGAAAGGGTTTATTTTATCTTACATCTTCCAGGTCACAATTTATACATCATCCAGGTTACAATTTACCACTGAGGGAATTCATCACAAGTCAGGGCAATAACTATGGGCATAAACCTGGAGGCAAGAACTGAAACACAGACCATAGAGAACACTTCTTACTGGCTTGCTCCCCTGGGCCCATGCTCAGCCTGGTTTCTTATACAACACAGGACCACCTTCCCAGGGTGGTACGATCCACAGGAGGCTGGGCCCTCCCACATCACTCAACAACCAAAAAAAGTGCTCTAGACACATGGCCACAGGCTAATCCCTTGGAGAAAATTCCTCAACTGAGGTTCCTTCCATCCAGTTGTGTCAAGTTGACAACTGAAGCTATCCAGCACACATAGAGATGGTTTAAAGTATGTGAGCGGACATGTGTAGGTTCTATGCAAATATTATTTCATTTTCTACACTAGCCTTTAACATCCAAGGATTTAGGTACCTGGGGGTGAGTCCTGACTGCATTTGAACATCACATGCCACTCAGGTGCCATAAGGACAGGCAGGTGGTGCCATTCTGCCAGAGGACCACCAGGAATGCTGAGGGCAGCTGTGTCTCTGCATTTAGGGTCAACAGTGATGGACACAACAGAAAGAACCTGACCACAGAGCACATCTGTAATCCATCAACAAAAATCTCCAAAACACACATAAATCACTTTTACCTTCTTTCTCAAACCTCACATAAAATTTGTTTTGCTTTCTTCCCTGAAATTGACTTTAAAAAAACCTTTAATTACAAGAAGAGATACCTAGAGCAAAACACATGGAAACCCCACTTAATAATCAATTATTCATCCAATCAATAGATATTTATTGAGCACAAGAAATGCACAAGCTATCCATGAGCTGTGATGGAGGCTTCAAAGATGAATATGTCTCCCTGCCTTCAAGGAGTCTGCTTTGGTAAGCATGGAGAGCAGCCATCTACAGACCCAGAAAGCCATTATGCAGACAGAATGTGACTTATATTAGCTGAGAGGTAAAATTATTAGGTAACTCCTGATTCCCTCTGGGAGCATCACAGAAATTTCTAGAATGGAGATCACATATGACCCGAGTCTTGGCCAAAGGGTAGACTAGTATAGCGTGATGACATTAGGGATAAGGACTACCAGGAACCAAGCTATGAGGCAAGAAAGTGCTAGGTGTCCCTGCAGTGCTGAGTAGCCTGGTAAAGACAAGAAACAGAGGAACGGAACAGGGCTGGGGAGGTGCTGCATGTCACAGACTATCTGAGAAGGTCCTGGGCTGTGAACAAGGATCAGGTCTGTATCTCAGGAAGAAAACACCAGCTCCACTTTCCCTTAATCTGTTTTCTGTTGCTAATAATACAGTAGTCTGGGTAATTTAATTATTTTGTTTTGTTTAACTTTTTAGCTGATCCTACAAAGTAATAGGTTTCCTCATGACATCTTCATACATACGTGTCCTTGTGTTTTGTTCCCACTTGTCCCTCTCTCCCATTGTCCTTCCCTGTCCCCTGCTGTCCTCCGCTAGTCCTCTCCCTTCCTCCAAATAGTCCTCCCTCCTGCTTTCATACCACATGTATTCCAGTATTCTCCCTGCCCCTCCTCTGCTTAAAATGCCTTTCTCCCCTCTTAGGGTCCCCTTTCTACTTTATGTCTTACATCACCCCCCCCACATACACATTTTAAAATCTAGATTCTGCATATGAGGAAAAAAGTGATCTATCAGTATTGGTAACTTAGAAAGGTAAGTATTTTGCCTCACTGTCCTAATGTTGAGGGTCTAATGTTGAGGGATCCCACCTAGCAATAGCCTTCTTGTTGGTAGTATCCTAAGGTTGCCACAGAGTATCCCATGGTGACAGACAAGGAGTCAGTCTTCATGTCCCCCCTCACCCTCCAGGTAAAGCCATCCTGGGAACATCACCCTCATCTAATCCTAACAGCTTCCTCAAGACTCTGAGTCTCTAAACACTTCACATTCTGTCTACCCTCTTAATGCTTCACCAAGGGATTAAATTTCAGCACACATTTCAAGGGGGCAAACCATGTTCAGGTCATAGGACATTTGTAGGATAGACCTGAGACAGCAGAGATGCGCACCAGGCAGAGCCCAGGACAGAGGTCATGAATGCTTGCCCGGGGCCATGACAGAGGTAATTCGAACTCCCTGGTTTCTGCAGAACTGTGAATATATGAGAGAAGAGGGTGGGGAGGGAAGGAGAGAGGGAGGGCAGGAGAGAGGGTATCAGAGCATTTGTTTCTTTTTTTTATTTTATTTTATTTATTTATGTGTATGAATGTACTGTTTGAATGTATGAACCTACTGTGTAGGTCTGTGCACCCGTGTTGTGCAATGCCGCGGAGGTCAGAAGAGGGTCTTGGAATCCCCTGGAACTGGAGTTCTCCTGGAATTAGAGTTACAGATGGTTCTCAGCCGCCACGTGGGTGCTGAGGATCGAACCCGGGTCGTCTGTAAGAGTGGTCGGCGCTCTTAACTGCTAGGCCATCTCTCCAGCCCCTTCCTTAGGCCTAGAATGCCCTCTGACCCATATGTCTCGTTTACTTAGGAGATGAGTCTCAGCTTTCCCTTGTCCCTGTCTCCTGCCCCCAGTGCAGCAGGTATCTTCCTTCACCCAGCACCTAGCACTTCTGTTCTTCATTATGTGGCCAACTTGTCTGCTCCACCAACAGAACGGGAGGTCCTGAAGGGTAGGACTTTCATCTTCTTTATTTGACTATTCCCAGGACCTGGCCCATTCAGAAAGGATTCAGAGACAGAAGACTGTCCTGCCACCCTGTTCACACAATGTCTCTGTTTCACAACCAAATACATAAACACATTCCCCTTTTGGCACACATATGGGCCAGCCCCCACATCTTACTCCTGCTCTGAGCCCCATCACCCTGTTTCCGATGTAAATCATCCTTGACTGGCCTCTCTCAATCCCATTAAAACGTGATGAATTATTTTCGGCTCGCTTGCCGGACCCCATATTGGGTTATCTGGGCTGAAACACAATCTGTTTGCTGATATCAAAATGCTGCTGCTCACCGGGGGATTAACACTCTGACAAAATCATTAGAAAGCGGATGGAGTATCAAGGCCTCCTGAGCTTGCAGAGCACTCATTCCTCAGCCTAATGAACGCCTTCTTCTTCCCAGCTCCCTGCTCTACTCCCATCCATTTCCCTGCCTCCTTCCCAGCTGGGCCAACTAGGGAAAGCCTGGAGCAGGGTTTGCCTTAGTTGCTGGCCCACCTACCAAGACCACCAGCTAAGAACCGCTAGTGTAATCCTGTGGCATTTCCTTGTTAACAGTAAATGCCTGGCTTCAGGTGTGTCCGATCAGTACTTCAATTAAAAACTAGAAAAGTTGGATAAATCTGATATCCAGGTTTCAAGATAGCACAGACCTGCTGGAGCTGAAAGGATCAGAGAAGACAGGATTGCAGAAGGAAGGAAGAAGGTGAGCCAGATTCTAGAATACCTTCTCACTAGGGTCCATCCTGGTCCCAGGCACTTCCTGGCGCAGCTTGCAAAACTGAGAACCAAGGCTTTGCTTAGAGAATTGCTGCTGGGGAACAATGAAGCCAGAAGGGTTCTTGGTGGTCTTAAGACGAGAGAAAGAAAACTAGGGACTTGGAGACCCTCAAATACGTGGTCTACTTTTCTCCTTCAAGTCATTTACAGACTTGTGAAGCTAAATACAGTGAAAGGTAAAATAAATAAACCTAACCAGAAAGCCACTAGAAAGTAGATTAGGTGAGTTGTTCAGGTTTTTAGCAATCTTGTTTGAAAAAAAAAAAAAGACTAGAATTCAGGACCTGCCAGGGAGGTGTCGCAGCAAGCACTCCAGACTCTCAATTAACACTGGAAAGAGAACCAGAGGTAAACTAAAGCTTTATGAAGCTGCAACCCACCTTGGACTTCTGTGAGTCTTTGATTGAATTAAGATCATTAGTTTTGTTCTGTGTGGCAAAGAATCAGCCCTCTACCGAGAAAGATTACAGAGTCTCCAGTCTGAATGTTCAGCATTTAGTTTTGTTTTGCTTTTTAAATCAAGCACATTCAGAGAACCAGATGACCAAAATCCAAGGAAGCTGGGGGAACCATAGAAATTGTAGACAATAGAAACAAAAAACAGGTGATCTTGGGAGCAGAAGTGATTTCTTTAAAAAAGAAGAATTTAACGTGAAAATTTTGTTCCAAAAAATGCAAAGAAAATAAGCAAAACAGATGAAAATAAAGAATTTCACAAGGCATTTGGGGAATAACGAAGAATCTCCTGGAAATCCTTTTTTTTTTTTTCTTTTTTTTTCTTTTTCGAGACAGGGTCTCCCTGTAGCCCCAGCTGTCCTGGAACTGATTCTGTAGACCAGGCTGGCCTTGAACTCACAAAAATCTGCCTGTCTCCACCTCCAGAGTGCTAGGATTAAAGGCATGCACCACCACACCCAGCTTTCCTAGAAATTCTGCAAGTGAATAATAAACATCCTTCTTTTTAAATGTGTGTATGTGAGAGAGTGCATGTGTGTGCATGTTCGTGTGTTTATACGGTATGTGTAGGTGCCAGAGGACAGCCTCTGGTGTCATCCTCAGGTGACCCTTGAGACTGGGTGTCTCACTGCCTAGAGCTCACCAATGAAGCCAGAGTGGCTAGCCAGTGCACCCCAGAGACCCTTCTGCCCCTCATCCCCAGCACAAAGGTTACAGTGTGTGCCAACACATCTGGCATCTTAAAATGACTTCTAGCGATTGCACTCAGGTCCTCATCCTTTTGAGGCAAGTACTCCACCCACTGAGCAATCTCCCCAGCCCTAATAGGCTTCTTAAAGAAAGAGAGGCTCAGTAAAGGACCATGGCTAAATGGGAATCACTGGAACCCAGGTGAAAAATACCAGGACTGTAACCTCTGACTCTGCCTAGGTGGTCACTTCACTTTCCTGAGCCTCAAGCAGGACAGTGAGATATACTCTACTTAGTTTTGTGGTGCAGATGAAACTAATAATATTCATAACAGCTTCTTACAAATTACTAATCATTATACAAATGTAAGGTATCATTACTGTAACAGTCTGGCAGCAATTGCAGACACGGTACATCCACTCCATCACCAGAATGTTATGTCAACAGATAGGTGAGTTGCATGTCCTTTGATAAATTGTTACAAAGGGTTTCCACAACTGAAAGCTAAGAGATGAATAATAGCAAAACAATCAATTCTGTGATTTGGGAGTTATTTGCTTTATGAATTATCCCTTGAGGATTGAAAAGCCCTAAACTAGATTCTCCCAGTCACCAGCATGCTTTCACATCACCCCCTTCCACTCTCCAGATGATGTATGCTCACAAAACACACACTCCTATTAATGTTTGCCTGATAAGATACCAGGAGCAAGGTAGTCCAGAAGCAGAAATATCAAAATGCCTAAAGCCAACAGCAGCTACTCAGGGGCTGTCTGCTGCTTGGCTTCTCCATGTCACTGCTTCCCTTTATTAGCCTATGTAAGGAGAATGATGGGCTAGCCTGCACACATAATGACAACACTGCCCATCGCTCCTCCAGAACAGCTGAGCTACCCCGGTCTGGATGAGGAATGAGACGTTCCAAAGTCGTGAGCCCAGCCTGAACAGAGTCCTTGGTCATATTATAGATGAGACACGAGCTTAAATAATGATAATGCAAGGTAGAAAGTGATATAGGTGCTCTAAGGTACACAAAGAAATACAGGAAATCATGCACAAGTTAACTCAGCATTGAGTTAGTCAATGTCTTCACAGTTTAGGTAGCAACAGGGTTTGTTTTTGAAAGAGAGCAAAATTGGGAAGTTCATGCAGAGGGACAAAGCTAAAATTGAGGTTGGGAACAAGAAACTGAGTTTGTTCTGAATCAGAGATCATGAGAAATAATTTTTTTTACTTTTATTTTTTTAATTTTTTATATAATTTTTATTTCGTTTTTTAACAATAAGTAATAAGTTATGAGTACAAGCATCCTTCATGTAAAACCAATTTACAAGCAGCTATGCCCAAACCCACACAGCCCAAGGCTCCCACCATCCAGCTGGAGGGGCTTATATGTACAGTCATGTTGATCAATTAAGTGTCCAGTCTATATTGCTGTAGTTTCACCATTCACCCCAATCGCAGCCCTTACATTCTACCACACCCCCTCTTCCGCAGATTGTTCTTATTAGAAAGAGAAAGCAAGAAGGAGCTGAGGAAGAGAACAAATAAGGTTCTTCCTTAAGAAAAGCAGTCAAGGGGCTGGAGAGATGCTTCAGCAGTTAAGAGCACCAAATGCTCTTGCAGAGGACCTGGGTTCGATTCCTAGCACACATGGTGGCTAAGAACCGTCTTTAAGCCAGGTGTGGTGGCACACACCTTTAATCCTAGCATTCGGGAGGCAGAGGCTGGTGGATCTCTCTGCGTTCAAGGCCAGCTTGATCTACATAGCAAGTCCCAGGCCAGCTGGGGCTACAGGGAGACCCTGTCTCAAAAAGACCAAAAAAGAAAGTACAAATGACAAATCTTCTCACAGTCCCACTAATCAAAATCAGCAGAGGAAGCAGCTTAGGAAGTGTCCCAGAAGAGTTCCACATCACCACATCACCAAGTGCCTCCCAAACATTCATGGACATGAATGAGGGTCATCTAGAGATCTGGCTGAAGGGCAGATACTGATTTGAGGTATGGCTAGAGCACAAGCATTTAAACCCAATCCCAAAATGATGCCAATTCCATGGATCCAAGACCCATATTTTTCATGGCAATGGACTAAATCCAAACCCTCTTGTCCCAGAGACAAAGCAACCAACATACAGCTGGTTCTTTCTGGCATCTTTGGTCCTGACTATGCTCAGGCTCCTTCCCGCACTCACCAACAGATGGCAGCAGATCTAAATGTCATTTGCCACCGGAGTCCAGAAGTCTGTTCCATTCCACCTTTCTACCTCTACTGGCACCCTTTATCTGCTCCTCTGAGAAAAACCACTGCATCAGGCAAACAGAGAAGAGTTTTACTCAGCTACTTTGGTGCAGGAAGGGGGAGTTCTGCTGCTAGGCCGGTGTCCCTGACACTGTCTGCACCATTCACTGGATCTTTACATCTATTTTCTTTTGCCATAATTATTAGATTGTCTTGTACTGTCACTCAACTTTTTCATAGCTATTAATACTGTCTCCTCAAGCTTAACCTTGACTGACAGTGATCTGTCCATAGTGGTACTGGGTATGAGTGAGCAAAAAGACCAACTGACCATCATTAAATCAAATGCATGTTCCATTTGCTTTGCTCTGACTTCTTCCCAGGGGGGAAGAAAAGGAGGTTTGCCAGAAAGTGTTAATGGTCTGGAAAAGCTCTGAACTAATTTACAAGTCTGTGTTCGTGTTTTATCTTTTGAGAATCTTCCACCACTTCACGAGGGATAACATCTTAGCTTGCAAATTGACTGTTCTATAGCTAATGTCTGCTTGCTTTATCTAGTACAAGCTGAGAACCACACCAGCTGGTCTAGACAAAGAGAGCTGCTCTCTTAAGACAATTCCTACACTCTATGGCTACCGTGCCAGAGTTAATATGTCCCCCTCACAAAAAACTCATAGCTTTCCAGCTTTCCACTCTTTTCTGCCATTTAAGATCTTCTGTCAGATTGAGCATGGTATATATTTTGGTCCTGCACTTTATTATGGATTCAGTAAACCACGTCTATTTTGCAACATGGTCTTAGGTCCTTTGATCATCTTTTGAGCAGACATTCCTTTTCCCACACATTCTTTCCTTAGAAACTGCCTAGTCCTGTGGTTCTGAGCACCATTTGCTATCTCCATCTGATGCTTTTCTGAGTTCTAATATCTTATGTCCCGTTGACTCCCCAGCATCTCTACTTGGATGTCTTTCAGGCAACTCGAATCAACATTCACAAATGGAATTCTCATCTCTAGGTCACCCCAAGGTTGCCCCTCAACTCCTTCCCTTCTTAATAAATGATACCTCTGGTTGCTTCAGTCTCAGATTTCCTCCCTCCTCCATACCCAGTCTACTAACAAGTTGACTTACTTCAAATGCATTCATTTACCTCTCGCCATCTCCACTGTATTTCCCCTGAGTCAATATCATCTCTGACTTGGGTTAAGAAACAGCACTAAGGGGGCTGGAGAGATTTCTCAGTGGTTAGAGCACTGGCTTCTCTTGCAGAGGACCTGGTTTGATTCCCAGCACCCACATGGAGGCTAACAACCATCCGTAACTCCAGTTCTGGGGGATCCAATGCCCACTTTTGATCTCCTTGTGCATTGCACAACATGGGTGCACCTACCTACATGCAAGCAATAGATTCATACACATAAAAATAAAAATAATAAAGTATTTTTTTAAAAAGAAACCATGCTAAAGGGGGCTGGCTGGCAGGATGGCTCAGCAGGTAAAGGTGTTGTCCTGAGATCAATCTCCAGAACCCATGTAAAGGTGGAAGGAGAGAAGTGACTCCACAAAGCTCTCCTCCAAGCTGTGCACAAGTGCTATGGCATATACTCCAACCCATCATGCATATACACACAATAATAATGAATAAAACCTTTAAAATCCATAAGTAGTAAAAAAAATCATGGTTGAGCTTTCTTCTTATTCACTTGTTCATTCATCACCTTAGGGAGCACCCACTCTGTTAGTCATTCATCACCTTAGGGAGCACCCACTCTGTTAGTCAGTGTGCTCAAGTGAGAAGATTGGGCTCGGCAATGACACCAAAGCAAAGCTACAAGAAAAGAATTTCCAAAGCATGAAGATGTAGAAGACTGTGAGCACTGAGGGAGGAACACACAGGGATTACCTCACAGGGAGCTTGCCACTAAAGAGGGTTGTAGAGAATTAGCAAGGATTTGTCAGACAGACCACTCAGGACACACACTTCTGGGTATGGTGACAGAGATGTGAAAGTGGCATGTTGAGGGAGCTGGACACAGAGCACCAAGTTGGGAGGGTCGGAGATGCAGGCAGGGGCTAGATCACAGAGCATTCATTCTATGCAGGAGGACCTGCCCTTTAGGGATGTGAGCCTGAGGGAAGGTTTGGCAAGGAGGAGACTGTTGTCTATTTACCCCTTCTCTAGGTATGTAACATGGGAGCCATACTAAGCACTTGGGATACAGTTCAAGGAAGACAACATTTTACTTGGGGGATAAACAGAAGTTGACCTGGGGGATAAACAGATAAAGAAGCAAATTATCATGTAGAGTAGACAGAGGGAGCAGCACGGGTAACACCCTAAACCAAAAAGGTTCTGGGCACTTTAAGAAACCAACACTGGGCCAGTGAGGGCAGAGCTTGGTGAGAGAACAGAAAAGCATCAAGAGCTGCAGATGGAAGAGGTCAAAGCCAGACCATGCCACACACCAGATCAGCAAGTGTGCTAACCCCCAAGGGAATTCTGCGGACCCGCAGCTCCCCGCTTCCCCGCTCCTCGGGATGAAGCCTAAGTGGCCTTCAGTTGCAGCTGTCTTGTGTTCTGAGGGGCAAAAAGAAAAGCCCTCCCCACTCCTCACTGGTCCTCCACCTGGCCCTCGGCCACCAAGGTGACACTACCAAATCCATTTCTCTCCAGCCAAGGCTCTGAGACGCCATGATTTGCATTTCAATTTGACTTCTTCAGATGCTTCCAGCCAGTGCAAGGAAATCCCTCCCCTTCTGGCCCTCGACAGCTCCGTTTTCCTTTTTCCCTCCCTCTAGCCCCGTGGAAGGCTGTTTCTTCTTTGACACCCTGCTCCTTGATGCAGAGAAAAGTCATCTTTAACAGCAGTTTTATTGCCCGGTGATATTAACACAATGAAGGAAATCATTGCTAATTTTTATGAATTATCTCATCATCTGCAACTAATTAACAGCTGTTGAAAGAGCAGGCATTCAGCTTCCCCTTGGAGAGCCTTACCCTCCAGCACTCTTCTGCTACCCCCACAATCACCATGACGGGGACCTGAGGCTCCTTCCTGGGGCTATCTCTCTGTCTGAAGAGGCAGCCTTGAAGTGACCCCCTCACACACACACACACACACACACACACACACACATACTCAGAGGCTGTGGCCCACCTCTGGTCAGGATGATTCAGGTTAGCTGGAAACTTTATTAAAACCCAATCTAAGTGGGCCGCCACTGCTCTTCTGTTCTCATTATCCTCTCTCTCTCCCAAACCAGGCCTTGGCCTCTGGGCTCGCTGAATGTGCCTGTAAAACTGAGCGAACAGCCTGGCCGACAGCTACAGGACGGCTCATCGGGGAGCATCCAGACCCAAGTGGGCAGTAAATACACGGACAGGCAAAGCCAAGTCAGAGAGAAGAGAGAGCACAGCAGCACAGGGAGGTGACAGG
This sequence comes from Rhizomys pruinosus, assembly GCA_009823505.1. Classification (NCBI taxonomy): domain Eukaryota; kingdom Metazoa; phylum Chordata; class Mammalia; order Rodentia; family Spalacidae; genus Rhizomys; species Rhizomys pruinosus. The sequence continues at coordinate 5,191,413 of VZQC01005780.1, read as the reverse complement.
GAGGCAGAAAATGTGTCTTGGCAGACCACAGGGAGAAAAGGCAGAGGCCTGTGGGGCGGGGTGGGGGAGGGGGCGGGAGGACTGCGCACTTCAAGTTCCCCAGCTCACTGTCTGTACTTCCCTCAGCACCTAGAGCTCTACTGACACGGGTCCATCCCTGGCCTCTTCCTCTACTACTTTCCTCTTCCTCCCCCAGCTCCTTTTCTGCAATTGTCCAACTGTCCCAGAATCGGCTTTTCAAGTCCCCTGGTGGTATCTGGCCAAACCCCAGGCGGCTGCTGGCTGGGTCTCAAAGATGACAGGAATGACAGTGAGGAACAGCATGGAAGCATGCAGACCTGAGGTGAGGCCACGCCACTGCTGGGTGGTCCTGCCCCTGTGGGAGCAGAGCACACAGGGGGACCCATGACACTGGGCCAAGTATATACAAGCCTCCTTCTAAAGGGCAAAGGCTTCACACCGGGTGTTTGACCATAACCAAAAGGCCAGAGACTGGACATCAGAGTTGAATTGCCCAGAGGAAGGGAGCCCTCAACACCCCTGTGCTCCCTGGGAGGTATCCTCTCCCTCCTTTAATCATGCCAGCCACACTGCCAGTTAGCAGTTCCCTTCCCTCCCCCAAGCAGAACGATCCAGGCTCTCTGCTGTTCCATTGTAGGCTGTCTAACTTAACCCATTTCAGTCTTGTCTCCCGCTCCACTGTCCCTATTTTCAACGCTAATGGGTCTGTGGCCCCCAGCAGAACAAACACCCTTTCCACAGTGGCCAGGGATAAGAGTGAGTCCTTGGAATACTCAGTAAACCAACACTTACTGACTACTGCGATGCCTCGCAGTACGTGCACCAAGCATGTGCCTAGGCACCCTGAACACTCTGAGCTGAGAAAGGCTCAAAGGGTCTCCAAAGTAGGTCTCCACCTTCTCTGGTCCTCCTGTATGCTGCCCCTCGTTAGCCCTCCAAGCAGGCTGTAGAAGCTAGGATTCCTGTCCCGAATACAAAGCCATAACAACTACATTTCCTCCCCAAGGTAAGCCTAAAGCCTGTTTTAAAATCTTTCTGTCCCTTCTTCTTTAAACACTCTCATTCCAGGGGGGCTGTGCTCCATACCCAGGAAAAGCTATGGAGAGTATGGTCAGACGGCCCTCACTGGCACCCTACAGTCTGTTTCCATCAACTAGCACTCTTTTTGTCCAATCACATTCTCCAGCAAATGCAAACATAAGCAGTATCCTCAGGACCTTTGGCTGCTCATATCTGAAGGTTCCCATGTCTGGAAAACTCTGATTAAATAAATGATTTCCCTTTCCTCCACCTGCCCTTTGCTATAGGTGTGTCTGCTGAAGCCCTAATGGAGGAGAAGAAAGGAGTCACAACTTTCCTATCCTACAACTGAATAAAGTTCTGCCAGCCAAAAAGGTGAAGAGAGCATTCCTAGCTAGCAGGCCAATGGTCCAGGATCTTGGGGGTGGGGAGGCTCAGCTGGAGCATGATGGGGTGTGAGTCAGCATATCCTGAGAGCAGAACACATGGAAGAGCGTTGATGGTGCACAGATAGGGGGAAGAAGGGGGCTTTGAAAGGTGGTAGTCACCAGGGCATCCACAGCTCATGTAAGAGTTTCCAATGCCCTGGGAGAGGGTAGGCCTGCTCTTAGAAAGCAAGAACTGAGAGAACAGAGTGGGGGGCAGATATGAGGGGAGGCCCAGGGCAGTGTCAGAGGCAGGCCAGGAAGTCCAGTGTGGCAACTTTCTTTTTTTTTTTTTTTCAAATTTTATTTATTTCCATATGTGTATGAATGTACTGTCTGCATGAAGGTCTGTGCACCCGTGACGTGCAATGCCGTGGAGGTCAGAAGAGGGTGTCGGACTCCCCTGGAACTGGAGTTCTCCTGGAATTGGAGTTTCAGACGGCTCTCGGCCGCCATGTGGGTGCTGGGGATCGAACCTGGGTCCTCTGCAAGAGCGGTCGGCGCTCTCAACCGCTAGGCCATCTCTCACTTTCTCTGTGAGGAGAGTCCTCACAGAGTCCTACTCTTCTCACATGCTGCTTTGAACCTGCATGCCTTAAACCTGGCAGCACCCAGGCCACCCCTCCTCCAACCATCCTCTGTTCTGTGCACCTAGACAGCAGTCTCCAACAAGCAGGAGGTATCTTGACTGTCACCTAATGCACATGCACGGTGTGGGGGGGGGGTCCTCCCAAACCTGCATTAGCTGGCCTTGGATGGGCTCTGCCTCTGGAGCAGACAACCAGGCCTGAGCAGGCTGCAAACACTTGGGAAGAAACAGGGAAAGCCAACTCTATTCTTCACAGTCTCTCCCACGCTCTGGGGCAACAAATTTTCCACTCTGTTCTTGGGCTGTTTACTCAAAAACCTAGGCTTAACTTAACGAAGAGAAGGACAGACTTTGAAGTAGGACAGGACAGAATAATGGAAATGTGGTCCCCAGAGCCAGACAGGCATGGATGGGAATGCGGGTTCCAGCTCCCACCAGCTCTGTGTCCTTGAGTAACTTATTCAAGCTCTCTGAGCCTCAGCTTTGTCATCTGTAGAATAATGGAGGAGGTGGCAGGGTCAGATCATTTTGAACAGCACTCAGCATCATCATGCCCGGCATGTAGTAACTACTCCATATATGTTGCTATTAATATGAAACTCGATATTTCTGACTCTAAAAGCTGCAACCCTAACCTTAAATCTGTCTTTATCTTCTAGGGCATTCTTTCCACTCTCACCCTATTTCTCTCCCCGCCCCCAAGGGTTTTTTAACAACCCCTCCCTTGCTTGGCCTCCAGGGCCATCCACCAAGCTGCTATTCTCCATTTTCTTGGCCGATTCCTTGATGGCTTCATGGGAGAGAAGTACCCAGTACGTTTAGCAGTGCTAAATAAACAGTAATAATAATATATGTTTAGCCATTAGCCACATAAGTAATCAAAGATCACTGCCATATGATTCCTGGTTAAACATCATTTGAAATCTAATAAATAAGTGACTATAAATAAAGCCAGCATGCAGACTCAGCCCCTCAGCGCACGGCAGTCTCAGCTCTTATTTTTAGCCTAAGGTGCCTTGGGCGCTACTCCTGTGGTTCAATGTTGAGTTAATTTTTCTTTCTCTCTCTCTCTCTCTCTCTCTCTCTCTCTCTCTCTCTCTCTCTCTCTCTCTCAAATGTCTGCAAAGGAAATCTGTAGAGGCAGGGAAGGGAGGAGCTGCAATGTGGTGTCTTCCCTAAAGTATCGCACTGGTCTGGGTCAGGCTATGGCCATGCCCACCATCTCCCCAAATCTCCATGCCCATGCAGTATGGCCAGTGATGTTGGGGTTCCATGTGGGAACACACCAGGGAGGGACTGAGTATAGGGGACCAAGCACAGGGCTGGCACTCAAGAAACCTGGTTCAAGTCCTCCGTGTTCTGTGTGGCTGCCCTTGGTCCTTCCAACTAGAGTTTTTATACTTGAAATATCAGGTGTTATTGAACTCACCTGTAAAGGCTAAAAAACTGAACTATGAGACTTGTAGGAAATGCCATGCACAGAGCAGGTATTCGGGAACTTGGAGGCTACTCTGTCTCCTGGATGCAGCCTTTCCAAGCCATGGCCCACAGCCCTGTCATTTATTCTACTCTGGGTGGCAAAAGTACGAGTTTATGAGAAGAACAAGAAACTCCAAATGTCAGTATGCCCATGGCCCCTGGACCACCAGAGCCCACCACTGACCCCTGGAACCAATGCCTAGCACTCAGCCCTTCCTTGTTCTTCATGGGCCATTTATCCTGTGCATCTAGGACATGTGCCAACAAAATGCCCCATTTCCTTGTATTTCCCAGGCAGCACAGCTCAAGACAAGACCCTGTCTTGTTAGGTAAGTTCCAAGGATAGAGGAACAGGCTACACCAGCCACAGATGCTATGCCTTCCAACGCCTCCCTCCCAGTAGTTGCTTCTTAAAATGCAAGGAGTCCTGTCCTCTCTGGAAGGATGACAGGCAGAGTAAGAGTCTTCTGGGACTCTGGGGGAATATTATTTTCTCTCTGGGCCTCATGGTAGGAAATAAACACGTCACTCCATGCTGAACCCCAGCAAAGCTCACGTGACAGCCTCAGTTAAAATTTAGCTTGTACACCACTTTGCTGGCGCCCTGACATGTGAGAAGCAGTGAGATTATTAAATCAATGTGATAAAGCACTTCCTGTTACACAGCCCCTTCCCAGCTATATCTCGCCTGCCAAAACAGCCTCAATTGCTATAATGTGACCAAAGACTTTGGCTCTAATACTAAAAGCTGCCTGGTTCTTGTGAAAAATGGACAGTGGCAGTGGGAGTCCAGAAATACATCTAGGGAAAAGACTCTGAAGGCGGAGTCTCTGGCATCTAGCACTGCTCACAGGGAAGATTTTCTGTGACCCATTCTTCCACCTTAGAGGCCAATACAGGAGTAGCTGCGTTAGGCAGACTCCTGGCTCCTGAGAAGGTGTTACCTCCCCTAGTAAAAGGGACACAGACTCCATAAAGGTTCAATTCGATGACTGAGTCTGAGATGGAGAGATGACTGGGATCATCTCTGGGGTTGAGTCTAATCTCCAAAGCCCTTAACCTTGGAGAACGTTTCCCAGCTACAGTCCATGGGACTCAAGATAAGAATAACTCAACCAAAAAAAAAAAAAAAACTCAACCTACCACTGCTGGCTTTGAACATGGAGAGAGAGAGCCACGAGCCTAGCACTTGGTGCGGTGCAAGCTGGGAAGGGCTCTCAGCTGACAGCCAGCAGGAAAATGGGGATCTTGGTCCTATAACCACGAGCAAGTAAATTGTACCCGTGACCCAAATGAGCAGGAAACAGATGCTCCCCAAGAGCCTCCAGGAAGGAATGTCTTATCTTAGCTCAGTAAGACTTCTGAACTACAGACTGAGATAATAAATTTGTCTTGTTTAAGCTGCTAAATTCATGGTAATTTGTTATGGCAGCAATAGAAAAACTATAGTAATAGCAATAATGCAGGCACTACTGATAACGGCTATTATTTATTGACTTCCTACTGACTGTCAAGCATTCTGCTAGCTGTTTTCCATACGTTATCTCTCACGTAAACCTTGATAATCATGTAAGGTGAATTTATTATCCCCATTTTATAGCACTCAATGGAGGCCAAATAATTCAATTTGCACAAGGTCATATGGAAAACTATAATTTAATTCCTATCTCCATGTTAGACAAGGCCACACTATTCTACTGCCCTGTGAGCACCATCCAGTTACTTTCCAGAACTGTTGACTGCCATTCTGTGAAAGATACAGAAGAACTGAAACTAATATTTACTAGATATTACAATATGTGATATTCTGCTTATGGCACATTATATTAGTTAATATCAATTAATTAACTAATTACATATTCTATTATTCCCAGCTTAGAGATAGGACATTGAGTGTGAGAAAGGTTGAGACATTTCCTTCAACACATGTGACTAGTGAATAAGATTCACAAACATCAAGTCAAACTCCAAGACCAGACTTGTTTCACAATGCCTGGGACACCAAGAATTGAATGTGAACTCTGTGATGTCCCACAGAACCATCTTAATGGCTTTATAGTAAGATGGACACCAATTTCAGACTCAGCCGGAAGCAACCAGAAGCCAATAGCAGCAAGTCTCTAGAAGCACAGGTAGCCCTGCCTCTTCTGCCTGGGATTCTCCTGGGTGCCTCCTAGCTCTCTAGAAGGGCATCCCCCTTGATAGCTGAGGGAGAGGATGATTAAATAAAAGGAAATCACGGAAGATGGAAACTCGGAGATGATTTTGCTACCCTACTGCATCTTCAACAACCACACTGATTGCCAATTGACCTCAATTCCTTTAGCACTCTTATTTTTTCCAAAATGGTCTCCGATTAGCATTCAGCCTTCATTCCCATATTGAAGGGACCTTTTCATTTTCAACTGCCCCAAGGAGTACACAGAGAATTTCTTACCTCAGGGCTTCAGAAAGGCCTCCCCCTTCTCTAGGCTGTTGGCTAGAGATTTTAGGGAGTCTTCCCCAGAGATCTGAACACACCCAACGGAAGCCTACCTTAGCACAGGCTGTTGACTAGAGTTTCCTGGGAGCAACTCCTGAGGCAGCTTTCTGCAAAGGCCTCGGGGATCTATATTCTTCCCTTCTCTGTCATCTCTCAGAGAATCCCCGCTCTTTCATCTGTGAGCTCAAACCTCAAAGTCTCATGTTGTTAGATCCCTGCCACTGGGGGAAATTTATGAGTACTGCCAGCAAAGTGCTTTCCCTCCCTTTTCTGTGTCACTGTGTGCTCAAAAGACCATGTCCTAGAAGTGGAAAAGCACAGCTTGGAGGAAGCCATAGAGGAAACTTAATGTAGGGAACATCCTCCCGCACCCCCACCCCCCACCCAGTTCCTTAATATAGATATCTTTGCCGAGCGTGGTAGCACACGCCTTTAATCCTAGCACTTGGGAGGCAGAGGCAGGTGGATCTTTGTGAGTTCGAGGCCAGCCTGGTCTACAGAGTGAGTTCCAGGACAGCTGGGGCTACAAGGAAACCCTGTCTCAAAAAGACAAAAACTAGATAGATAGATAGATAGATAGATAGATAGATAGATAGATGATAGATAGATAGATGATAGATAGATAGATAGATAGATAGATAGATAGATAGATAGATAGATAGATAGAAAGATATCTTTAGACCCTAGGGCAAGCTACTATCAAAGAGCTGCTTTGACCTAACTATTTGCAAGAAGATAGTTCCCAGGCCAGGTTGAGTCCTGCAGCCAGGGCTAAGTGAGAATGAGCCTACCACAGGGCTCTGAGTTTAGAGAAAACATCTCCACCAGGCTGTAGCACATTGCCTCTGATAGATTAGAAATAGATGAGGGCCATGCCCTACCTTTGACGCAGGGGACCACATCCAATCTAGAAGGAAGAAAACAAAACTTCTAGGAGCAAGGGTAACCAGGGAGTGGAGTTCAAGAAACAACACGGAAGGCTCAAGAGGTGAATCTGAGAAGAGGAGGACGCTACGGGAGCAATGAGATGACATCATTTCAGCTCTCAGAGACACCTTGACAGGGAAGAGCACCAGACCTGCCCTGGATGGACCCAAAGGATGGTTAGAACTAAGACACCGGGCAGAGAGAGACAGATTTGGGCCCAAGAGCAAGAAAAACCAATGGTCATCATTATGCAAAGGCAGAATGGGTTAGACCGGGGTCCCTGCCACCATTCGGGTTTTGTGAAGGTAAGCACAGGCAGGCAGCCATGCTGGGGAAGGCTCCTGGCCAACAGCAGCAGTGCTAGGAAAGGGCTGGAACCCAGCTGGGTTCAGGCCTCTGGACTCTCAGAAGACTGGGACAGGTAAAGCCTGACCACAGTCCCAGAGGAGCCTGACTAGAGTCCAGTAACAAGGTAAGTTCTCAAAACTCAGCCACAGGATGGAGATGCGGCAGCTCCAGAGGCCACATCCAGAGGTGAATTATGGACCTCTAAAGCCTGGTGTTTGGATCTGAGGGACAAAGTAAGATTCTCAACCAAGGTTCATATGGATGCTAAGTCATTTGACTAGGCTAGGATTCCTCAGAACAGGAGCAAGAGCAGCCGCAGACCCAGGGTTGGGCTCAGAAAACATGGAACAGGGAGCCCATGCATCACTGCTCTGCTCTGTGACAAAGGAGCTCTTGTTAGGAGCTGCTGCCCTGTCAGGTGGCCCACTAGTCTGTGTCCACCAAAAGCTCCTTTGGAGCCTCCCTCAGGTCTGTGTAATTCATTTATCCATCCAGAAGATATTTACTGAGCACCTGCTACTGCACACCGGGTATTATCTTAAAGTGCTGGGGAAAGAGCAGAGACTCAAAGAGTCTCCTTCATGGGAGGATTCAGACAAGAAACAAACAGGATCAGAATGTAAGATGTGTTCTATACAAAGTAGAGAAGACTAGAAAATAGTAGGGGTGGGAGAGGGAGTAGAGATGGTTAGGGTGTAACTGTGATGCTACGAATGAACCATGCTGATATCCAGAGTTCTCTAGGCAGAAAGAAGAGCAGGTGCAAAGGTCCTGGAGTATGAACTCATTTAGTTTGTTTTGGTGGCAAAAGATGCTCATGGGTCTGGGCTGTTGTGGCATGGGCAAGAAGCAGGATGTAAGACATGAGAACAGAAAGAAACAGTATCACAGACCATGGAGGCCCAGAGCACCATGAAGACTTTGTGTTTACTGTGATGAGAAGCCAGTGCAGGGTGAAAGCAGAGACCCGACATGACTCAACTTTTATTTTATTTAAAAATACTTTATTTTAGCCAGGCATGAGGCAGAAGCAGGTGGATCTCTTTGAGTTCAAGGCCAGCCTGGTCTAACATAGTGAGTTCCAGGCCAGGTGCGGCTACAGGGAGACCTTGTCTCAAAATATCTGTATATACGTTTTTTTGCTTTATGTGTGTGAATGTCTCACCTACATGTATGTAAGCATACTATGTGTATGTAATACCTGTGGAAGCCAGAAGAGGGCATCAGATCCCCTGAAAGTAGAGTTACAGTTTTTAGACACCATGTGGGATCTGAGAACTAAACCCAGGTCCTCTGCAAGAGCACCCAGTAAGTACTCTGAGCCATCTCTCCAGCCCCATTCAACTTATATTTTAAAAGAGCAGCTCTTCCTGCTGGTTCTGAGACCAAGTGACAGCACAGAAGACAGGCAGGGAAACAAGTAAGAAAGCTCTCAGTAATCCAGGGAAGAGAAAGGGTGACTCAGAACAGAGAAGGGATACCTGGGGCAGTAGGAAGCAGTCAGGTTGTAATGGGTGAACTTAGAGGTACAGGTGACAGGACTGCTGATGGCAAGGGGGGTAGTGTGAGACAGGGAATTATGGGATGAAAGATGGCTCTGAGGTTTGGAGCTCAAGTTCAAGCAGATAGGAAGGCATTACTGTGGGAGAGTGGGTTTATGTGTACAGACATATGAATCCATGCATGGACATGTGGATGTCAGAAAATGATACTGGGTATCTTCTCTGCCCCACCCTCCAACACTAGAGTTACAGGTACATGCAGTCATGTCTGGCTTTTTACAGAGGTGCTGGGGATCTGAACTCGGTTCTCATGCTTACACCGCAGGCACTGTTACCCACTGAACCATCTCCCGAGCTCTGGCATTGCCATTTATAAGCAGAGAAGCGATGAAGTAGGATAGGAGGAGACCATCAAGAGTTCGATTGCAGACATGCCTTATTTGAGTTTGTGCAGCCATTCAAGGTAGGGATGACAAGTAAGTAGCTGTGTGGATAGGTCATGAAGTGCGTTCAGAGATAGAGACTACAGGATCATAAACAGTTAGATACTTAAGACCAACATTACAGTGGAAAAAAACAAACAGAGAAAATGTCCAAGGTCAAAGTCCTGGGAAACAGCCATACACAGAGAGCAAGAGATGAGGGGAAGCCAGCAGGATGGCTCGGCAGATGAAGGTGCTGCTAAGCCTTGTGCTCAGAGTTCAATCACCAGGACCCACATACGCTGGAAACAAAAAAACAACTCCCACAAGTTGTTCTCTGACTTCCACATATAATTTTTTAATGAGAGAGATGGAGAGGGAATAGAAAGGGCCTGAAAATGAATGGCCGGTGAGAGAGCAAGGACCGAGATAGCACATGATCCAGAATCAAAGGGGAAAGGTGGAGAAGCCAGGCGGAGGGAGGCTAGGCCAGTGCTGCTGCTAAACCCGTAAGATAAAGCCCGGGATAGACCTTTGGACTTAGCAATATGGGCATCACTGAGGAGAGCTAAAAGCCTACTGGGGGTAGGGAAAAGTCCTTTTGACAGAAAAGGAGAGGAGAGGAATCAGGACTGCCTTGAATAGGCAACTCTTCTGCAGAGCTTCTGTGAAAGGAAGGATAACACAGGGAGCATGGACAGCTAGAGAGGCGCAGGGGTTAAAGGATTTGTCACCTGGGACAGCACTCCAGTGTCCATGACACTTGAGTGTAGAGATGACAGAGCCCATTCTCACAGGATGCTAACAGGATCCTGGTACAGATGGAACTCAAGTAAGGTTTTGAAAACCTTTGCATAAAATAGGTAGGTGAGTGTCAGGGAAGTCAGAGCAGTGCCGCGTGAGCGTGTGCACAGCCCACCCTGAGAATTCCGGAAACAAGAACTCTCCAAACCAGGTGGGGGTAAAAAGAAAGCAGATTTTAGAAAAAGGAAAAAGACAGGATGGAAGATGGGAAAGGTGCTCCAAGTAGGGAAAGACCAACGAACAGCCTAACGAGCCCTGTAGTGCAATTAATAGAAGAGGTCACTTCCCAGCACTGCCAAACTCCTGACACTGTCCTAAGAGCTTGCTCAGTAGAAAATCAACTAAATTCTCCTAAACGCATGAAGTAGGGTCTAGGACCTCATGTTACAGAGGAAGAAATTGAGGCATTGAAGAGTTATAGTCTTGTCCAAGCTCTAAAACTATTAAGGGTAGAGTTCGGAGTCATAAGTGGGCAAATTGGTTCCAGAGCCCATGCCCTGAGCTAACCTCTGCATTGTGCTGGAACCTTCCAGAAGCAAGCCCCAAGGTTTCCTATAACATACCTGACTCTATTTCCCCCTTCTTATGTAGGCCCCCATCTCTGTGGAAACACCACATAAGCCACCTGGGTGATTCCAAGTGAAAAGACTGAGATCAAAGGGAGACACATGAGGTAGCCTTGTTCAGACCACCCCAGATGACTGACCACCCTCATGTGATTTCTCCACCTGAAACAAAGTGAGAGGTACTTAAGAGGTTGTGGCTAATGCCTGCTGCCCTGAGACAGGGCAAAGCAAAGCGTCTCTCTTTTAAATAAAAGATAACACCAGCAGGTTCTTCAGTTCCAGAGATTCTCGAGCAGGGCTGGTCATAGAGTCACCCATGGCACCTCCCAAGGCCAACACAGGAGGACTGTCAGCAGAACCAGAGGGCTGTGCATGCCAGTACGTGGAAAGCTAGACCAGGATTAGCCTAGGTTGTCTCTACAATGCTCCTCATCAGGGTGAGTTAAATGGGCCAAGGCAGCCCAGCCCAGCCCAGCCCAGCCCAGTAGAAGCTGACTGACCGGGCACTAGGAGAGAGGAAACACATACTGAGAAGAGGGGCTGTTGGTCAGCCTGTAACCGTCTGCAGGATCCTGACACCCAGTACCCCCCAGCAGCCCCCATAAACCCTTCAGGGAATGTGTCCCTGCTTATCTAGACTAATAAGAGCTAAGTATGACCACAGCCTTGCCTGCAGCTGAGCTGTAAGGCTGTGAGTGGGATGTTCTGGCTCAGCCGATGCTCAGGAGTATGTCCCACCCACTCAGACTCACACACCAGGTGCTCACCTAAGATCTCACAGCCGCTTCTCCCATCCACCCTGCATCCATAGCCACAGGGAGAAGGGGCACACCCCAAGAGCTGGACTACATCACAGAACAAAAGGATCAGGAAACTATTTAGAACTTACCTGGCTTCTCCAAGCAATTGGAGCCAAATAAGGTCATGGCTTTAATTAGACATCTGGCTGCATGAACGGAAGCTCTTGTTAATAGTTATTAATGAAGCCACAAGGATACCTGAGAGTATCTCCCCATGCGAGTAGGAGACCAAAGCTGTTTATCACAACACCCCAGCTAGCAAAGGTCCTAGGGGTAACAGGTTCAATCCTTGATTTGATGCTGCAATCCCCTTTCAGCCTCTCTGTGGGCACCTGGTGTCCAAAGAAGCCCATTTCACCTGCCAGGAAGACATTTATAAATATGAAATCAAAATGTCTTCATAATTTCCATAGTTCTGTCCCTCTTCTCCACAAACACATGCTGCGAATAGCTCACTCCCCCATCCTAAGGCTTTGTAAGCTGTTCCACAGAGATAGAGACAGGTTATTACCATGGCTGGATCTTCCAGGACCATGTTGCTCTCTGCTCAACCCAATGGTGACTGTCAAGTCCACTGGCCGCCTTCCCAGACAAGGCTGAACCTTGCTGAACATCTAAATGGGGAGCAGATAACATCACTGAAGGACAAAATAAAAGCCCCCAGGGAATCCAGGTTATTCCACCACAAATAAGCACAGCAGCCACACAACCAAAATGATATGGAACTCAGCTTCATCATCTAGGACATACAAGTCACAGAATCAGGGCCCCGCTGTCCCCCCCGACATCCTTGCCATTGTGACCTTTCCAGTTCCCTTCCAGAGACACACCGCAGTACACTGAAAGCAAAATAGAGAAGCCAGGCTTACCAAGTAGGTCACTGCCATGATTTGCCCATTCTTTTTGGTTCAGCCTCATTTTGTGAGGCCTAGCCATGGGAACCCAGGCCCCTGGTAGTTTGAATCCTACCCACAGGGAACATGCTGCCAAAGGCTATTTATTCAGGACCCTGCCACCTCCAGATTCTATTCAGTTCACATCCTCTGACATAACCACTCACTTCCACAGGAGTCGGTAAACCTGAGAGTCTTAGGCAGACCTCACAGCAAGCGTTCCCTCCTGCGTGCATCACAGGTGACTAGGAACCAGCTAATGCTCCACAGCACTCTAAAGCACGGCACTAATGTCACCAGGTGTTTGGGACCATGCTCCCAGCCTTATCACCCACCTTCTTATCTGTGGAGTGTAGAGTCTAGTCCTAATTCATTCCAAAGTTCTCAAGGGAATGCACTAAGGTCTGAGGTATGGCCTGCACTGAGCCTAGAAAGGCTGAGAGAGAGGATGGACATCCTAGACGCAGTCTATGTAGCACTCCTAAGTAGAAGATGGATGACAGCACAGAGCCTGAGGGCCTGGGTGAGTGCCTAACTCCTGCCAGTCCTCTCACATCCACTTTAAAATATGTGGGTGGGGCATCTGATGCCCTCTTCTGATCTCTGCAGCATTGCACAACACAGGTGCACAAACCTACATGCAGACAGTACACTCATACACATAAAAAATAATAAATAAATAAATAAATAAAAATTTTTTTAAAAAGGTGGGCGCAGAGATGGAGCATAGAGGTCCAGAGAGCCCTGTGAGTGAATACACGGGTGTATACAGACATGTATCCACTCTTTTGGAGGCAAAACAACATTTTTTGCATGTGTTACTTTTCTTATTACTGTGACCCAAATACTTGACAAGAAGGAGCTTATTTTGGCTTACAGTCCAAGGGAGTACAGTCTGTCATGGTGGGAGAAGCATGAAGCAGCTGGTCCCACACTGTTCCAGAGTAAAGAAACAGAGTAGACAGGAATTAGGAGTGGGATATAAAGCCTCCAGGCCCGCCCCCATGGCCCACTTCCTCTAGTGAGGCTCCACCTCCTAAAGGTTTCCCAACTTTCCAAAACAGTGTCACCAGCTGGGGACCAAGTGTTCACACATGAGCCTATTGGGGGGACATTTCGTAGTCAAACCACAACACTTTCCTAACTATATATCTTGTGGGCTACCAGTAAAATTGGTTGGCATGATTCAGCACTGATTCATCCTGGGAGAAGGGACACTAGAAAACTAAAAAGTCAGCTCAAGACTCAAAACTGGTCATAGATTATTAATTTAGCAAGCAATAGGCAAGTCTAGTACTATGGGCCAGGCACTGGGCTAGACCTTGAGAGGAAACCCATGAGTAAGACAGACAGTGCCAAGAGGCTCACCAGTAGAGAGTCCTGTCCCTGAAACCTTTCCATATTCCATATGAAGGAGATAGTCATCGATTTCTATCTGTCACCATTGTGAAAGGCCAACTGATTATCTATCTGGATGACTCAATTTGGAATGAAGATAAAAAGTTGCACAGCAACCAAAATTTCACAAATCAAATCATGTGGTAACATCTCTAGAGGATCCCACTACTCAAAACCCCATGTTGAATCCTCTATAAGGCAAAGAAAACAGTGGGCTGATGTGAGTCTCAGTGCAACCAGTAGATTTAATACACAGCCAAATAAGATCAGAAACCAGTGGCTTACTCTTCCCACTTGTCTCCCCCACTGTCCTATTAGCTTCTTCTTTATAACGTCTGAATGCTCCAGGTTGGACATTCTCTGCACAGGATTGGAGCTCACTGGAGGAAACCAACTAAGGAAACGATTGTAAAGTGCTCGGGGGTCCTAGTGAGGAGAGAGCCAATAAAGTTGAGCTCTTGCTGCTTCACAGCGCTGGAAAACCATAAACAAGAAAGCGGTTCTATTGCTGCTGTAGTCTGTGACGTGTCGTGTGTGTGGTGCCGCCCATGCTGAGCAGGGCTCCCCTCGGCACCGGGACCGAACCTCTGAAGTTCCCCAGCCTCAGTTTTCTCATCTGTCAGCTAGACTTAGGCAATTCATTGAAGGTAAAAGCACAAGCCTATGTAAGCAATAGTTATTCCAGCTTTCAAGTTTTTAACACAACACATTGGCTGTGACTGCCACAATGATGGGGGATGGCCGCTGACCCCAGAGCACCATTAGCTGCAAGAGAGCAGAACAGAGAATAACTTTGAAGGCAACAGACTCAACTTCTAGTACCTATGTGACTTTAGACAACTTATTTAAACTCCCTCAGCCTCTGATTCTTCATCTATAGCAAGGGGTTGTTACCTCCAACATGAAGATAAATGACATGTGGGAATACCCAGCCCAGGCCTGGCAGAAACTAAGGCCTTTCCACGTGGGAGTTATTATTTTGATGATTATTATTTAGCACCATATCCTCAGTGCTTACCATGCAGTCAATAAAGATCTGTTAAGTGAATGAATGAATGAATGAATGAATGAATACTGAAACCAATGTATTTATTATTACAGCCAAAGCTTAACCCAATCAAGATCTCTGGATAACTCTCTTCTCTTCTATGTCAAATGAATGAATGGACATTTCATCCTTCTTCTCTTTCTCTTTTCTGCTCCTTCTCACAAGTCTGCCCCCTTTAAGCCCAGAGGAGGCCATAAGAAAGCATTTAAAATACCAGTGCCAAACATGTTTCTGGGGAGCCAGGCCTCACAAAGGCCATAGGTTCACTGGGCTGGAGGATGCATTTGCTCACACTGTGTACTAGGTCCTTATATTAGGTGGTCACCCTCCTTTGCAGTTCAGATTCTGGTATTAAAATGCCGACCGCTGAACCATAAACAACCAAAACAGTGTATGTAGCAGGGGATGAGGAAATAGCTGGGGGAAGATGGAGTCTCCCAGCATGATACTGGGGAAGGATTTGCAATAAAAAAACATTTTGGCCAATAGTGATAGTGAAGAGGGGAAAGAGGAGGAGAGGTAGGAGAGAGAGGAAGAAGAGGAAAGAGGAGGAGGAAGAGGAGGACCAGGAGAAGGAAGAGGAGCAGGAGAGGAGAGGGAGTTGTGGGAGATGCTTTCTAGGCAGTGAGGACATAATGGGAATTATGAGGCTTCAAGCAGAGTAAGGGAATTGGTAGAGCTTGGGTAAGTCTCCATGCACACTCAGCAGCAGGGAACTCAGTGTGTCTGCAGCACAGACCTAGAAGGAAAAACCAAGGCAGACCGGACAGCCCAGCATTCATCAATTAATAAGTACTTAGTAAGTACCTAACTCATCAAAGGCATTGGCTAATGTTTGAAATTTTTCCACAAGGCTTTAGAGAAAACTAAAAGAAAATGACCTTCACCCTTTTTTGGGGGGGTGGCTGAGGGACATCAAACCAGGAGTCAGGGCCACGAGGCCCACTAGGCTCTCTAGGCTAACCACTACTAAGCACATGACCTTGGCCACACCGCTCCTCCCTCTGGGCCTGTTTGTTCATCTGGTAAAAATGAGTAGGCTGGATACGTGGTCCTCATCATCCTTTATAGCAAGATAGAACAGCCATGATCACTTTAGGTTAGGGAAAACTGCAAGGATGGGTGGGGTCTTCTCGGAACATTTATTAACTTGTGATTCCCCAGTCATTGCTCAGAGGACCCAGAGGGACAGAAGCAAAATCAAAAACCATTTTTGGAAGATAGATGACCGAAGGAGTCTGACATATGTGCACGAGTTTGCGGAATTTATGCTGGTAGCCTTACAGCCATAAATAAAATCCCTTTCTCTTACCCAAAACCTCATTCGGGGGGTAAACAGCAGACATGGTAATAGGCAATTTGGCTGTATCTCCTGCCCCATGCCTCACTTGAATGAAAAACAGTCATCACAAGGCAGGGTAATGGGCTTGGCTGCCTCTTTACAAACATCCATATTGTCACCAGCGACAAGTGGGGCTGAGGATGGAGCAGACCGGACAATTTATCTCCGAGATTCCCTGTCCAAGTGTACATCCCTGCTCTGACAGCCATCTGTTATGAAATGACGGGGTGGTGAAAAGCCCCAGAAAAGCTCGTATGAGGGACCGGTGTGACCCCTGGGAAGGCGGGGGAAACAGTGGTCCTTCTCTTTTCCATGCACCGCTCAAGGACTTGGGAGCCCCGGGCACTATCCCCACAGACCCGGTCCATCTGTGAACAAGACTGCCTGGCACGAGGCACTGCTATTTGTGTTTTCCTGACCTATTTCTCTTCCTAACTTGCCCTACTCCACTTTCCCTCTGGAGTCTGTGGAATTAGCACCTTGCAACCTGTACCACGGGGACTTTAAAAGGCACCTGACTCACAAAGCATCAATAAAAATAAAAAAATAAAGAAAATGGACACTCATTTGATCAACTTGATTGAACATACAAGCCCGCCCCCCCACCCCCCGCTGGATGGTGGGGCTGTGGGGGTTTGGGCACAACAGCCCGCAAATTGGTTTTACATGAGGGATGCTTGTACTCATAAATTATCACTTATTGCTAAAAAATGAAAAAATAACTAAGAGAAAGATACAGGACAGTTATGGTAGAATGCATGATCTGGGATGGGGTGGGGTGGGATGGGGGGGAAGGGAAAGGGAAATATGCCTGAACTGAATTGGAAAATGATGTATGAAATATACAAAGCATCAATAAAAAATAAAAAATAAATTTAAAAAAAGGCACCTGACTCCCAGGATAACCAGGGAGATAAGGAAACCTGTCCCCGGCACAACCATTGCAGACTTCCTTTTCCTTCTTTGGCTGCTTTGCCTTAGCTATGTATGCTTCCTGACTGCTGTAGGCCAGACTGAATTTGACCTTGGTGGACAGCAGGGTCTCTGGCTGGAAATCAGCAGGAAGGCACCAGACAGGAACCAAAACTAGGGACAGGCAGAGCCACAACAGAGTTAGACAAACATTGCTTAGTGTGGGAGACTGCAGGGATCCCTCAAACCACTCCTGCTAAGCCAGCAGCCAAGACAATGATTGGCATGTGCTTCTCTCCCAGAGAACCAAGGCCCAGAGAGGTGAGGCCGGGAGGCGAGGCTGGGAGGCGAGGCTGGGAGGCAATGCGATTCCCACTCCAGCACTTTCCGCTTCCCATTAGTGACAAATGGAAATTGATGGGCTGCCGCTTTATCCGCTCTGTTATGGGGGAGAAAACCTTGCAGCAAATGCTAGATAACTGTAGGCATCTTATAAATTAAGCATCTTAAGGATATGAACCATTTTTGCATCACCACTAAGCAGAATTAAATTAGGTTTTATAGTTTCTATAGAAATGAATGAGGAAGGGGGAGGGAAAATTCTGTTTTTAATGCCTTTTCTTAAGCAAGCAGAAGAGGGACTTGAGAGCAGGGCTGAAGGGAGAATTGAATTGACTGTCCATATTTTAGACTTCGATCAGTGACCAATACCTTCACATGGAGAAATATATCCACAAGGCTCTGCCTCTGACAGGTGACCTCTGACCTGACTGGAGTCTCAGCTGCTGACCTGATTCTGCCCATGCCCAGGCCTCCTTCCCACAAACGGAGTGCTAACCATATTCTGATGCCCTTAAGGCCAGTCTTAATCATCGTGGGAGGGGATTCTTCAGCTTTTAGTCATTCTGCAGTCCAGCAACAAGCGTCATTACTCTAGATCAGCCTCCAGACCTTTCGGCTTCAGGTTGAAGATCCAGGTCTTGGCGTGGGAACCCTGTTCCACCCACTTCCAGCAGTCTGCCAAGATGGGCCTGACAGTTATCTGGCTGCATAACTTGCCTGGTATTCGATGCCCTCTAGAACTATTATCTCACCCTAATGGTGAGTCTTGCTCTTAGGCAATTCTTCCTAGGACAACAAAAAGTTAGACGTCTTAAAGTGGGCACCCAACTTGTGTGTCCGCAGTGACCCATGTCCCATATATACATGGAGACATTCCTGATCTCTGACAGCCTCCCACCTGTCCTGATTCCACAGTTTCCTTGGGCTGGGCTAGCAGATGGTTGCTCTGCATCAGCTGGCAAACCAAGGCTGTGTCCCCAGGTCCCAGAATTGGCAGTGCCTCAGCCTCAGTTGACCAGGCTTATCCAGTCCTGGCAGGGGAGAAAGTGCTTGACTTCCTGGGCCCTGCCTGTCAGGACATAGGGTGCCACTGGTTGGTACAGGTGGCTGCCTTGCTTGGCCAAACCGAGAAGATCATGTCCAGAGTGACAAGGACAAGGGAAAGACTGAAGGACTGATGTCCTCCCTCTCAGACCCGGTCTATGGCCAGCAGATAGCAACTCAAAGCTCATCCAAGAGGCTGAGCCAGAGTCACCAAGCAGACTCCTGGCTTCCTTGAAAATGTGAGACACAGCGCCCTCTCCAGGATCCTTCCTGTATTGATCAGAAGAAAGAGGCAACCTCTTAGGTCCAGCCCTGGATTCGAAAGCTCCACGGTCATTCTCACCATCCTTTGTCACTTGCAGATGTCCTTTCACATGCTGAATCTGTTGTAACTGTACCAAGGAGTTAGCAGCATTTTATTCTAGACACTGGGGGAGCTTGGCAGGAAAAGCAGTTGGAAGCTGCCAGCTTGATGTTGCCCTGCACAACATCGACATCCACATCTGTGTCCACCTCTGCTTCCACCGCCCCTCCACACTGATCACAGCCACACTTGGCAACAGCATAGTACAGGGTCAGGGAGGGCTGCTCACGGAGCCCGGGAGACACAAAGATGTCCCTCCCCTGTGCACACATGGGGTAACATTAAGAGCATCGTCCAGAACCAGGCTGCACTTACCGATCCTCAGGGAGTGTGGGCTGCAGGCGACCAACACGAGCCACATAGGAAGCAGCACCAGAGGTGGCGCCAAGACGCGGGGCATCTTCTATAACTCCTCATGGAGCCCTCTGCTGGTCTGGGCATGACATAACGCTGTGAGGGAGCAGAGGGAGCATGTGAGTCCTGTGCAGGCTGAGGGACCAGAGAGAGGCTCTAGGGAGTTCCCAGAACCTCAGTGGGGAGGGCTGACGATCCCTCCAGAAGAGCTTCTGGCAGTGCCCGTGGGAGAACTGCAGGCAAAGCTACGTAATTGGAACTTTGTCTTTCCTCCCTAAGCCTGCCAGGGTTCAAAGAAGACCCAGATTCTAACTCTAGACTCTCCATGCACACAGGGCAGGCTGCTGCAACAGGTTGCAAAATTCATGGTGCTTCACATTCCTTTCAAAAATCTCTGGTGGGTCTGGTGTGGGGGCGCACACCTTTAATCCTAGCACTTGGGAGGCAGAGGCAGGCAGATCTCTGTGAGTTCAAGGCCAGCCTGGTCTACAGAGTGAGCTCTAGGCCAGCTGGGACTTAAAGGGAGACCCTGTCTCAATAAATAAATAAATAATTAAATAAATAATAAAATAAAGTAAAAATAAAATCTCTGATGGGAGAAAAAGATCTTCAGTTTCTCCTAAGGAATACAAACCACAGGTGAGCAGAAGAGACAACCATGGGAGGGCTGTCCCCAGCCCCTGGCCTGCAGGGTGGATCAAGAACCAGCCATCTGTGTGGTCGCCACAAGACTTCTCTTTGTGTCAGCTCAGCTCCCTCACTGTACAAGTGGTAACAAGGCTGTCCTAGTGCAGCCAGTCTAAGGACTAAGATGACACGGGGGAAGCCACCGTGTGCAAGGCTTTCAGTAAATGAGAGACTGCACACGCACTCGTTCCAATTTCAGAGCTGGGATGGGAGACATCTCCTCCCAGCAAATACAGAGGACAGAGACACACATCCCAGATCAGCAGACTATTTTCACATCTGTGTCTGCTGCTTGCTGCAAACTAAGCACTTCCTTCCTCTTTCCTCTACCTTCTCACCTACCTGATGTCCAGGTCAGAACTGTTGAGGGTGCTGTCTCTCCCCAAGACACCAAGGTCACTAAGTCTCCAGGACCCCCTCAGAGTAGCCAGCCTTGTCTGCCTCATCACTGGGGTAAAAGTAGGGACCCTGAGCATCTGTATATGCTAATCCTATGTATCCCCAGAAGAGAATAGTATTAAAATCTGTCCATCTCCCACTCCCTAGACAATGAACAGAAAACCAGGCAAAAACCTTGAACAGACACTTCACTAACAAATACATCCAAATGGCCTATAGCAATTGAAAAGATGCTCAGATTGGCTGGGCATTAAGAAGATACTATTTTAAACCACTCTAATTATCAAGTGTTAGTAAGAGCAAGGAGCAAGGAGAACTTTCATATAGTATTGGAGGGAGAATAAATTGATACAACTGCTTTGGAAAACTGGTCTGTCCGAACTTGCCATACCCGCTCATGAGCCAGCAACCCCACTCTCTGGTATTTCTCTAAGAGCAATGAATGTATATGCTCACCAAAGGCAGATCCTTGAATTTTCTTCACATCAGTGATCTTTGTGTTTGTCCAAACTGAAAACTACCCTAGTATCCAGCAGCAGAGTGGAAACACTCTGATGTGATCCACAACAGATGACTGTGCAGTCATCCAACAGGATGTGATAGAGGCAGGAAAAAGAATAACTGAAGACCACACGCAATAGCATGAGGGGAAAAAACAATACCAAGGGGAAAAAACAGACACAAAACTATATACAACGTGATTCTAAAATGCAACATAGATAAACACGCTGTGTAGTCAGAAGTCTATTCATGGAAAAAAAAATTGTCCTTGAAATGATGTGTTAGAAGCAAGCAGGACCAGGCTGGAGAGGTCAAGAGCACTGGCTGTTCTTGCACAAGACCCAAGCTCAAATCCCAGTACCCACATGGTGGCTAACAATCGTACATAACTCTAGTTCCAGGGGATCCAATGCCCTCTTCTGACCTCCATGGGCATTACACCACACAAGTGCCCTTACATACATGCAGGCAATACATTCATACACATAAAATAAAAATAATAAATGCAAGCAAGCAGCACCTCCTAGTTTCTCCATGGTTTGGAACTGGCAGAGCCAGAAAATGGCTTGTCAGTGAGGTGGACGATTGAGGGCTGCACTGGAGTTCAATACTGGACAGGAACTCTGGTTATCAGGCCAGAAGGCAAGGAAAAGCACAATAGACTGGAGAGAGATAACTCAGTAGAGTGCTTGCTGTGTAAACATGAGGATCTGAGCTTGATCATCAGCACCCACCAAAACAAAGCCAGGTGCAGCCGTGCATGCAATGAGGGGGAGCACTAGGCTGTCTGTCCAGTCAACTCCCGCGAGCTCCAAGGAGTGAGAGATTCTGTTTCAAAAAACACATGGACAATACCTGAGGAATAATAATATCTGAGGTTGTCCTCTGTTTCCACACATGTTTACGTATGTGTACATGCACATACAGAGAGAAGGTGTAATAGTGCTGAGCCCACACAGAGTGATAGGTACAACACAGTGAGAGAGAACAACAGGGGGGGTGAGGAAGGAAATGATGGTCACAGAGAAAAATGGTCACAGAAACAGCAGCAGGACAACCAGGCAGGGCAGATCTAACTGTTCTGGGAGCTGGCTGGTGTGCTGATGCTTCAGCAGCTCCGTGTCTCATGGTGCAGGAAACAGAACACCATTTGGAGAAGACTGCATGCAGCCAAGCTTGCTGCTTAGGGAAATTAAGTTTCCATACTTCCTTTTCTTCAGAATCCACAGCAAGTATTATCATGCTGTCTCAACTAGCATCCACCTTGCGTCCCAGTGTGGTCCAAGTTTTCCTGAAGCAAGCTCATGGTAAAAATATACTCAGTAGGATTTGGGTCAGAAACACAGGAAGGACTGGAGCTTGCTTTTTCCTTTAAGACTGGTGACTTCCAGGTTAGGGCGGAGGCAGATAAAAAGGGTCGGAGGACTGAGTAGATGGGCACAATTGCATCCAGACACTGGACTTTGGAAAAATGAGAAGCCCACTGTACTCACTCTACCCAATATAGCTGGCTCTCCTTAGGAGTGTCACGGGGATGCCTGAGATCCAGACCCCCCCAAGGGATATCTATGCCAGTCTGGCCCTGGAAATACTTTGAACTAATCTATGCAGAGTAAACTCTGACTGAATAAAATTTCGTTTCATGCTACCGTGCACTCTCAAGTAGGGAAACAGAACCAGCTTGGTACCAAACCACTCCCATAACCATGAGTAAACAATCCACAGAAAGGAAGGATTACCACCCTAGCCTTTGCTCTCTATGAGGAACACAGCCATGGCCCAAGACGACACAGCAAGTTGGCTGGGGTAGGGAATATCCATCTCCTCTTGCCTACATCACCACTATGGCAGATAAAATACTTATTTCAGTGCTTTTTCAATTAAGACTCTTTTTTTCTGACTTGGAACATATATATGTATTTTCTTACCTTCTCCCTTTGTCTTTATTCTTTTAATTAATAGAGGGATAATTATGTTTTCTCTTCCTGTCCTTCTAATAGTCAAATTATTTTATTCTCTATCTCTCAATAGAGATTTCACTTTCTACTTCTCTCTCCCTTTTTTCTTGTAACCATTAATTTCCTGTCATTCCATAAAACTTTTGTATTTATTTCATTTCACCAACACCATTCCTGTTGCTATTGTCAGTGTTGAAAGTTGTGGATGCTGCAGCTGGAACTTGATTTTTACTTTTATTTCTCTGTCTGATTAATTACTGTTTTTTGGTACTTGTCTTCCTCTTTCTGCACAGGGGTGGGGAACCAAGCATGCTAATTCAAATACACTGAGCTACACACTACACTGATTCAGCCCATTTAGGAGTCAGTACACTTTGCTGTAAACCCATCCCAACCCTGGTCTAACTTCAGTGAACATTTAAATGCAACACAAAGGGGAAATAAAGATGTGCAGGTAAAGAACAGAATCTGAATAGTCATAGATGACCTGGATAAAAGTATCAGACAGAGCTGGGTGTGGTGGCGCACGCCTTTAATCCTAGCACTTGGGAGGCAGAGGCAGGCGGATCTTTGTGAGTTCAAGGCCAGTTTGGTCTACAGAGTGAATTCCAGGACAGCTGGGGCTACAGGGAGACCCTGTCTCAAAAAGACACACACACACACACACACACACACACACACACACTCAAATCTATTTGGGCTGGGGTGTCACTTAGTTGGTACAGTGGTTACCTAGTGTGCACAGAGCCCTTGATTCTATTTCCAGCACCACACAACCAGGTATAGTAACAATTATACCCTGCGATTCCAGAACTTGGGAGGTGGAGGCAGAAGAACTGGAAATTCAAGGTTGGGCTAGGTAGATGGCTTGTTCAGTAAAGTGTACTTTACGTGGATCTCCAGTGTCCATGTAAGAACAGTGTGTGGTGGTGCACAGGTAATCTTGGTGCTGGGGAAACAGAGACAGGGGGTGAGGGGTGGAAATCTTTGAAGGTAGTCTTGCTGAATTGGCTAGCTCCAGGTTCAGGGAGAGACCCTGTCTCAAAAAATAAGGTAGAGAGCCAAGTGTAGTGCCACAAGCCTTTAATCTCACCTTTCAGGAGGCAGAGGCAGGCAGATCTCTCTGAGATCAAGTCCAGCCTGGTCTACATAGCAAGTTCTAGGCCAGCTGGGTCTATAGGGAATTCCTGTTTCCCCCCAAAAATAAAAATAAAAATAAAAATAAAAATGAGGGACTGGAGAGATGGCTTAGCGGTTAAGAGCCCGACTGCTCTTGCAGAGGACCCGGGTTCGATCCCCAGCACCCACATGGCGGCTGAGAGCCGTCTTTGACTCCAGTTCCAGGGGAATCCGACGCCCTCTTCTGACCTCTGCAGCATTATACGACATGGGTGTACCAACCTACATGCAGACAGTACATTCATACACATAAGAAATAAATAAAAAATTGAAAAAAATAAAAAATAAAAGAAAAATGAAAGAAAAGAAAAAAAGGTGGACTGGTGAGGTGACTTAGAAGGTAGAAGTGTTGCTGCACACACCTGGCTATCTGAGTTTAATCCCCAGAATCCATGTAAATATATAAGAGAACTGATTCCACAGAATTATCATCTGACCTCCACATGTGAACACACACACACACACACATACAGAGTTCAAGGACATCCTCAGCTATATTGAGGCCAGCCTGAGATACGTGCAACTTTGTCTTCCAAAGAGAAGTTAACCAAACAATAATAAATACATAAAACCAGCCCAGCTGAGCGTGATGGCATATGTCTTTAATCCCAGCACTCAGGAGGCAGAGGCAGGCAGATCTCTGTCGGGTCAAGGCCAGCCAGGTCTACATAGTAAGTTCCAGGCCAGCTGAGGCTACAGGGAGACCCTGCCTTAAAAAGACAAAATATAGGCCGGGCGTGGTGGTGCACGCCTTTAATCCTAGCACTTGGGAGGCAGAGACAGGCGGATTTTGTGAGTTCAAAGCCAGCCTGGTCTACAAGGTGAGTTCCAGGACAGCTGGGGCTACAGGGAGACCCTGTCTCGAAAAGACAAAAAAAAAAAAAAAG
>VZQC01005780.1:5103110-5165943 GCA_009823505.1 Rhizomys pruinosus | reverse complement strand
AGATGTTATAAGCCACAGTAAGACCCTGTCATATTTAACAGGGGGGAAAATTGTAATTCATGGATTAACATATCCAAACATGTGTCTATGCTAAAGTAACCTACCATAACTATTAGTGCTGCTTAAATACCTATATATCTAATTGCTTGTTCTTCATTAGTAGGATCGAAAGGTTATTCCTGGACAAACTGTCAGCCCATGAAAGGAAACAGCCAGAATTGACCAGAGTCCAAGTCAACAGCTCCAGAGAGAGTGGACTGTTTTACCTCTCATCCACCTGTGCCCCTTTTCTAAGCCTAGGGAACAACCTGCGGAAGAGGGGGCGTGGTAGAATGTAAGGGCTGCGATTGGGGTGAATGGTGAAACTACAGCAATGTAGTCTGGACACTCATTTGATCAACTTGATTGAACAAACAACCTGTCACCCCCCACTGGATGGTGGGGCTGTAGGTGTTTGGGCACAACAGCCTGCAGATAGGTTTTGCATGAAGGATGCTTGTACTCATGGATTATCACTTATAGCTAAAAATGAAAAAAAAAACTGAGAGAAAGATGCAGGACAGTTATGGCAGAATGCATGATCTGGGATGGGGTGGGGGTGGGGGGGAGGGAAAGGGAAATAAGCCTGAACTGAATTGGAAAAAATGTATGAAATGCACAAAGCATCAATAAAAAACTAATTTAAAAAAAAATTTTACATATTTTCTACATAGAGATGCTGATGTAGTGACTAAAGATGTAGACCCAATCTTGTGAAAGATTTAGACATCTAGGTACCAGAGGCATTTCAAAGTCCAGACAAACACAACCAGAAGAGAACCTCCTCATGCCATGTTATCGTTTAAATACCAAGAATACAGAAGAAAGAATATTAAAAATTTCAAGAGATATGTACCAACTCATTTACAAAGGCAAACCCATTAGAATAACTTCAGATTTCTCAACAGAAACTCTAAGAGCCAGGAAAGAATGGTATGCATATTTCAGATATGGGAAAACCCTGCTCACCTAGATTACTATCTCAATTGATGTTATCCTTCAGAATTAAAGAAGAAATAAAGACCTTCTGAGATAAACACAAGCTAAAGGAGCTTGTGACCACAAAGACAATATTGCAAAGAATATTCAAAGAGAATGAGGAACACAACTAGGAAAAGCACATGAAAGAATAAATCTTACTAGAAGAGGAGAGAAGCAAATGAGAATTAGAAAATAAATAGGAGGAGCTGGAGAGGTGACTCAGCGGTTAAGAGTGCTGACTGCTCTTGCAGAGGACCCGGGTTCAATTCCCAGCACCCACATGGTGGCTAAGAACCAGTTCCAGGGGAATCCGACGCCCTCTTCTGACCCCTGCGGCATTGCATGACACGGGTGCACCAACCTACATGCAGACAGTACACTCACACATTAAAAAAAAAGAAAGTAACTAAGACACATTAAAAAAAATAAAGATCCAACTGTATGCTGCATGCAAGAAACAAATCACACTGGAAAAGACAAAAATAAGGTGAAAGTAAAAGGCTGGGAAATTACATTCCAAGCAAATGGAATCGAGAAATAAGCAGGAAAGTGATACTCATCTCCAAAGGCATACTGTATTCCAAAATTCAAAGAGACCAAAAGGGTCACTACATATCTGTACTTTGTCACAAAAAGCGGGTTTTCCAGGTGACTATTTTGGTGAGTGTCAAATAAGAATTTATGGTGTATTACTGTTGATTCACTTTGAATTAAAATATATATATTGCAGCAAACAGCTTGCTGACTTTTTTTCCACTTCAGGATGACTTAAGGGCAGGGATGGGAAAAGTTGACATTACCAAGTTCCTAATTGTTGGCATTTCATTTTAACATGCAGAGCCTCCTGTGAGTTGGTATTAGTAATTTTGTTATATGAAGAAAGGCATAGGTACATGTTTAGGTAACTTGCCCAAGTCACATTCCTGGGGAGTATGAATCTGAGATAAGGCCAGACTAACCACAACTCTAATCAGCTCCCCTCGTTCTTTTCAAACTGAAGTCTGGGGCAGTGTGCCAGAAATACCTGCAACCATAGGAAAATCATGGCCTNTACATCAAGAACATATAATGAGGGCTTGAGAGATGGCTCAGTGGTTGAGAGCACTGGCTGCTCTTGCAGGGGACCTGGGAATCCCAGCATCCACATTGTGGGAATCCCAGTACCCATACTGAGGGAATCCAGGCACCCACACTGTGGGGAGGCAGTCCTGGATTCAGGATGCATTGCACATGTGTGGCTGGCAGCTTGGCACCACAAACTGACCTTTCTCCCATACATCCCTTTCTAGGTCTGCCCCACATGCTAAGGCAGTGTGTGGTGATGTGAATGTCTGAAATGGGCTACTGGAAGATGATGCCATGCAGGATAAGTGCTGCCTGTCCCAATCCTATAGACCTGCCTGCCTTACACAAATAAAGAGGAATTCCTACAAGTTTTGTCACTCTGACAGAGATCTCAGTGTTATTATTGCACGATTGATCACTGAACTATTAATCCTTCAGCTAGCTTTTTACCTTGTGCAATCACAGGGCTGTCCCACCTAATTGGTTGGGTGGTTGCAAAGGCTAACAGCTTCTAGCCAAGGGTTCGTCCACACGTGGGGCCATGGAAAGCAACAGTTTCCTGGCCAAGTGTGGCTGCAGAGTTACCAACTTCACAGCCACAGGTCTGCCCATGAGGCCATCAGCTTCGTGGGTGCATGTCATGGGGCCAGCAGCCCAGACGGGCCATCGATCTTACAACTGGCCAGAAGGCCAACAGCTTTATATATATATATATGCCAAACATCAGCAGACCCTATTTCACTAAACAAACACTGATGGTCATAAAGCTCCAATAAAAGCATTCAGTACCTTCAGACCCCTCAATATATATGTCATCCAGAACCCCAAACCCCCAAAAGAAATCAGTGCAAAAAACTTCAGAGTTAAGCTATATTATAGTAAAATAGACTTAAAACACATCTATAAAATGTTACATCCCAAATTGCAGAATACATATTCTTTTTTAGCAGCTCATGCAAATTTCTCCAGAATAGACTGTATTTTAGGCTGTAAAACAAGTCTTAACAAATAAAAAAAAAAAAAAAAAAAACAGTTTCTTGAATTTTATCATATTACAACGGCATGAAACCGGAAATCAATAGCAAAGAAACTAAAAAAGGTTCTACAAACACATGGAATATGAAAAATAGACTTCTAAGCAAGCAGTGAGTTGTGAAAGAAAAAAGAGAAAATTGAAATTTTTTTTGGTCTTTTTGAGACAGGGTCTCCCTGTAGCCCCAGCTGTCCTGGAACTCACTCTATAGACCTTGAACTCACAGAAATCCACCTGCCTCTGCCTCCTGAGTGCTAGGATTAAAGGCATGTGCCACCACACCCAGCTGAAAATTGAATTTTTTCTACAACCAAATAATAACAGAAAGACAATACACTATAATCTATGGGGTATAACAAAGACGTTCTGAGAGTGAAGTAATTTATAGCTCTGAATGCTTATATTAAAGAGTCAAGGATCTCAAAATCATAACCTAATGATGAATTTTAAAGTCTTAGAAAAAATCAGAATAAGTGTCAAGCCCAAAAATAGTAGAAGGAAAGAAATAATAAAGAGCAGAATTGAAATTAATGAAATAGTCCTAAACAATACAAAGTAACAATGAAACAAAGAGTTGGTTCTTGAAAAGATTAATAAGATTAACAAACCCTTAACACCAAACTAACAATGAGAAAGAGAAGACAAAATTAATAGACTTAGAGATAATAAAAGACATATTATATAATATACTACTGAAATCCAGAGTGATCATTAGGGACTATTTTTGAAAACTAGATAAGGATATAATAATAACAATAGAAAACTATAGAGAAATTTTCCTGATGAACTAGACATAAAAACTCTCAATAAAATACTTCTAAGCTGAATCAAACAACGCATCTTCCTGAGCTTACCTGTGCAGTTTCCTTACAGCTGGGCTTGTTGATTGTTCATCCCCCCTCCCTCCCCCTTTGCATGGAAGGGAGAGTCATAGGACCTCTACCTAAGAGTCTAGCCACACCTACCAACCTGTGATTAGTGACTACAATTGCAAGTGGCCTGGGGGAGGGGCTAGAGTACATAGACAGAGGAAGACTAAGAGAGTGTCTCTCACCATTTTCTATAGCTATGGGAAGCCATTATTCATGCTTGGGTGAAGACTTTCCAGTGAGGTCCCTGGATAGAGAGCTCCCACACTCCTCTAAGGAAATTCTCACCCATTGCTCTGTAAGTAAACAGAATAAATTCACCAGTTTGGTGGAATCATACCTTGGTTTGTCATTGAGACCAAGGGAGGAGGGGGTAGTAACTTAACAACACACCATTGTCAAATCAGATTCATTCTAGGGATGTTAGGATGGCTCAGTATTAAATGGTTTAACATTTGATGGTTCAACATCAAATCCTTAGAATCAAGAACAAAGTTTACATAATCATCTTCTATATGCAGAAAAAGCATTTGACAAAATTCAGCATCCCTTCTGAAAGTATAGAAGTATTGTATTTCAACATGATACAACCTATATGTGATGAACTCGTAGACAACATCATACTAATGAAAGAATTTCCTCTAAAATCAGGAACAAGACTAGAACATCTACTCTTACCATGCTTGTTCAATATAGTACTTAAAATTTTAGCCAGAGTGCCTGGCGTGGTGGTGCACGCCTTTAATCCTAGCACTTGGGAGGCAGAGGCAGGCGGATCTTTGTGAGTTCAAGGCTAGCCTGGTCTACAGAGTGAATTCCAGGACAGCTGGGGTTACAGGGAGACCCTGTCTTGAAAAGACAAAAAAAAAGTTAATTCTATTATTATTATTTTTGAGGATTTGAACAAACTACACACNAAAAAAAATTAGCCAGAGTAATAAAATAAGAAAAAGAAACAAAAGGCATACAAATAGAAAAGAAAGACGTCAAATCAGCCTTGTTTACAGACAATATGATGCTATACTTTGAGGACTCAACCAAAAAACTCCTAGACTTGATAAACAAATTCAGCAAAGTGGAAGGATACAAATTCAATAAAGTGTGTATACATATATATATACATATATATGTATATATATACATATATATGTCACTTTTATATAAATCAATAATAAAGCCAAAGAGAAATCAATCAGAGAGGGAAATCCCATTCACAACAGCCTCAAAATTAATTAATTAATTAATTAATTAATTAATTAATCGCCAAAGAACAAACCTAACCAAGGAAGTAAAAGACCTCTATCATGCAAATTCTAAAACGCTGAAGGCAGAAATTGAAGTTGATGCTAGAAAATGGAAGTTTTCAATATTCATGTATCAGAAGAACTAATATTTTTTTTATTATTTTTTTAATTTTTATTTATTTTTGTATGTGTATGAATGTATTGTCTGCATGTAGGTCTGTGCACCCGTGTTGTGCAATGCCGCGGAGGTCAGAAGAGAGTGTCAGATTCCCCTGGAACTGGAGTTCTCCTGGAATTGGAGTTACAGATGGCTCTTAGCCACCATGTGGGGTGCTGGGGATCGAACCCGGGTCCTCTGCAAGAGCAGTCGGTGCTCTTAACCGCTAGGCTATCTCCCCAGCCCCAAGAACTAATATTGTTAAATGGCACATAACTGAACATTATTTATAGTCAATACACCCCCCATCAAAATGTCAGTGAAATTCTTCAGAGCTAGAATAATTCATAGAGTCACAGAAAAGACCCCAAATAGCCAAAAACAATCCTGAGGCAACACTGGATACCTCCTCACAACACCTGACTTAAATTACACTGCAGAGGCATTTAACAAAACCAGGATGGGGGAATGGAGAGATGACTCAGCAATGAAGAGCACTGGCTGGTCTTGTAGAGGACCTGGATTTGGTTCCCAGGGCTCTCATGGGTAGCTAACAACTGCCAGTAACTTCAGTTCCAGGAGATCCAACACCCTCTTCTGGCCTCTGAAAGAACTGACATATATGGTGCACTTATATACATGCAGACAAAACATTCACACACATAAAATACAAATTAATTAATTAATTAAAAATTTTAAACAGCATGGTATCAACATAAAAATAAATGAGGCCTCCGGCCTTCTGGGTAGCTGGGACCACAAGGTTTTAATTTCTCATCTTCTGGAAGAGAAGATGTAGATGTGAGAACATCAGGAAATGGAAGGCCCTTTGCAGTTGAGCTGGTGAATCCTCACAGAGTACATTTCACTTCACAAGAGATTCAGGAACCTCAACAGAATATAAACAAGTGATCTGGCAAAATCCAAGTGTGGTGTGGATGGTCCTCCAAACAAAGGACTGACCCTGGACATCAAATGCCTGCCCAAAATTATAAATTTGACTATGGTCCTGAGGAGAAGGGAGGATCCAGGGAGCCAGGTACCCCTCCCAATCAGCCAGCTCACCTTGTCTGTATAAGGGGGAGGACTAAGGGCGTATAAGCAGAGAATGCTGGGGGGGGGTCTCCCACCATTGCCATATTGTGCAGAGGTTTCAGGATCCCTGCAGGATGAACATGAAGGAAGGAGAGCCCCAACAATCCTGTAAGTGACCCCCCTCACCCATTCACTATGTGAGGAAGCCCAATAAAACTCAGTAGAATCTTCTAAACTGTGAATTGGGGAGTCTTTCCTCATTTTGCCTTTGAGACCATGAGCAGTGCTCCCAGAAGGGATTTTTGCAACACTAAGTATGAGATTTGCAGCTTGTCACGAGAGGCAAAAGGGCCTACGATGGAGGTGAAGAACAGAAGGCCAAGACCTACAGTGCCTTATATGGACGAACAGAGCAATACAGAAGAACAACACCGACTTCTTAAATGACCGACCAGAAAACCCCTTCACCAAAGGCCTTTGGCTCTGAAAACTCATGCCATTCACTCCATGGAAATATACTACCTGGATGAGCATCATTCTCGCCTATATCTGAAGAGCCAAGCTGGGACTTATATTAAATAATTTATACGGGGCTGGAGAGATGGCCTAGTGGTTGGGAGCGCAGACTGCTCTTGCAGAGGACCCGGGTTCAATTCCCAGCGCCCACATGGCAGCTGAGAACCGTCTTTAACTCCAGTTCCAGAGGAATCTGACACCCTCTTCTGACCTCCGCAGCACCTACATGCAGACAGTACATTCATACACATAAAAAAAAATTTAAAAATTTAAATAAATAAATAAATAAATAAATAAATAAATAAATAAATAATTTATACATGGAGACTTTGGGAGAACCAAGCCAAACACTGGCTCTTTGGCGCATGTGATCATAGACATTCTTGAGCTAAATGTAGAGTCTGTAGATGTTGACTGCCCTCTGCTCAGGAATGACTCACTCTCACATTTGGACACAAAGAATAGGGTTTTGTGGCACGATGGGCACATCCATGCAGCATATCCTGGAAAATGGCCATTTACCCACCATGATGATGTCTTCAACACCAACTGAATCATGATGAGCTCTTTCTAAAATTTGTTGTAACATCTCAGGATCTATATGTATGTGTATTTTGGGTTCAATTGTTCTAAGGATGTTTTATGATTTTTCTCATTGCCTGTCTCACCCTACCCCAAAACCAAACTATAAATAATAAAACCATGCTCCTTCTTTAAAAAAAAAAAAAACAATGGAATAGAAAACCTAGAAATAAACCCAGGCAGCTACTGACATTTGATTCTTAACAAAGTTGCTAAAAACATATATTGGAAGAAAGACAGCTGCTTTAACAAATGATCCTTGAAAACTGCATAGCAACAAGTAGAATATTGAAATTAGATCTCTTTCCCTTACCCTGAACCACAATAAACTCAAAATGGATCAAAACCTTAATGTAAGACCTGAAACTACTACAGGAAAACAGAGAGGAAACACTTAACAGGTCAGCATAGGCAAAGACTTCCTGATTAGGATTTTAATAGCTCAAAAAATAGGGGCTGTAGGGATGGCTCAGCAGTTAAGAGCATTGGCTCCTCTTGCAGAGGACCTAGGTTTGATTCCCAGCATGGACAAGGCAGCTAGGAGCCTTCTGTAACTCCAGTTCCTGGGGAATCCAACATCCTCTTCTGACTGCCATAGGCATTACATGACACAGGTGCATTTACATACATGGAAGTAATACACTCATACACATAAAATAAAAATAATAAATTTAAAAAGAAAGAATAGCAAGAATTGACCAACAGGATTGTATCAAACTAAAAAGCTTCAACATAAAAAAAAAAAAAAAAGAAATGATCAACAGAGTAAAGAGGCAACCTACTTAATGGGAGAGAGTCCTTGCCACCTAGTCACCCAACAGAACATTCATATTCAGAATACACAATGAACTCAAACATTGAACACCAAAAGAAATAATCCAATCAATAAATGGTCAATTGAAATTTTTCAAAGAAAAAGTACACATAACCAATAAATGAAAGAAAAATGTTCAACCATTACATACAAATCAAAACTACACTGAGATACCATCTCATGCCAGACAGAATAGTTACCATTTAAAAGTCAACAAACAAGCCAGGTGTGGTGGCACACGCCTTTAATCCTAGCACTCAGTAGGCAGATGCAGGCAAATCTTTGTGAGTTCAAGGCCAGCCTGGTCTACAGAGAGAGTTCCAGGACAGCTGGGGCTACAGAGAGACCCTGTCTCAAAAAGACCAAAAAACAAAACAAAACAAACAAACAAAAAAAAACAACAAACACTGGCAAGGATGCAGGAAAAGGGGAATCCTTATACACTGTTGATACAAATGTAAATTAGTAAGAATATCCAGTATGAAAATCAGTATGGACGTTCCCATAATAAAACTACCATATGATCTTGCTATATGACTTGAAGGAAATGGAGTTAATACACAGTGGAGATCCCTGCATACCTGGGTCTATTGCTGCACCATTCACAACAGCCAAGTTACAGAACAGACCTAAGTGCCTGTCAACAGATGAATGGATATAAAAAATGTGGCATATGGGGCTGGAGAGATGGCTTAGCAGTTAAGAGCGCTGACCGCTCTTACAGAGGACCCGGGTTCGATCCCCAGCACCCACATGGCAGCCGAGAACCGTCTGAAACTCCAATTCCAGGAGAACTCCAGTTCCAGGGGAATCCGAGACCCTCTTCTGACCTCCGCGGCATTGCACGACACGGGTGCACAAACTTGCATGCAAGCAGTACATTCATACACATACAGAAATAAATAAAATTAATTTTAAAAATGTGGCATATATACACACAATGGAGTATTATTCATCAATAAATAACAAAACCACGTCCTGTGCAAGAGAATGGGTGCAACTAAGACCATGATGTAAAAGGAAATAGACAACTCAGAAATACAGTATCACATGTGTTTTCCCATATGTGGGTTCTGGAAGAAAAAGAAGATATAAGCATAGAGGGGGACTATTAGAGAAGAGGGAATCAGAAGAAGGAAGAAAGATTAAGAAAAGATAATGGCCTGGCCTGTACAAAAGTCAACTCCAGATGGATCAAAGACCTCAACGTGAAACCCCAAACTCTGAAGGTGATAGAAGAAAAAGTTGGCAGCAGCCTACAAGACATAGGAAAACCTACAAGGCATAGGAAAAGACTTCCTAAATCAGACAGCAGCTGTGCAGGAAATAAGATCAACAACTGACAAATGGGACCTCATTAAACTCAAAAGCTTCTGTATACCAATAGAAACAATCAAGGAAGTGAAGAGAAAATTCACAGAGTGGGAGGAAACCTTCACTGCAGATACATCTGACAAAGCATTGGTTTCCAGAATATATAAACTACTCAAAAAACAAAGAAGAAAACAAATGACTCACTCAAAAGATGGAGTAAAGAGCTGAACAGAGACTTCACAAGTGAGGACTTAGAGATGGCTGAGAAACATCTTAAAAGGGTTCAACATCACTAATAATTAAGGAAATGCAAATTCAAACCACTTTAAGATATCATCTCACTCCGAGAAGACTGGCTAGGATCAAGAAAACAAATGACACCAAGTGCTGGAGAGGTTGTGGGGAAAGGGGAACACTCTTCCATTGCTGGTGAGAACGTAAACTCTACAGCCACTATGGAAAGCAGTGTGGAGAACCCTTGGAAGACTCAAAATGAGATTACCACCTGACCCAGTCATACCACTCCTGGGTATATACCCACAAGACTCATCTTACCACAGAGATACATGCACAGCCATGTTTATTGCAGCTCTGTTCACAATAGCAAAAAGCTGGAACCAACCCAAGTGCCCCTCAGCTGACAAGTGGATAGAGAAAATGTGGTACGTCTATACAATGGAGTTCTATGCAGCAGTAAAGAAAGATGACATCATGAATTTTGCAGGTAAATGGATGGAACTAGAAGATACTATGTTAAGTGAAGTAACACAGTCCCAGAAAAATAAACGATGAATGGTATCCCTCATCTGTGGATGCTAGCACCAATTACCTAGTTGTAAGTATTTCTTGTGCAGGGCTCCTTGAGCTTTTGTCCAAGTAGTTGGGAATGATGCATATTGGAAAGAACAACAACAACACAACAGAAAAGACTGTGTCAAAGAACTGATTGAAACAGTGAACTTCTGCTCGGAACAGTGAACTTCTGCTTGAAACAGTCAACTTCTGCATCGAGAATTTTGAGAAAGACTGAGAAAAAGATGAAAAGCATGTTTGGCAGAATGCATGAGCTCTGGTAGGGTGGGGGGGTAGGGAGGGGGATATGGGTCTAGATTTGATTTGTAACATAATCTTGTACAAATATATATATAATAAATTAAATTTTTTTAATGTAAAAAAAAAAAAAAAGATAATGGGCTGGACAGATGGATACGAAGAGAAGAGCATTGGTTCAGTTCCCAGCATCCACATGGTGGCTAACAACCATCTATAACTCCAGTTCCAGGGGATTTGATGCCCTCTTTTGGTCTCTGTGGGTACTGCAAGCATATAGTATACTTACAGACCTGCAGGCAAATCACGCATTTTAAAAGGGTAACAAGGTGAATATGGCTCAGTAGGTTATATGCAGATATGCAACCCATTAGTTTGTAAAATTAATAAAGTAAATTTTTTCTGCTTAAGGTAGAGACTGGCAGAGGGACTTCAGTTTCTCACTCTGGACACTCCCTACACAGGTCACTTCCCTTGAACACGTATGCTTCAGAAAGTCTTTGCTCTTTAGTGGTACCCCACCTCTGAATGGGCATTCACTGTTCCCATCATACCTAGCACCTTGGAGTTTCCCATGTGCATGAAGTCAGCATCTGCGAGCAGCACTTTTCCCTCTGGCTGCTGCCTTTGTGAGTCTCCACCTGGATGAATGTGGACTCCTTAAGAGCAAGCACTGTCCCCAGTTCCCTGTGGTACCCTCAGAGTCTTCTTATAAATAGTGGATGCATGGTACCTATTTGTTCAACGAATGTTAGGCCTCAAGCAATCCTGGTTATGGGGAGGTAGAAGAGGGTGGAGTGGGGAGTGGGGTTATCTTTATAACTCCACTGTTAACAATCGGGCCCAGAATCTTTGTCCTTTAATTCTTGATGTGATAGTTACCTTTCTTGTTCTTGTGATAAAATAGTTTCCAGAAGTAACTGATGAGAAGGGGAACTTATCCTGGCTCACTCTGAGAGGGGAAGTAATGCCAGGGTCCATGGTGGCTGAGATTCCTCTTATCCCAACCCTCTACAAATCAGAGAGTCCAGGCTGGAGCCAGATTGTAACCCATGAGCTGACTTCCTCCAGCTTCTAAAGGTTCTATAACCTCCCCCAAACAGCACCAGGGGCTGGGAACCAATTGATCAAACACATAAGCCTGTGTGGGGCCATTTAGCATTGAAACCACAGTACTGGGTATTGGTGCAAAGAAAGGTAAAAGGAAGGACAATCTCAAGGGAAGCTAGGCACACTTCCTCATTATATAAGCGTGATTGTATCCCCACTGGAATGCAGGCTCACCTGAAGAGCACTTACATCTATGCTCCCAGGATCCAGCATGTGGACTGTTCAGCCCCTCATTTGGTCCTAGGAGAAGAGGAGGCTCCTGATTTTTTTTTTTTTTTTGCAGGTAGAAAGTCATTGTGTCATAAGTTCTGGGACCATGTCTTCTCTGTCCCTAAATTATTCAAATATTTCAGTCTAGCTGCTAGCTCTTAAGACTATGATCCATTTGAACATCAAAGTAAAACTAATACCCCAAGCCTTGGTGATTTTATAGTGGATTTCAAAGCACCAGCTTCCTGCTCTGTCAAGCAAACAATTAAGGTGAAGAAGAAAGAGTCACAGGGAAAAGGTAGAGCCAGCCCTGGTTCCATGTAACTTTGAGCTTTGCACTTTTCTTGGTTACAGCTTTCTCATCTGTAACAAAGTTTGGTAGATGAAAGCCAATAATGACTAGGGGGAAAATCGCAAACCACTGAGCCTTCCACTCATGCCACAGGTTAGTCATTCTTAATAAGTCTCAGGAGACAATTTCTCACCATCAGACCCAGGATCAAATAGCTGAGGGTCAAGAACAGCCCAGGACCTCAGCTACTAGTGTTCTGAAATGTGGTCTCGAGGTTCAGCCAGGCTTTGGGACCATGAACAACAAAAATCATAACTGCATGAACTGAGTGCAGGCCATCAAATAAAATTCACACAAGCTAATCTGACACCTATTTAGCCATGTGCATAATAATCATTGTACAGAGCACTGATCAGGCATAAATGGAAGACATTTGATGTAAATCACAGTATTTAGTATTACTTTGATGCAGCTTAACCAGATTTTTACAGTTCCTTCCTCTTTGACAGTTCATGTATCCCCTCAACAATATTTATGAGGGCTATAATGTATGCCAGACTCTGTTCTAGAACCTAAGATACTGTCAAACTTAGAAGGCTGAGGATTCAGAAGCAGACATTTCCACTGTCGTAGAGAACACTGTTCCAGCCTCCCAAAGCAGCTGTGCCAGTCGTGAGCACGGAGGCTGCATTCATGCCTGAAACTGGCACTGGGCCTTGGAAAATGAATGCCATTGGGTCCACACCCACGGAGCCTGCTTCCTCATCTGCTGAAATTCCAGGAAGAGCAATGCCTACCTCTGGGGCATCGAGCACCAGGAAAGCAGGGAATGATTTGGACTTTTCCACCTGTGTCCCCAGTGCCTGGTACAGGCTGGCACATAGTAGGTACTCACACTGTGTCTGTTGAGATAACGAAAGAATGCAGTCAGAAAATGAGTGTGGAAATATTTCTGGCTGCTAAGTAGTTACCTGTGGCGAGTAGCTCCTCGTGCCTTCCACCCATCTACTCTCACAGATGGGGCTCTTGGCATGAACGCACCATTCATCACACTGCCCTGTGACAGCTCACCCCACCATGGCTGTGCAGCACCGTAGTGTGGTGGGAGCTGACCCTTCTGAATCTTCACCTCTCCTTTCCCTCACAACCTACCCAGTCATTTCCTTATCCAAACACCCAAAATCCAACCTCCCTTCTTCCAGAAGGGCCATGTAGTTTGCACTGTGTCACAATGACCAAGACATTCAGCTTCCTCAAGTCAGAACAGGCGTTCCCTGGGTATTCTCAGATTTGATCATCTCTGACTTGCTGACCCAGGCCTTTATTTTGAACACAAGACCTACAGGACAAGAGCTTTAATCCCTCTTGTTTACAGCACCACCTCCAGAACCTTGGACAGCTCCCTACAGGCAGCAGCCACAGATAAGCAGAATTGGATGAACAAGTAATTTCACTTGATACTTAAGCTGCCATGGAGGGCAGGAAACACTTCTTTCAGCATGCATCCACCTGGACATGCTTACGATGGAGTCTGTTCTGTGTAGAAGTTCAATAAACAATTACTGATTTATACCAGTGGCCAACTGATGGCCTGGACAAGCACAGCCCATGACAGCTCACCCACGTTCTTGTGTCACGCATGCTGTCTGGGCCCTGTCCACCTGCACTGAACTCTCACTCTCTGGTGGTCCCTGCACTATTCTCTCTAGTCCTTACAGGTCTACCATGTCATTTTTCTGGGTGGGACAGCAGCTGACAGGCAGCACACGGTGTTTACTGACGGACAGGATGGAGGAAATAAGAG
This sequence comes from Rhizomys pruinosus, assembly GCA_009823505.1. Lineage (NCBI taxonomy): Eukaryota > Metazoa > Chordata > Mammalia > Rodentia > Spalacidae > Rhizomys > Rhizomys pruinosus. The sequence continues at coordinate 5,151,828 of VZQC01005780.1, read as the reverse complement.
GGGCAGTCAGATTAATTACAGGTTTTCTCTGGACTCTGGCAACAAGATCTTGATTACTTCTCCTGACACCCCAGTCTCCTCAAGACAAATAGACGCATGCTTCCCTGCTGTTTTTTCCCCTCTCACAAGCACGAAGAAAGTCCAGGCAACAGGCAGGTGCTCAGACGAAGGCTTTACGGTGGTGGCGAGCCAGAACAGGGGGACAAGCCACCCCCTCTCGCAGACTCTCTGGCACCCTTGAGGGAGAATCAAACTTTGTGGCCTAATACAGTTGGACAGCACTCAGTATCTTGTCTCCATGGCAACAAGTGGGATGATGCCATCCAGGGAGTCAGGGACCAGAGTGCACTAGCTCTGTAAGACAACTCTTTGAACTTCAGTTTCTGATGTTTCAAAATGAGAGAAATGGGCTAGGTATTCTCTTAGGTTCTTTGTTCTTTTAAGCTCTGAAATTCTGCAGTTCTAAGGATGGAATTCCATGATAGCATAATATTTATTGAATAGTTATGGATATTTACTATATGCAAACATCACTTTAACTCATCTGCTCCCCAGAAGAACCCCCACAGGTGGACACTCATTCATTCTCCCCACCTGCTATCTCAGAACTTGAGGACAGATGGGTTCAGTGGCTTGCCAAGGTCACACAGCTGTCAGCCAGAGCCAGGTTCTCGTCCACCACTCTCTCCACCAGAAACTAGTGCACAGTTGGCACTTGAGGGTGTGACCATGATAACATTACACAATGATGATGGAGAACAAGATATATGTTTGATGCAAGCAGACCTCATGCTACTGAATCAGGGGACAAGAGTCCAGGAGTGACTCTGGATGAACTTTCAGTCTCTGTGTCCTGACCTTTAGCATCTCCTGTACAGAGCAGCTCCTAGGCATTTGTTACCAGTTACGAGGCAGCAGAATAGCCAGAGGGAGCTGGACATTGGCATCAGGAGCTGGGCCTAGTGCAAATCATCAGGATAAACTAAAGAACAGTTAAAGAACAGATTGGCCAGGCCTGTCAGGGTGCCCCATGTTCAGTTCAACTGCAGGTATCTGGTAGCCAATAGACCACAGGATGACAAATAACCTTTTGGAATCCTCAATGAATTCCAAAAGACTAATGAACAGAAGTATTAGCAGTCCCCCCCAAACTATTTGCACATAAATTTCAGACTGAGGCTTTCTTTTTTAAAGCGAGGATCCCACTATGGATAGGAACTCATGAAAATCTGTATGCTTCTTCCTTCCAAGTTCTGGGATTAAAAGCATGTACCACCAAGCCCAGCTCCTAATGCTTTAAACAAATGTCCCCCATCAGAGGATGGAGCACATGACCTGCTTTCCAATCCCGGTTGCCACTCTGTGTCCTTAAACTGTTTAACTTCTCTGGACTTGGTTTCCAGGACTGTAAGACTATGGAAGATGGTGCTCCTCACTGGAAAGTGGTCGCCTGGATCTTAGCTATAGTACATGATAACCGTGACTTTCCTTTCTTTTCATTTCTCTAGTCCCAGTGGGTGTTTTCCTCCAACTCCTGTGTACAAGGTGCCCTGGACTACAGTCACATGTCCTGAGCAGAGCCTCTGAAGCCTGCTTGCAGGAAGCTCTCTCTGCAGCAGTCGGTCCAGTCCCCCTTCCCCTTGGGACCACAAAATTCACAGACTGCATGGAGACCTGTGTGACCTTGGGCCTGCAACTTAACCTCTCAGGGCCCCCATTTCCTCTGCTATAAAGCAGCAAAATCGCACTTATTCCCCCTACCTTTCTGGGTAAGAGGACCAAATGAAATAATGTGTGTAGAATTGCTTTGCAAATGAATAAAGTGCTTTTGAAGAAAAATGGTACAATTTTCATGGCCCAGACTGGCCAAAGCATCTGAATCTTTAACAGGGCTGTGCTGTGTACTTCATCCATTCCATGAATATATCCATTGAGTGTCTATTATACACAGGCAGTTTTCTAAGCCCTAGCTTATAGTCCCTGGCTTCATGGACCTTACAGTATGGAACATTACAAGACTTGAATATGACATGTGGCTGAAGACAGGTATGAATTCAACCCAACACAAAATCGCAACCTTACTTAAAATATTATGAAATTTATTTTTACTATAATTTTCATTACAGTATATCTTATTTATAATTTGATTGCTGTGTTCTTGAGTGTAGACTTTGTAGATGACGGCACAGCTCTAGAGGGTAGCAGGAAGGAATGACAGGCACAGGATAGCATCAGGGGATGACCTGTTTGACTTGAGTTAAAGACAGGAGCCAGTGAGTAGGGAGGAGGTCAGGTCAGAAAACAATACATGAGGCCAGAGGCCTCTGATGGGGCATAAACTGGTGGGTTTCAGAAATGGCTGTGTGTCCACTGAAACAGAAAATTCTTTGCTGTGTAGCTGCTGTGACACTGCACAGTCTCCTTCATTAGGACGAAGCCAGGCCCTGGCCTGGCCCTGTTCTCCTAGGTCTAGAGCAAGGCGTTTCATCTAAAGCAGGCATTCCCCACGAGCCTCATGCTGAACCCAACATCCTCCAGGCAAGGTGAGAGGGGCATAGGATCCATATCTTGAGCCTGCTGAGGGGCAGTAAAAAGATGGAGAGCGGATCTCTGCCAGCCACAGAGACAGAGGGCAAGTGCACTGAGGCCCAGAGTCAGACAGGAGGGGCAGGGCTGGCTGAGAGTGTGAAAATGCTCATGGCATTTATCTGAGGCCAGCAGACTGGATCCCGGGAGAGACAAGCTCCTGGCAGAGACCACATGAGGCTCTGCTTTGAAACACAACAGAGCAGTGCTGGAGCACAGGTAACACTTTCAAAGCTGAGGGCATTTGTGAGGAGTGTCCACAGAGGAACAGAGGGGAGAGATGTGGGAAGCGCAGCGTTGAGGGCAGCTCCAGATAAGCCTGTCCTCTCTTCTGTGCTGGAATCTCCCTGAGGTTTGTGAGCAGGAGGGCTGTCCTGAGGATGCCCAGCTGGGCACTGGGAGAAGTCTGTGCAAGGCTTCCTTCCTTGAGGACATCTGAAAGGAGCCAGGCTGTCTAACTTGAGAAGAACCAGGGTGCGGTGACAAGTCCACAGTGGCATGTGGTCAGACTGTCATCCACTCCTGAAAGCCGGAGCTGACTCATTACAGACTCACAGACAATGGTGCTCAGGTCACGTGCAGAGGACGGCACTCTAAGGTGAGAAGAGCGAAGTCCCAGGGCTGGAAGCTGCTGGGGCGTCGTTGGCCTGGCTGATTCACCCCCAACTGGACATCCCAGCACACCCATCCTGTCCACAGCCACTTTGCGCACACAGCAGTATTTCTGACATCTTAGACGCTGTAGTCAGAAATCAGGGCTCTATTGACTTTGCCCTAAATCCCAGACAGAGCAGGCAAGGAGGCAGTCGTCTGGACAAACATTCCAGGGAGACTCTGGACCAGCCCCTCAGCTAGAAGAGGAGCAGAAAACCTAGAAAATTTTAAAAAGCTTCAGGAACTGAAGTATGTGTATAGTTTAGCAGTAGACAGCTTGCCTAGTATGCCCAAGGCCCCAAGATCCATCTTCAGCACTGCTTGTAAGTACACAGTAGCACCTGCCTGTTATCCCAGGTAGTAGAGGCAGAGGATCAGAAGTTCAAAGCTATCTTTGGCTTCACAGTGAGTATGAGGCCAAACAGATCTGCACGAGACCCTAGCTCAAGAAAATAAAATAATAAAACAACAAAGATCTACAAAAAATAACAACTCTCCTACAAAACTCAGAGTGACAGACTTACTCTACTGAACTGATCCCTGGGAACTGTCATGACGGCATGACCCATCATGCCCCTGACCTTCTGTCCAGATCAGTCAACGCTGATTATCATCTGTTTAGGGCAGGGCTTGGCATGGGCTCCCTGAGGTGCCTAGAGTAGAAAATGGCCAGCTTTCCCTGGAAGGAGGCTTGGAAAGCCCCAGTCAGTAGTGAGGAGATGTATTGTCCTTCAATCTATACTCTTCTTTGTATTTTTAACAGAGAAGTTGGTTTGCTTTTTCAATTAAAAATTCTGGTTAATAATTTTTAAAACAGCATAACGATTTTCTCCTTGATTGGCTCCAAGACCAGACCATGCTCTGAGGCTTGGTCCCTGCTCAGGAGAGTAAGGCTGATCACATCAATACTCAGGCTCAAGTGGTCAGGAATGCTGGGCCTGGACAGGGCTCCCTCCTGACCCCTTTGAAACCCTCCTCCCCAGCCTATGTGCTGTGGCTGCCCAGCAAGAAGTAGAGTTTCTGCTAAGAGCTAAAGTCTTTCCCTAAGTGCCCTCTCCCTTTTTTATATCCTCTCCTCACCATGGCTACTGTCTACTTAGTGGATCTGAGCTGTCAGTGGACAAGCCCAGAGACTCCAGCTTCTATTCTCAGCTGGCTGGATCCCAGGCCCTCCATGAGAGGGCTCCTTCTCTAGGAACTTCCCCAGGCAGAAAAGCCTGTGCCATGGGCCACAAAGGACAGCATGTCAGGATCCTGTTGTTTTTGCTCACCACTGCCCTGATACAGCAAGGGGTCATGGGCTGGCAATTCTGCTCCCTCCCTTTCCCTTGTCATAGGGTGAACTGGGGCAATCCTTGACTCCCTTAGCTAAGCACTTAATACCTGCCCAACCCACACATCACCAAAAGGAGCGTGGTGAAGGAGTGCATGCCTTAAGAACCCATCTCTGCCAGAAGTTGGAAGAAAGACCAAGAATGTTATGCCACGCCCGACAAGGGCTTTCATGTAGGGGACGATGCCCTCAGCAGCCCAGACCAGCGCACCAGTGATCATGCATGCCTGGGTCTCTCCTGTACCACACTGGAAGGTGTTAGGATTCTCAGCTGTGCTGTCTTCCTCAAGGAGCTCAAGGGAAAGCAGGATAAATTTGTTTCAAGAGAGGCACAGCCCTGGGAACTTGAGATGCATTAAGGCAGGGAAGCAGCTTTCTTATTAGTGTAGCTTTTGCCATCAAACATGGAGCAGGGCTAGAAGATGAAGATGGAAAGGCATCCCTGGACCTTCACCACTGGAGTGGGACTCTTGGAAGATGCAGACTGTTGATGCACTAAGGAAAGTAAGGGCTAACCACAAAATGACGATGCCATGGCCAACTTTGATGGACAACTTGATTTCATTGAGAAACATCCAGGGTATTAATGAAGCACACTTTGGTGTACGTACGTGAAGGCTTTTCCAGAGAGAAGATTAACTGAGGGGCAAAGACCTCCTGTGAATGTCTGCAGCACCATCCCATGGAATTGGAACCCAGACTGAGTAGAAAGAAAAAAAGGGGAAAGCCACCCGGGGTGGGGGTGGTCAGCGCTGCCTTCCCGGCTTCCCGATTCACACATGCGCAGGCAGCCTCACGCTCCTGCTGCCACAGCCATGAGCCAAAAGAAACGACTCCCTCGAATAACTTGCTTCTTGTCAGGTGTTCAGTAACAGTAAAGAGAAAACTAACTAGTACAGTGGCCAACCCAGCCTGACAGACTCCTACTGTATATAAGGGGCCTCAAGAGAGGCCAGTCTAAGATTCTAGAAGGGCTGAGATTCTAGGAGACCTGAAGGCCAAGGTAAAGGAGGCTGGACTTTATCCTCTGGGCAATAAAGAGCCACTGTGGGTTTCTGGGTAAAAGTGAGAGGTAGAGTCAGGACTAAAGCTGTGTTGAGGAAACCAGCAAGCCCAGGATGTGGCAGAGGACCTGGAGAGGTTATGGGCTCACAGCCACATGCAGGGTCATGGGACTGTGAAGAGGCTAGCTCTGAAGGATCTGACATGATCTGGCCCCAAATGAGAGTACAAGGATTTTCCCATCATTTTTTTTTCCCTAGAAGAAAAAGTTTCTGAGCAGCCAGGCATTGAAAAAAGAGCAAGCACTCTGTGGTCTCCAAGGGAAGCAGGGCCCCAGGCAGCTCCGGAGCCAGCCTCTGCAGGACGTGGGACATCAAGCACCCTGCAGGGTCCAGATTGGGCCCAGCCTAAAATTGGAGCTTAACTGCTGGGTGACTTTGAGAAAAACAGGTCTGACCTTGGAGTCAGAAGGCCGAGCTGAAAGCCAGCTATGCACTTGTCCTCTGTATGGACAAAAGCTCTCTGTGTTTTCCCAGGAACCAGGAAGCCTGCTAGCTGTCCTTTATACTGCCTAGCATCATCAGAGAACACACTGTGTGTGAGAAACGTTTTGGTCATACACAGGCAGAATTAAGGAAGGCCTTTTCTGAACAGGAGCTCTGTGGTCGGTTCTTAGCATTCCTCCCTCCAAACATCCCAATATATCACACGTTGGCTTATGTTCTAGAATCTATGTCTGACTCCTTATCTTGCTGTTGAACTGATGAATGATTTAGTTGTTTTCTATAAAACACCTAGGACAAAGTTTTATACATAGTTGTAGCTCTGTAAATGGATGATTGATTAATTAATAAAAGTGAATCTACTGGGGCTGGAGAGATGGCCTAGCGGTTAAGAGCGCCGACCGCTCTTACAGAGGACCCGGGTTTGATCCCCAGCACCCACATGGCGGCCGAGAACCGTCTGAAACTCCAATTCCAGGAGAACTCCAGTTCCAGGGGAATCCGAGACCCTCTTCTGACCTCCGCGGCATTGCATGATGCGGGTGCACAAACTTGCATGCAGACAGTACATTCATACACATACAGAAATAAATAAAATTAATTTAAAAAAAGTGAATCTACTGAGGCTGGAGAGATGACTCGTGGATTAGGAACACTCCTGTGGTGGCTCACAGCCACTATAACTACAGTTCTAGCGGATCTGAAGCCCTCTTCCAGACTCCATGGACATTGCAGGCATGTGGTGCACTTACATACATGCAAACAAAATAATCACAAAATACACATATGTAAGGATTTTTAATGAACCTGTAATGGGATATTTAGGGAGCAGAAGAGATGGCTCAGTGGGTAAAGCACTCTTCCTATAAGCATGAGGGCCCGAGCGTGAGTCCCCAGAACCCAGGTAAATCTGGATGGGAGTGCACGTCTATGACTCCAATGAGCCATGGAGAATCTGGATGGGAGTGCACGTCTATGACTCCAATGAGCCATGGAGAATCTGGATGGGAGTGCACGTCTATGACTCCAATGAGCCATGGAGAATCTGGATGGGAGTGCACGTCTATGACTCCAATGAGCCATGGAGAATCTGGATGGGAGTGCACGTCTATGACTCCAATGAGCCATGGAGAATCTGGATGGGAGTGCACGTCTATGACTCCAATGAGCCATGGAGAATCTGGATGGGAGTGCACGTCTATGACTCCAATGAGCCATGGAGAATCTGGATGGGAGTGCACGTCTATGACTCCAATGAGCCATGGAGAATCTGGATGGGAGTGCACGTCTATGACTCCAGTGAGCCATGGAGAATCTGGATGGGAGTGCACGTCTATGACTCCAATGAGCCATGGAGAATCTGGATGGGAGTGCACGTCTATGACTCCAATGAGCCATGGAGAATCTGGATGGGAGTGCACGTCTATGACTCCAGTGAGCCATGGAGAATCTGGATGGGAGTGCACGTCTATGACTCCAATGAGCCATGGAGAATCTGGATGGGAGTGCACGTCTATGACTCCAGTGAGCCATGGAGAATCTGGATGGGAGTGCACGTCTATGACTCCAGTGAGCCATGGAGAATCTGGATGGGAGTGCACGTCTATGACTCCAGTGAGCCATGGAGAATCTGGATGGGAGTGCACGTCTATGACTCCAGTGAGCCATGGAGAATCTGGATGGGAGTGCACGTCTATGACTCCAGTGAGCCATGGAGAATCTGGATGGGAGTGCACGTCTATGACTCCAGTGAGCCATGGAGAATCTGGATGGGAGTGCACGTCTATGACTCCAGTGAGCCATGGAGAATCTGGATGGGAGTGCACGTCTATGACTCCAGTGAGCCATGGAGAATCTGGATGGGAGTGCACGTCTATGACTCCAGTGAGCCATGGAGAATCTGGATGGGAGTGCACGTCTATGACTCCAGTGAGCCATGGAGAATCTGGATGGGAGTGCACGTCTATGACTCCAGTGAGCCATGGAGAATCTGGATGGGAGTGCACGTCTATGACTCCAGTGAGCCATGGAGAATCTGGATGGGAGTGCACGTCTATGACTCCAGTGAGCCATGGAGAATCTGGATGGGAGTGCACGTCTATGACTCCAGTGAGCCATGGAGAATCTGGATGGGAGTGCACGTCTATGACTCCAGTGAGCCATGGAGAATCTGGATGGGAGTGCACGTCTATGACTCCAGTGAGCCATGGAGAATCTGGATGGGAGTGCACGTCTATGACTCCAATGAGCCATCGAGAAATGAAAGACAGAGATGAAGACTCCCCAGAAGCTCATGGGCCGGCCAGCTAGCCTGGTGACGCACTGGCCAGCAATAAATTACCCTGTCTCAAACAAGAGAGAAGATGAGGATCAACCCCCCGGGGTTGTCCTCTGACCTCTACATCATGGCATATACCTCCACCCCCACCCCAGCAGGTACACACATGAACATGCATACACAGACACACATAAAGCATTTTTTTTTTGTCTTTTCGAGACATGGTCTCCCTATAGCCCCAGCTTGCCTAGAACTCACTCTGTAGACCAGGCTAGCCTTGAACTCACAGAGATCTGCCTGCCTCTGCCTCCCAAGTGCTGGGATTAAAGGCGTGTATCACCATACCCACACCATAAGGGATGTTTTAATCCTATTCAACTTCTGCTACTCAACAATACATCATAAACATCAATGCTAGCAAAATAACAATAATTTGGATGGCTAGCTGGAGAATCCCCATTCACTATTCACAGAATGGTTTCCATTTGTCCCAGCAGGAGGAGAGACAAGGTGGCAGTTACCAGCCCAAGCACCACTACTCACAAGGTAGGAGACCTTGGGCAAATGAGTAACCTCTCCAGACCTCAGTTTCCCCATCTATAACTGGGCAAAACATCAGTCATGCTTAAGGCTCCTTTCAAAGTGTTGTTATCTCGGTGTGCCTACAAAGGGCAAGTGCTCAATGGTTGACAGCTGTTATTTTGACTGGTGTTGATACTGTCCAGGGCCAAGTCACCATGACCAGAGGGAGGTATTTGGATTTAGATTTTTCCATCAAACTAGATGATTGTGAGCACTGGGCAGCAGCCAGCCGATGATGATTCTCACTGCTTTAAACTGCAGGAGCAGTTGGACCCCAAAAGCCATCTTAATGTCCCCGTTACCAAATGACATCTGAGGCTAGGGGCACTGAATGGATCAGTCGTCCTTATGGTGCTAACCCAGCATTAATGGTGCAAGTGAATTACAAACAAGGCCCACCTGCTGTGCTCAGCAACAAAACCCTGCAGGAGGGTAATTGCCCGGAACTGGAGCACAGGGGGACACAGCGGGCATGGAACACATTAACCACAGGAAGAACAACTTCCCAACACTTTTCCTTTTCCATGAGACCCAAGGAGAATCCAGCAGGCAAGGGACTGCAGGCACCAGATAGGAAGTCTCCAGAACCACAGAAGAAAGGTGTTTCCAGGCTACCATAGCTGGCCATCCAGCCCAGAGCCTCCATAGACCTGGGCCGGGTACACACACAGCCTGGTGGTCCCAATGTCAAGTTGGGCATCAAGGATATCCAACATGTAAGTCTTATCTCTGGAGTTCTGCCATGGCAGGCAGCCTCCTTCATGTTAAGTTACCCATCATGTACATTCAAAACTCAATGACGGGATCACCAAGGGTGGGTGGGGTGGGCAACAGGGGCAGGAAATCCTTCCATTTGTTCACTTTCACACTCACCAGACATTTATAGGAAGAAAGCTAATCTATAAAGCCTCCTTCAATAAGGAAGAGAAAGAAACCCAAAGTGAGCAATTTGCAAAGAACAGTTGATATTACTATCATCAGGGCTGGAGAGATGGCCTAGCAGTTAAGAGCACCAACTGCTCTTGCAGAGGACCCGGGTTCTATCCCCAGCACCCACATGGCAGCTGAGAACTGTCTGTAACTCCAGTTCCAGGAGAACTCCAGTTCCAGGGGAATCCGACACCCTCTTCTGACCTCCGTGGCATTGTACTACATGGGTGCACAGACCTACATGCAGACAGTACATTCATACAAATAAATAAACAAACAAATAAATAAATAAATAAAATAAAATAAAAAGAATAGTGAGATTACTAAGCTACCAGCAGACCCCAGCAACACTGTGGGGATTTACCATCCCTTAGATATTGTGCCCTGCCAGGCTGATGTGCAGACTCTAGGTGCAATGCTAGGGTTTCACAGTTCCTCCAACACAGCCTGAGGCCTTTGCTTGGGCTCTGTCCTTCACTGCAAACACCCCTCCTCTGAAGAGCTGGCATGCTTCCCCACTCTCCAGCCCTTTACCCAGATCTCTGACTCCCAAGGAGTCTTTCCCTTCTTGCCCTACCACAGTACCCCACCCTAAGCAGTCTCACCCTGCCTATTAATGCAATCTGCCTACTTTACAGTATATCTTCTGTGCTAAAATGCCCCCGTCCAGGGTATGTGATTTTCTATCCACATTGTTCTTTACGTGTTCAAAGCATCAGAGCAACACCTGCCATGTGGGTGTCCCATAAATGGACCTAGAGCTGGCTTGTGTGGCACCAGCAGTACCAAATGAAGGCCTGTACACTGGAGGGCCCTGGGCTCCCAGATTATTATTTTTGCCTTGAGAAGGGCAGCCCCAGAAGCTTGTATTAACACCTTCCTGTTGATTACTGTGACAATTCAGAGACGACAGCACCATTAGAAGCTTCCTAGTTGCAACTTTTGACAGCAAGTAAGATGAGGTGTGGAGGACACCTGAGAATTTCAAGAAGGTCTTGTCTTGGACACAAAGAGAACCCAAGGCCATGCTGACTGCCTGAGCACAGCTGAGGCAGGAGGCCAGATGCTGCTTAATTGCACGCCCTAGAGAGAATGGGCACCAGGAGAGAGAGCAGGCCTTTTTTTTTTTCAGCATACTAAGTCACAAGAGCTGAGTTGTATGGACAAGGCTTGGATATGAAGTATTCTCCGAAAAAGTTCACATGCTGATGGGTTGATCTCTAGCCACCAGCTAGTAGTTCTGTGCTGGATAGCTTTAGTGTCAACTTGACACACCTGGGTTGAGGAAGCCTCAATTGGGGAATTGGCTCCATTGGATTGGCCTGTGGCCACATCTGTGGAGTACTGTCTTGAGTGTTGAGCAGTGTGGGAGGGCCCAGCCCACAATGAGTGGTGCCACCCTGGGCAGGTTGTTGTGTACCATATAAGAAGGCGGGCTGGGCATTAGCCAGGGGAGCAAGCCAGTGAACAGCATTCCTCCATGGCCTGTGCTTCAGCTCCTATCTCCAGGTTCCTGCTCTGAGTTCCTGCCTTGGGCTCCCTAAGTGATGAACTGTGACCCAGGAGATGTAAGATGAATAAACCCTTTCCTCCCCAAGTTGGTGTCGTTCAGAGTGTTTTGTCACAGCAATGGAAGACAAACTAGAACAAGTTCTAAACACTAGGAGCTGATCAACTGATCATGGGGGCTCAGACTTCATCAATAGATCAATCAATGGATTCACAAGTTGATAGCATCATTTGAAGATAGGGCCTGATTAAAGGAAGTAAGTCAGTGTAGGCATGTATTTCCTCCTCCTCCTCCTCCTCCTTCTCCTCCTCCTCCTCCTCCTCCGCCACTACCACCACCTCCTCCTCCTTCTCTGGCTCCTCCTCTTCCTATCCCCCCCCCCCATAGACACTAGAACTAGTTTTCTGGAATGAATTTAGAGTCTCGAGATTTGAGCTAGAAAAGCCCTAGAATGTAGTAAGCTCTGCTGGGTGGCTAATTCAGGAGGGAGTCCAGAAGACCAGAATGCAGATGGGCATGTGGGCGGTGAAGGCTGTGTGCCCAAGACTTCAGATGGAATGATGATCTGACCAGGATGACACTGGAGGCCACCGATGCTGCATTCTGGCACAGGACTTGCCTACAATTTGTCTGTGCCTGAGACCTTGTAGGAAGCTGGATCTATCAAATAAGAATCAAAGCTACTGCAGTTTCCTTGTCTTTTCTGAGCCACAGGCATCAAATGTGGCCAGCTCTCCTTGCTGCTCCAGGCCTGCTCCAATAGGGCTCACTGCTGGATGCCCAGCGGTATGAGAACTCCCCTAGACACTGCCTGTCATTTCCACCATAAAAAAAGGAAGCTGGATCTAAAATTGATGGGCTAATTAACCTGACAGAGGAAATTTCAGAACAGCCCAGCATTCAACGTGTGGCATGGTTTTACTGTCTGCCTTTAGCTAGGTTTACACTGAGAGTTATGAGCAAAAGAGCAGAGCAGAAAGATCTGAAAATTTTACAATTTGGTCAAAAAAATCCTGTGGCAAGTTGGGACTAAGGAAAGCATGATTCTTCCTTCCCTTTTAAGTTGTTCTTTGAGTATTCTATTTTACAAGAAAAGTGACTAAGACTAGCATAAACCCTTGCTTCAGGAAACAGAGCCCCAAATCTCAGTGCTTTGAAGCTGCCCCGAGACTGTCTCGAGCCATCTGCCCACTTCACAGGTACATAAGAGAGGAACAATGACTTAATTTTAATCAAGGTCAAGCACTTATCCAGAAGAGTTCTAAAAACCCCTATCTTCAGTCTCCTCCATCAATGTTTTTTCATGATTGCATTGTCTCATTAAGATTACTTCAAAACTATCATCCACAAAGCAGCCTGGACTAGGCTGGGGACACAGCTATATGCAAGAAAGATAACGTGTGCTGGTAAAAAAAACAGACAGGTAGCCATCAAATCCAAATCCAAGTAAACAGTTTTATCATTGGTTGCCATGGTAATGCTGAGTCACAGGTACTCAAGCCAGGCTTGGGTGGGGGTTGAGCAGTCAGGGATGACTCTTTAGAAGAAAGAACATTTAAACAGATACCTGTACCAGAAGTTGGAATCAGCCACAGGGAAAGGCAAGAATGGGAGGTGGGAACAGCCCATGCTTGGCCTGAATGAGAAGGAAGCAGGAGCCTTTAGCCTTGAGTCCCAAGAGGATGGGGCCCACATCCTCCTGTGGCTTCTTAGCAAGCTAAGAAGTCTGAGCTGCATGTCAAGGAAAGAGTTTTAAACACAGGGATGGCACAATCAGAGTTTCTTCCAGAAAAGGGCTGTGATGTGCTAATAGTTTTAGAGAGATTGAGCCCAGCATCTAAAAGGTGCATTGGATGGGTGCTGACGTCTTGGAGATACATCAGGGTTGTGTGAGTAAGCAGAGGTGGTAAGGGAGATGCTTGCATCTGAAACCTTTCTGGAAAGTGAGGTTGGTGAGGGCTGGAGGTTGGGGGTAGATGCGGAAGGAAATGGGGAGCAAAGATGGTAGCCAGGCTTCTAGACTGAGCATGTGTCAGACCATGTCCTGAGACAGAGTCACAGGAGACTGAGGACAAGGAGATGGCTTGCCAGAACAGAAGAGCGAAGAAGCAGGCGGAAGGGACAACAAGCCCAGAAGAACCAGACCGCCCATGAGACGTGGGTAGCAGAGAGAGGACAGAAGATCCGGCTGGGCCTTTCTCCCTCCAGAGCTCAGGCTGGTGCAGACCTGCCTGCCGGACGCCATCCCTCCTCTGTCCATGGTGCTGCCCAGGCATCTGCATGCTTCCTACTCTGGGACCAGTGTCGCAGGGCTGGTTTCCAACTCTTCCAAAGTGAGGGGCCACCTCAGTAGAGAGGCTATTTTAAAAGGCACAAAAAAAGTTGTACGTGGTGGTGCATGCTGTTAATCCCAGCAGTCAGGAGGCAGAGCCAGGCAGATCTCTGTGAGATCAAGGCCAGCCTGGTCTACATAGTGAATTTCAGGCCAGCTTAGCTATCTTTGGAAAATAAAAAAGAATAAAAATTTTTAGAGACACACAAAAGTATTTCTATTTTACCATGACATTTTGGAAGCCATCCTGAATGGAGAGAGAAGAGTGTGCTGATGAAGGACACTGGACTCTGGGGGAAAGTTCAAGTTCTCACACTTTCCCACTAGCGGTGTGATCCCAAGTAAGCTATTTCACCTCTCTAGGCCTGGTTTTCCACTTTGAAGATATTAAGTGTCTCTTCATAGAGGTGGGGGGGTGAGTCAGTGTTTGCTAGAGTATGAAAGAATGCCTGATAACACTGTAACCACTCCATAATTGATGAGCAAATGCATGCATGAGACAGGGATGTTGCTACCTTCTTTGGTGGAGCCAAGAGTTGGGGAAGTACCATACTGTAGGCACACGGATCCTAGAGGAAGAAGGAGCAATCCACTGTGCCTTTTAGGAACTCAGACATATCACAGGCAAAACACTGGGCCTGGGCACAGTGTAGCTTCAGATCACCCTAAGATAATTATTCTGGGTACACAGCTCTCTGACTTACATTACTTCTGAAGTGCAAGGCCAAATTGTTCTTATGTCACAACCACAGCCCACTGTGTGAGGAGAGGTGGCCCTGATTCGTATGTCAGGCTCTCTCTAAGCAGAGGATTTGCACAGTATTTGTCATGCAGCTCAGCAAACAGTGTGTGAACACATCCTAACCTGCGCAATCAACAGCCTGCTCACAGCTAGGGAGGCTGCAGCGCTTGCTCTGCCAAAGAAAGAATTTGGCAAGCTCTAGGGGAAAGTGCCCAGGCCTTACCAGGGTACCCCGACTCCATATTCAACAGGCTTTTGTTCCTCCTACACTCTGTCACTGCCCAGTGGAAATTATAGAGCCCATGACAGGGGGACAGAGGGACTGTGCTCCTTCTAGAGCTGTGCTCCCTCATTCCCGGCTTGGAAGCAGAGAACAGGATGACTAACAGCACCTCCTCCCTCTGCCTGCTCTTCCTCTTCCTCATCCTTGTCCTTTTCTCCTGTACTCCCCTTTCCTCCTCCATCTCAATCACTGTCCCTCCCTGATGGCTGCCTCAAGAGATCCAGAGACACGCAGGCAAAATGGCCTGTGCATCAGCCTGGCCCTGGGTGTGCCCTGGTGCTCCCACGAGCCAGTTCACAGTCTCACACTCCCCCATTCCCTGGAGCTTGGGTAGAGTCTGGATCCCAGAAAGTAACAATCTCCTCATCTCTTTAGGGACAAATTCCTGCCAATGCCCCAGGCTTCCCATCTCTCTCTCTCTCTCTCTCTCTCTCTCTCTCTCTCTCTCTTCAGGTATACATGCAGATGAGTATGCTCATGTGTGTACATGCATGTGAAGTGACACCGAATGTCTTCCACAGTCACTCTGTCTTACTCTTTGAGGCAAGGTCTCTCACTGAACCTGGAGTTCACAGATGAGTTACATGGCCAGCCAGCCAATCCAGGGATTCTCCTGTCTCAACTCCCATCCCCAGCATTGAGTTACAGGCATGCACTGCTGCAGCTGGCTTTTTTAAATGGGTTTCAGGGGATCCAGCTCACATCCTCATGGTTGGAAGCAAGCACTATCCACTGAACTATCTCCCCAGTCCCCAACACCTGGAGAGACAAGGTCTGGGCAGAGTGTAAAGAGAGGGAGTGAACTCATCAATTCAATCAGTCATTCAACCAGCCAGTACTTGGGGGCATCTTCCCCTCAGACACTGGCCTAGGTGTTTACAGAAGGACACCCATGTTCCCCTGGAGATGCAGCCAGAGGAGGGCTTCTGAGAGAACAGCATCTAACCAGGGACAAAAGAAAAACACATGGTTAAAAATACTTCAACTATCACTACTCCTGAGAGTCAATACCTAGACATCCAAATGTCCATCAGACACAGAAGAAGTAATCTGTGATCTAGTCATATGGTGGAACACTACACAGCAGTGAAAATAACCAAGTCCTGCCATGGATACTTCTCACAGATAGACCTGCTAAACAAAAGAAAGGCAGGCAGGAAGGGCAGGTGTCCACAGAGCACAAATAAAGGGAGAATAATCTACAGCACTACAGGTTAGTGAAGCCAATGTCCTGAGGTTACAGTTGACTAGCTGGGGTGGGGGATGCTGAGCAGAGTAACTGGGTGCTGGATATCAGGGTATGTTCACTTTGTAAAAATTCAAAGCTATAGGCCGGGCGTGGTGGCGCACGCCTTTAATCCTAGCACTTGGGAGGCAGAGGCAGGCGGATCTTTGTGAGTTCAAGGCCAGCCTGGTCTACAGAGTGAGTTCCAGGACAGCTGGCACTACAAGGGAGACCCTGTCTCGAAAAGACAAAAAAAAAAAAAAAAATTCAAAGCTATATACTTTTTTGGTATGCATGATAAACTTCTGTGGAAAAATTTACATTAAAATAGTTTTGAAAGCCAGGCATGGTAGTGCACCCCTTTAATCCCACACTCAGGAGGCAGAGGCAGGCAGATCTCTGAGAGTTCAAGGCCAAGCCTAGCCTATATAGTGGGTTTCAGGCCAGCTGGGGCTGCAGGGAGACCCTGTCTCAAAAAGACCAAAAAAAAAAAAAAAAAAAAAAAGAGTTGGAAAGATTAATAAAGTCTAGACAAAGGGGTGACCCTCGTCCTGAAAGCCCTCCTTCACGATCTCTCCATCATCAGCCACTCCCCTCCTGCACAATGTCTCCATCATCACCCACTCCTCTCCTGCACGATCTCTCCATCATCACCCACTCCCCTCCTGCACGATCTCTCCATCACTGCCCACTCCCCTCCTGCACAATCACACCATCATCACCCGCTCCCCTCCTGCTTTCCCCAACCTCTCATCAGACACCCTCTGACTCTACAGTTAACAGGAAGGAAAGCATCCACTTGATTAATACAAAGCTGTCCATGACCAATATTCAATAGGATTATCCAATGCTCTACTTAAAAATAGTAACTACAGGGCTGGAGGGATGGCCTAGCGGTTAAGAGCGCTGACTGCTCTTACAGAGGACCCGGGTTTGATCCCCAGCACCCACATGGCAGCTGAGAACTGTCTGTAACTCCAATTCCAGGAGAGCTCCAGTTCCAGGGGAATCCGACACCCTCTTCTGACCTCTGCGGCATTGCACAACATGGGTGCACAAACCTACATGCAGACAGTACATTCATATAAATAAATTAATTAATTAAATTTAAAAAATAGTAACTACAGGGCCAGGCGTGGTGGCATACGCCTTTAATCCCAGCACTTGGCACTTGGGAGGCAGAGGCAGGCGGCAGGCGGATGTCTGCGAGTTCAAGGCCAGCCTGGTCTACAAAGTAAGCTCCAGGCCAGCTGGGGCTACAGACAGACCCTGTCTCAAAAGTACTAATAAAAAAAAGAAGGAACTATCAGGGACCAGGAGCAGGTGGGAGGAGGTGGAACAGGTGTAGGGGGCACAGCCGTAACACCCCCAATTCACTGGAAGCTATGAAGGACAAGCATTGAACCACAGCCTCCTCCCCTCCAGGAGAAGGTACAGGGGCACCTCAGCTACCAGGGTTTTCTGCCATTGCCACCTGCAGAGCAGCACTACACACAGCAAAAAAAAAAAAAAAAAAAAAAAAAAAAAAAAAAAAAAAAAAAAAAATCTCTAGAGTAGAGAGAGCTGGGCTTGAGTCCTAGCCCCACCTGCTACCAGGGGGGAACCTGGCACAGCCCTGGCCCATAACACAGAGTGCATGAGCTGTCACCTCTGAAAATTAATATCCTAACGTCACCAAAGAGACAAAGACAAAGTGCTACAAAACACAGGACACCGATGTTTGCTCCTGCCATGTATTAGGCGGTTTACATGACAGGTGCAATGTCAAGCACTTTACATATATTATCACCCTCAATACAGAGAGAAAGAAAGAAAGAGAGAGAGAGAGAGAGAGAGAGAGAGAGAGAGAGAGAGAGAGAGAGAGAACCTGTTTCAGAGATGAGGTTCAGAGACACAGAACTACTCTAAAAAGCTGCAGTTTAAAAGTGGAAGATAATTTGAATGTACATTTGGCCATTGATGTGGCTTGGATCTTAAATGTCACCCAAAGGTCCTTGTGCTAAAACCTTGGCTGCCAGCATGTGGTACTCTTTACAAAGTGTAGAGCTTCTAGGAGGTGAACGCTACTGGAAGTTAGATCACTGGGGGCATGCCTGCTGTGTAGCCATCTCCTACACACTGGTGCCGTCCCTCCTGGAAGGGAGGAGGAGGCTTGAGGAGCCCCTGAATCTCTCATGGTCATGAGGCCCCTCTCCCAGGCTATAGAAGCAGTAACAACTGCTAGAGAGAGGAGGGCTGGCTAAGCTGTCTGCAAACTGGACAGTGAACTCTGGGGATGCAACTTTCCTGAGCTGTTACCCGTGCTAGGGTGAGCTTTCCTGTGAGGTAGGTGTCTTTGACTCATCCATGGTCCTGTAAATTACTCAGTCAACTCACTGGTTCACTAACCGAGACTTGCATGGAATCTTTTCTTTCTGTCTTCAGTGCCTTATCTAAGGGAAACATATGTTTGTTTGTGTCTCCCCAGGAAGAACCATACAACAGTGCTCTTGAAGAGGCTACGGGAAGCCCAGCTCTCCACTCCTTCCCAGCTGGCCACTGCTCGGTCCCCTCTCAACACCCCCACCCAGCGCCCCACTAGCAGAGGCAGAAGAGGTTGACAATGTGGCCCTTTAGACACCCCACTGGCAAAGTTCTCTCAAAGCCTCTCCACATTCAGGCACATTCTCCTGTCCACACCTGCTTCTCCCCAGACAATGGCCACAGCATCAACAGAGAAAGGAGCAGACTCTCAAGCCACTCCCTTCTCCAGACCCACGCATGCTAACACAGCCTTCTTCACTAAGCCCATACATCACTTGCATTTCCCTCTTTACTTAAAAGTGACAATTCAGGCCAGGTGTGGTGGCACATGCCTTTAATCCCAGCACTCAGGAGGTAGAGGCAGGCAGACCTCTGTGAGTTCAAGGCCAGCCTGGTCTACATAGTGAGCTCCAGGACAGCTGGGACTAAAGGGAGACCTGGTCTCAAGAAGACCAAAAAAAAAAGGGGGGGGGGACAATTCAATACAGCTTTAATGTCAGAATTTATCCTTATTAATAAACGGTAAATCAGAGCTTTGTAGACCCCTAACTGCACACCAGGGGCAACAGATGCAGCAACCTCACGGAAGACAGTTATGAGCTGTAAACGCCTAGGCCAGAGAGCTGAGAATGCACGAGAGCACATGCATGTTCACATGTACAGTGAGGTGCTGTGAGCTCCTTCCTCTGGCAGGAGCTGTTCTCCATGCCCCACACCCCCACCCCTACCTCCCCCATCCCCCACCCCCCACCCCCAGCAGAAGGACTTAAATCCCTAAAGCCTAGCAGACCCATCAGGCCCACTCTCAGTCTAGCCGTCTGACTTGGAGAGCTGTAACTTCTTCACATGGCTTCAATATTTAAGCACTTTAAATATGTGATCATGATAATTACCTGGCTGATGGCACCTCATCTTAAATGAAGCTCTGGGTCCCGAAGATGCTGAGATCATTGTTGCTGAACATATTGGCCTCTCTGCTGACTCTATTTTTTCCCCACTGTGCTGGAGGCCATGAGGGCAAGCTGCTACCCAAAGTAGAGGGCACTAAATTCAGAGTTGGATGGCCAACGTGTCATTGTCTGATTGCACTCCTCTATGCTATAAGTGCTTTAAGGAAGAGTGCATATATAACCCATCTCACTGTTTACTTGAGAAGGCAAAGGAAATGGGCCACAGCTCCAAGTAGACAGAGGCATAGCCATTAACAATGCGCACTGTCAATGCCCCACACAGATGCACTCCCTCCAGCTCCCTAGTGCCAACACACAGAAGAGATGCATCCAGGTGCCTTGAAGAAAGCTGATCTGTGCTGAGCATAGAGGACTCTGGGAGATGAGGGCAGGAGGCTGCAAGGCACTCTCAGAACTACAACCTCTCAGCTACAGGGCAGGGGACTGCTCTTCCACCTGCCCCCAAACACACTGGGTCCCATTGCCTGAGTGTCATTCCTATAAGGGCAAAATAGCAGGCAATATGGGCTGGGAGTGACAGGGAGAAATGGTAACTATGGCACACCACTTTGCACAGTGGAAGCTACCACAAAGCAGGACCAGTCAGCACAGCAGGACCGTGGGAGCAGAGTATGGAGTTCTAGGTGAGTCTACATTCCAGCATGGCCTGCTTTGGCTTAGAATGTGTGAGACGGGAGCCAGGAAGGAGAAAGAGCAGTCAGGGATTGAACTCGTGCTATGAGCTGCCTCCCCATTGGTTACCTCAACGAATCCTCATGTAGCTAGGATGCCAGGGCCTGCATGGGAACTACCACACAAGGTGCCACAGACTGCCTTCTGAACAATAGGAACTTATTTCTCACGGCCTAGACAACAGATGCTCAAGGTCACAGTACCAGCAGGGGTTCTGGCAAGGTCCTCTTCCAGCTGTAGACAGCTGCCTTCTCATATCTTCATATGGTGGAGAGAGAAAGCAAGCTCCTGGAGTCTCTTTCTTAAGGAAGCTGGTCCCTTGAGTGAACACTGGTGACTTAACCACACCCCTTAATGCCCCCATTTTCCTCAAAGGCCTCACCTCCCAGACCTTCACTTTGAGGCTTGGATCTCCATCTCCACATGGATTCTGAGGGCCACACCCACCAGTCCCCAGCAATGTGTACTGCCGTCCTTGTTTCCCCAGATTAGGACACTTAGAGACTTTACCTGCTTTTGCAATAACACATGGTAGTACTGGACTTCACGCCAGAGGGCCCGCCAATCCCAAAGCCCAATCTCATCCCATACCCCATCAAGTTCCAAGGCTGGGCTCCTGAACATGGATCCCATGAGTACTTCCCAGCACTGTCCCATGAGCTCTGGGGTAAAGGGCAACATGAGACAAGACCCTCATTCTCAGTTTCCGTGAGACATCCAACAGACAAGCCTTGTGCTGAAGAGGAATCACAATGTTGGTCCTAAATGATGACAAAAGCAGGAGTTCAAGGGCAGACTCCTCTGCCAGGAAGATGCCCTGACATGCTCAAACCTCCACCTGCCTGTCTTCTCTGGTGAGCATTTCTACTCATCTTCCTGGGGGGCCGATAGGCTTTACAAGCCACCCATACACAGCTCCTTCCCAGAACTCCAGAGACTCCCACGTAACTTAAGAGGTATGACCTAGGAAGACACCTACCTAGGCTCCTAGACATGTCACATGTACAGCCTGGCCACCCCAAGTGTGGCCCCTCCCCAGCCCCTGCTAAGTGAGACTCACAGAGTGCTCAAGTGATTTGCATACAGATCAGGGGTGAAGGCATGCTCCCAGTCGAGTCGGAACTACAGGGAACCCACAATGACAGTTGACAACTCCCACAGACACAGATGAAACTTCCTGGGCATCTCTGAGGTGGCCAGTGTGCTAATACATGCTTTATATACATCAGTTTAAACCCTCACAGTAGCCCCAGGCAGGGTGCTCAGGTCATTCCTTCCGCATCTGGAAGAACTGAGGCTGAGAGACAACGTTACCTCGTGTGAAATGACAGAGATGGAATCCAGCCCAAGCAAAATACATCTCATTCTTGAGGATGGAGTGTTTCCTCAAGAACAAAAAGATGGAAGAGATACACCTTCCCATTTTATTAATAAAGAAATACGTCTTGCCCAAGATCTCAAGGAGAGGACCCTAGAACTTCAGTTGAGTAAGCTGTCTTTCACTAGTAATAGAGTAAGCTGTCTTTCACTAGTGTCCAGTGGTTTTGCCCAAAAGGAGCAAAAGAAAATGTTTTAAAGCAGATAAAGCAAGTTTTTAAATAAGTGCCCATTTTTATGTTCCCCTTACCTGAGAGCTCCTGAGACGGGTCCTAGATGTACCCCAGCCCTGCCTGGGAGAAGTGTGGGATCTGTTTCCTTGGACTTGATTTCCTGGCAGAGCAGGAGACGGTGGCCAGCTCCAATCATCGCTAGAAGTGATGGCGTGCCACTTGCCTGCCCACCTCCTCCTCCCAGTGGCCTTCTGGGAGCACACCTCATTCCCAGAGATCCTCACCTGCTGCTCTGCATGACTCCATCTGCACAGGCTTTCTGTCAGAGAAAAAGAGCAGGTCCTGGGCAACCTGGCTTGCCCATTCCCAAGGGCTCCAGCACACAGCCCAGCACTTCTGCCTTACCCCAGAAACTGTGGATGACTGACAGCTGAGGGTCTACAGAGCACAGGGCAAAGATCACTCTGTAATCTGCAGTCAGGCAAGATGCTTGGAAAGCATACCCAGCCACCTCCATGGCAAAGAGCTCATCATGCCCGAGCAGCTGATCTCTGAGCAGGGCCCTGTACACTAAGGCATTGTTGGTCCCACCACATGCTCAATACTGAATTAGTACTGGGACAGCTGGGACAGGCCCAATTAGCACTGAGGCCTCTGCCCTGGTGCAAACAAAATGTCAGGCTCCTGAGGGGGTAGGCAGACACCGTCTCTGAGGGCATGGCACCCCATCTCCTAACAAAAGGCCAGCTCCCCAGCCGCCCAGCATGGATAGAGCTGCGAGGAAAAGGTGGCAGGAGCTGTGAATACAAACAGCAGCAGCCTGGCAGGGACATTTTCTGCCTCAGAGGACAATGGGAACAGAGCAGGAGGGAAGCCGAGCGTAATTCACACCTGCCTAAGGGGCTGTGGCCTACTGGGCTTGGCGCTGGAGATTGGCTAGAGGCAGGAACACACAGCCAGGTACACTGGGGCTGAGGAGAGGCTGGGTGGCTTCTAAGCAGAGGGTGTGGGGCAGAGGTAGGAGGGCCTGGGGAGGACAGAACACCAGGCTCCGCTGTGGCAGGGAGGACAAAGGTGCTCTATCAGGAAGATGTCTGTGTCCCAAAGCAAGTGTCCTACGTGCTTCCTAATTCCATTTAACCCTCAAAGGATCCATGGGGTGGACCTTGTTTTGTCCTATCTTTCAAATGGAGCAGCTAAAGTGCAGACAGGAAGGTAATCTGTCCAAGACCACATAGGTCTTTAGCGATATTGGAGGGATTAGAACTCAGATCATCAGCCACTGTATTGCATACTGCTTCCTGCTACTTGCTTCCCTTCCCATTCCTTGCCTCTACAACTACTCATCCTCCAAATCCCAGTGCTTGGCCAGGTCCTCCAGGAGGCTCTTAGACTGGGCAGACTGCACTACCCTCGCCCAAGCCTCAGCGGCTGCCTCTCCTACCTTGGCGGTGAGTTCTCAGATCACATGCTGTCTGTCCACTCTCAGCATCCTAGAGAAATGCCTATCCTACTTGCTCAATAAATATTTCAGAAAAGAAGAAGGGAAGGGAAGGAGGACGCACGCTTTCAGAGAACACTCTTTACTTCACATGTATTTTTCAAAATATGGGGAAAAACGGCAAGAACTGAGGATGTTTTTCCCCCTGGTCTGAGAAGTCCCCATTAAGTCAGAACAGCAATAAGGCTGAGGTTGTAGGACCAAAGGTGCCAAGGAAATGCCCTCCTTGGGCCCTTTGGAACAGACCCCCCCTTCCTCAGCTCATCAGAGAAACAGAGCAGGACTCACCAAATGCAGTCAACAAACTGCCCTTTGTCACGGTGAGCTTTGGACTTTACAAACCCCTCCTGCATGTGGCCTGCTGTCAGGAGGAACCTGGGAGCTCAGCCCCTGGCTTCAGGGGACCTACAACTTTCAAGCAGTTTTCATTCAACAGAGCTTGTGATGCTCATGGTTGAGAGGATCAATATCACACTCCTCATTTTGGCCAAGGGTAAGTAAGGTAGGTGGTAGGAAGGTACTGGAGAGGCTCCTGGTACCAGGAGCCAAAGATCTATTTCCAAGGCAAAAATCACTGGCATCCCTGCCCCAGCAGAAGCTATCACTCATATTCACAGCCTAGCAGGGTGACCAGGCAGAGCCCATACAACCTGCCTTTACCCAACAGCCTGTCAGCAACCTGAGGTTCTCACCACCTTAAACCATTGTGCACCACCCTTGCATGCATTGTGCCCTTGGTCTGAAGTGGTCCTGTGACATGGCCTGGACTGGCCAGCTCCTCTCCCAGGGCTGCACACTGACGGAGCCCTCTGTCCTTTCCATAGAGCTTCACATGCACCTCCATCTTCACCACCACTGTTCCGAGGCCCACTGTACAGGTAAAGAGAATGAGGCTTGGGGAATTTCGGGGTACAGCAAACTGAGGTAGCATCCTAAAGTGCAATGGGGCTTTCTTTGGATTTTGTTTCAAAGTTCATTCCTCGTGGAATACGTTATGACTTAAGTAATGATTTTTTTTTCCAAACAATTGTGTCTCATATCTATAATCTTAGCACCTGGAGGTTGAGGCAGGAGGATTGCCACGAGTTTGAGGCTAGCCTGGGATACACAGTGAGTTCCAGGCAAGCATGGGCTATAGAGTGAGATCCTGCCTCAAAAATAAAAATCATAAAACAGAGACTAGGGGTGTGGCTTAGTTGATAGAGTGCCTGTCCCGCATGCACAAAGCCCTGGGTCCCAGACATAGTACTGCATAAATAGGGCGTCTTGGCATATGCCCAGCACTTGAGGGGTAGAAGCAAAGGTTCAGGTCATCCCCAGCTACATGGAAAGTCGAAGGCCAGCCTTAAATACATGAGAACCTCTCAAAAACTAAACAAGCAAACAACAAATAAATAAATATGTGATTCCACGCAAGAAGAAGGAAGCTTGCTATCAGAGGGGAGGGTGCCTCTCTGCTTGGTGGCTCGGGCGCTCCAGGTGAGACTGAATCTCTGTCCTCTGGTCTGGGTGCAGAGCTCCTGCAGGATGACCTCAGGGCACCATCAGCCTGGGGCCGCAATGGCAGCAGAGAGCTTTCTGTCAGCAGCACCTGCCTCTCTGGAAAGCCCTTGCTCCGGGAAGGGCACAGTCTCTAGGAGCTGCCAGGCAGCCCCATGCTCATTCCATGTCCCTGGCATTCACTGGGAGGCAGAGAGCTGAGGAGAAGGGAAGAACAGGAAACAAACGACAGGGAACCAGCATATCCCATGGGCTTCACTCACAGAGGTGGGGGGGTAGTCCTAAAGCACCACACAGGCACAGAGAGTACACAGCAGAGCAGGGACTGTACGCCAGGCTGGAGGTCCACTCTCCCTAGATCACTCCTTATGACTTCGTTGGGAAAGCAGGCCGGTGAGGACTTCCATCGGTACCACTCTAGGGAGATGGGAAGGGTGTGTTTCTTATGATGCAGGAAGCTCTGGGTTAACGTGGACTCTCAGTGTATTAGTTTCCCAACTAGTACTAATGTGACAACACAGGATTACTGACTCAGGGGCTGGAGAGATGGCTCAGTGGTTAAGAGCACTGACTGCTCTTGCAGAGGACCTGGGTTTGTTTCCCGGAGCCCACATGATGGTTAAGAACCATCTTTGATTCCAGTTCCAGGGGAATCCAACACCCTCTTCTGACCTCTGCTGCATTGCACGACTCAGGTGCACCAACCTACATGCAGACAGTACACTCATACACATAAAAAAAAAGAAAGATTACTGACTCAGACACTGAGCAGGCATGTCCAGAAGCACAGCCCAGGTGCTCCCAAGACAGGGCCAGAACTCCCCACAAGGTGGCCAGGGTCAGTGCCTGATGTGCTCAGAGCCATGGTGGCAGAAGAGTACCTGGCTCTCCATGGTGCTAGGTGTCGGTGTTACCCCACTAAGGCTGGCCGGTTGTTGGTCAAATCAAGCCACATGTCTTCAGGGAAGACCACATGACAACTACTTTGCACGACAGGGGTGCACAGACCTACATGCAGACAGTACATTCATACACATAAATAATAAAATGAAATAATAAAATAAAATAAAATAGGTACCGTCATACACACCTATAGCCCCATAGATCCAAGGTGATGGCGAAGACGGAAGGATCAGTGGGGCTTGCTGGCCAGCAGCCTAGCTCCTGATTCAGGGTGATCCAGTCTCAAGAGAATAAGGAAGGGGGTGATTAGTGACAGAATAGGACACCCAGTGTCCTCTTCTGGACTCCACACACATATGTACATAACACACACAAAGAAAGAAAGGAAGGAAGGGAGGGAGAGAGGGAGGGAGGGAAGGAGGGAGGGAAAGCAGGTAACATTCAAGTTCATGCTGGTATCTAATCTAAGTAACAGAAACACGTCCTGCATCTTAAAGCTTCGTTCCCCAGGCTGGCACATCTCTCCCTCATCTGTCAGCAGCCCAAAGGAGAGTGGGCAGGGAACTGAAGCCCCCTTTCCTAAGCAGCTAGCAGCCTCCGGGATCAGCAGTAGATGCAAGACCTCAAAGAGATTCACGTAATTTTTTTAATGTGGTCATTCAAATGAAATCTTTTTTAAAATTTTATTTATTTTTGTATGTGTATGAGTGTACTGTCTGCATGCAGGTTTGTGCACCTGTGTCGTGCAATGCCGCAGAGGTCAGAGGAGGGTCTCGGATTCCCCTGGAACTGGAATTCTCCTGGAATTGGAGTTACAGACGGTTCTTAACCGCCATGTGGGTGCTGGGGCTTGAACCCAGGTCCTCTGCAAGAGCAGTCGGTGTTTTAACCGCTAGGCTATCTCTCCAGTCCTTCAAATGAAATCTTATTAAGACATCTTTTTGGAGGTGCGCACTGAAATAATTAAAGTCCTCTGTCAAATTATCCTAGGAATCTCTTTCCATGAAAAGCCTTTCATTTTATCCTCCTTAATGTAATTCCATCCCAGCAGATGAACTTGGCCTTTTCTATTTCTTTAAATATTGTGTCAGGGCCTTCATTAGAGGAAAATGCAGAGGGGAAGAAGGACCAGGGATGGTGCTGGCCACAACTCAATGGCCTCCACAGCCATCTGCAGTCTCCGCCCCCAAGGCACGAATCTACCCTGTAACAGATCGCTTCCACCTGAAAGCGGTGGTGATTCACCCATCCCACCGCCCACCATCCCACCAGGCGTGGAGCTTCTAAGAATCACATCTCTGGCTCTTCTTGGAACTGGAGAGGATAAGATAGGAGAACACAAGCCGGCTCTGACTCCTGTCCACTGAAACCCATACCAAAATGTTTCCTGCTCTGGGCAGATGGAGTTGTCCTTATCCAAGGGGACAGAAAGATCTGGACAGAAAGAGCTGACAAATTACGTCTTGGTTGTTAGTGATAAGAAGACACTTGTTAACATTTGGAAGCCAGGCATGGTGGTGCATGCCTATGAGCTGGCTCTTGGAAAGCAGACGCAGAACAGGGAGTTCAAGGGCACCTCTGGCTATGTAGTGAGTCCAGTCCACCCTGGGCTACACACATGAGAACCAGGCCTCCTGCTCCTGTACACTGCAGTGCTCTCTGTCCTGCGGGCCCCCACCCCAGGTTTCTCACCCCTTCCTGCCCTTCTCTGGCTAATTCCTCACTCACATGCCCCTTTTAGCACTTCCTAGCAGACTTCCCTCTTTTCCCACTT
This sequence comes from Rhizomys pruinosus, assembly GCA_009823505.1. Lineage (NCBI taxonomy): Eukaryota > Metazoa > Chordata > Mammalia > Rodentia > Spalacidae > Rhizomys > Rhizomys pruinosus. The sequence continues at coordinate 5,124,474 of VZQC01005780.1, read as the reverse complement.
TCTTTCTTTCCCAACTGCCTTGTCTATTTTTACATACATTATTTCCAATGAAGTCTTATGATTGCTAGTCCAATACTAGGTACATTTCCTCTTTTCTGGGTATATGTGGTCAATCTCCATCACTGCCCACCCCCTCAAGTAACCAGAGACATGAGGCTACTATATGAGTATGTGGCTTTCTGTACTCTCTTCTCTGAGGCAGCAGGTAGGGAGGAAGGTTGGCAGCGCCAGGGTGCTTGGAGCTATTTCCTAGTCTGGAAGGAAGAGACTACCAGATCAAGAAAAACAAAGCAGATAACAGCAGTTCCCAAGACGTTCTGGAAAGGCAAATAAGATTGGAGGAAGAGGAGGTGGACTGTCTGCCCTATAATAATGTCCTAACAAAGGACTTTGCCCAGGTAGCCTTCCTCCATCTGATCCACCTGACACCAGATACTGAGAGAACAAAGGATTCTGGGAGCTGAGTCCAGGCCTGACCAGCTCACTAGGGAGTACCTGTGGGCTACTTAGAGACAAGGAGGAGGCTAAACCGGAAGAGGAAGCTCCATAGACAAAGTTAGCTACGACCTGGGCCAGGGCCCTGAATCTTTGCTTCTGAAGGCTGGTGAGGGGCTACCATGCAGGCAGACACTGCCCCCAAACTTCTGCTCCATGTGCTCCCTGAGGAAAGTCAAAGGAAGGACTAGGTGGCCAGTGTGTGGCCACTGTTGGTGCCGGTCCCTGTGGACTCCCAAGGGGGCCTCAGAATCCCTTGACAAGAGGCTGAAGCAGTGTCTTGAGATGTTTGGATTCCAGCATAATCATTTCAATAACAATTTAATCATTTAAAAACACTGTCTTTTGTTGCTCTAATGAAGAGAGAGGCTCTTCCACAGTGTTTGTGCCATCTGTGAGCAATTTCCACATTAACCTCTTAGAGTGGCAAAGCAGAAGCCAAGCTACGATGGAGCAGGGCAGAACCGGGAGGGGAGGGAGAGGAGCCCAGAGGAGAACCAGGGGCTGGGAGGGTCGTGGGTTGGGTGGGGGCTGAGAGGCATGGACCACAGGGTGGACACCCCATTCTGAGCCAGGGAAGAGCCGGGAAAGGAGTGCTGGTCCTGTCCTTGAGAAGCTTTACTTTCTGATGAGACACGTGCTAAATTCTGAAGGCAAAGAAAGGCAAAATATTCCAATGCAGTGGTTCTCAAACCATGGGTTGCTGAACTCAAGACAGTAGATTATTGTGTTAGCCAGTTTTCCATGGCTGTGACAAATAACATGAGTGAAACAACTCAAGGAAGCAAGCATTATTTTGGGTCACATTCTGAGAGGTTGCAGCCCATGGCTCCATTGCTTTGAGGTCTGTAGCAAAGCAGAAATAGTATGGCCAGGTAAAAAACAAAGCTGAGCCTGGCAAGAAGAGCCTGGGGCCAAGGCAGAGCCTTCCCAGGAACGCCCCTAGGGACACCTCCTCCTACCATTTTCTCCACAGTTCTACCGTCTCCCAACCATCTATTCAAAATTTTAATCTATCAGTAGATTAGACCATTGATTAGGTCAGAACCCTAATCAGCTATGGAAACACCCTCACAGACTCACCCAGAAGTGTGCTTGTGTGTAGCAATTTCATTTCAAATTTTCCATCTTGGAGGATAGCTCATTAAGACCCAGGATATTCTAAGGGGAGGTGAAGTATTCCCTCCTACAGGAAGCTCATAAAGCTCAGGAAGTAGCTCAGTAGTTTCAGGAAGTTCCTGAAACTGACCAGATTCACTAGGTTCCTCCTTCCCTAAGCTTATAAAGGCTCTAAAGACTGCTGGGAGACACTCTCAGATAAGCCAAGTTGGCCAGGAGAGGCAGATAAGCAAAGCTGTCTGGAAGAAGCAGAGACTAACTGAGCTGCCTAGAAGAGGCTCAGAAAGAGCTGAGCTGCCTAGAAAGAACACTCTCCAGTCTGCCGAGCTGCCTGCAGGTGTGCCCTGCACTCCAGGTTTCCTGCTTTTGTGAGCTGTCACCCATGCTGGGGTGGGCTTTGGTGATGCAGCTGTCTTAGAGCCATCTCTGTTCCTGTTGGTAACCCCTCACCCATATCCCTGTAACACCAATAAAGCTCATTGGTTCACCACGTTGGGCTCTAGTGCTATCATTGGTCTGTCTTGGTTCCCTACCTGGGGTGAGTAGACATTTGTTTGCATCTCCCCGGAAATACTGTCACACACCAGTGCTTTATTAATCTCGTAGGTGCCTCTCAAGACAATCAACTTGACAATCAAGATAAACCACCACAATTACAATCAGCATTTTTCTTTAATGAAATCTAAGAGAATGGAGAGAAGATACTATTACCCCGTAAAAGAAATCAGGGCGATTAGTTCTATATCAGGGGCAAGAAAAACATAACACAAAGTAGGCCAATGATATTTTGTGTCAAGAAGCAAGACTTGCTCTTAGGCTTTGGAATCACGTCCAGAGGCAGAAGAGCTGGACCCAGGAGCTTTCTCATGGCCACTAATGTGGCCATGTTAGCTACAAAAATGTGGGTGAGGTGACTAGTACAGAGAATAAATGAAAGTTTCTAAATCTGTAGCAGCAGGTTAAAAGGTGTTAGCCCAAGTAAACATGGACATATTAAAATCATATCAAGAGAACCAGGCCAGAGAACTTATCAAGCACACCAGACTGAGTATATTAGTTACATGTCTCTCTGTGGCAAAATATCTAAACGATAAGTCAGCCATCTCAACCTCAGAACTGTAAACAAGCAAAGACATGGCAGTCAAGAATGGTGGGAAGACAGGCATAACCCAGACTACTAGGTGGGTCCTAAATACATGTGTTCTTATGGCAGACAGAGGAGGAGCAGTGTGAGAAGAAAGACTGGAGACAGCGCTATAAGCCAACATCACCTAAAGCCATAAGAAGCTGGGTGAGGCACAGAACCAAGTCTTACTGGAGCCTTTGCAATAAGCATGGCCCTGCTGACTCATTGATTTTAGACTTCTGGCATCCAGAATGCTGAGAGAATTAATTTCTGCTATTTTAAGCCACTCAGTTTGTGGCCATTTGTTACAGCAGCCACATGTAACTAATAGAACAATGACAAGAAAGAGAAAAGGAAAACAAGGAAAACAGGATGATGAGAGCACAGGACCACAAGGCGTTCCCAATTGAAGTACACAGACTATGTCTGGGCAATCTGGGTTGAGTTTGGAAATGTATTGCTGCACAGTCCCAGTCAACAAAAATGGAAAGACAGGCCCAGTGGTTAAGAGTATTGATTTTGGAGTCAAACTACACAGAAAGGAATCTTACTTCTGTCTCCTAACAATCTGAGTTGGGCAGATCATGCTCTCCAAGACACTTGACTTGTCTGATCAGTGGGGGCGATGACGGACCCTAACTCTTGAGATTGCTGGGAGGATTAGATGAAGTAATTCATTTGTCACATTGCCTGGCATGCTGTAGCATCAACAAACATTAGCAGCTGCATACATGTTACAGTGCAGGATAATAGGAATAAACATAAATCAAGATAAGCCCCAGCCATTTATATCTTGCCCCTGAGAATAATTACAAAGTCCCTTGGTTTTAAAGTCTCCACTGTGAAGCCTCTTTGGACTCACACGCTTTTGAGATCAGGCTGTACCCTGCCCTAGGTTACTCCATATTGTGTAAAACAGTGATTTTTCCAGGTTGTGCCTTTCCCCAAAGCTGTTTCACAAGTAGCTTTGAACTCTGATGGACTGCAAACACAGAGGCACGACGATCTCATACCTTGCTGGGCACAAAAACACCATTACCTGTCTGTTGTCCAGCACCACCCATGAAGTAGAGACTAATAAATTATTCCTAAAAGTAAAAAGGGCTCCACCTTATAAATTTATCAAAGTAAACATGGACATATCAAAATCATATCAAGAGAACCAAGCCAGAGAACTTACCAAACACACCAGACTGAGTATATTAGTTACATGTCTCTCTGTGGCAAAAAAAAAAAAAAAAAAAACTTCCAAAAAGCAATTTAAGGAAGGAAAAACTCATTTTGGCTTAAGAATTCACAAGGCATGGCGGCAGGGACAGGAGGCATCTGGTCACGTTGCATCCACATTCAAGAAGCAAAGAGCAAAGAACGTTTGTACTCAACTCACTTTCTCCTTTTTATTTGGTCCAGAACCCCAGCCAATGGAAGACCCACACACATTTAGAGGAAGGGGATCTTCTCACCTCAGTTAATGCAATCTAGATAATCATCCCCAGACCTGCCCAGAGATTTCTTTCTTTTTTTTTGTCTTTTCGAGACGGGGTCTCCCTGTAGTCCCAGCTGTCCTGGAACTCACTCTGTAGACCAGGCTGGCCTTGAACTCACAAAGATCCTCCTGCCTCTGCCTCCCAAGTGCTAGGACTAAAGGCCCCCGGCCCAGAGATTTATTTCTATGGTGACTCAAATCCCACCAAGTTGAGGAGATCAGCCATTGTACTGAGCAAAGGTAAGGTGCCCTCCCCTGAAGCCCGTAAAGATAAGGACACTTAACACTGTGCTATCAACAGCTTTCAATGACCTGTCAGCCCACTGGCAGCCCAATGCATTTGTCAAAGGCCTGGCATCCAGAAAGCTCCCAATACCCTAGGTGCTCGCTTAGCTGGGTCCCCACTGCTCATTCAGCCTGTTCGTATTTCTGTCCACCTATTAATCCATCTGGACCGACCATCCAGTCTCCTATTTATCTGTTTGGACTCAATCCTGTGCTGTGCCTCTACAGCCTCTATGGTCCCTACAGCTTGACTCAATTCTGAAGCTTAGTTCAATGCTGACCGGACCCTCTGACTTGACTCTGCAGCTCTGAAGCGGTGTCTCGAGAAGAGCTCCAGCAGTGTTCACCATCAACTTCCCACAGAAACTTTCTTTACATCCTTATCAGCAATTCGCCAAGTATTCCAAAGTCCTCTTTGGACTTCCACTGCAACCTCCTTCATACTTTATACCTATTCTGTAACCTACATAGGTAGGTAGGTAGGTAGGTAGGTAGGTAGGTAGGTAGGTAGGTAGGTAGGTTGATTGATTGATTGATGTACAATATATGATCTGAGGGTTAATATTGTTAGTTGCACCTGTGTTTGCTTCATCTAGCTATCAAGGGAACTGGAACTACTTGGCAAATTGCTTCCAACAAAACTGACATAGCTTGTGAATTTATTGTTGTTCAGTAAATTCTGACCTTGTGGAAAGACACAAACATGTCCACCTAGCTCATGACACTTGTCATGTGTCAGAACTGACTAAAACAATCAAGTGTCCTCATTTTAGGAGGGAAATAAGATGTAAAGAAATTGTCTGTGTGCTGTGGTTTGGATAAGTGTCCATCAAAGGCCCCTGTGTTAGTGGCAGCCTGTGGGTCTCTTGGGTGCCCTCGAAGGTCAGAAGAGGGTGTCAGAGGCATCAGCCCATGGGTCTCTTGGGAGGCTGCAAAACCTTGAAAAGGAAGGTCTTTAACTCACTGGAAGAGGGCAATCTCCCCCCTTTGAAGGGGATATTGAAACCGTAGCCCCTTCCCCTTCCTGTCTTTCAAGTCCCAGTCCTGAGATGAAGAGGACTTTTCTGGCACAGGCTGCTGACATTATATCCCATCAACGCCGACTGTGCTGAATAGCTTCAGTTGTCAGCTCGACGCACCTGGGAAGGAGGAACCTCAACTGGGGAATCTCCTCTATCAGACTGACCTTTGGACACACATATGAAGAATTTCTTAATTGTTGAGTGATGTGGGAAGACTCAGCCCACTAAGGGTGCTGTCACTCTGGAGCAGGTGGTTCTAGGTTGTATAAGAAAGCAGGATGAACACAGATCAGAGGAGCAAGCCAGTAAACGGCATTTCTCTGTGGTCTGCTTCAGCTGCTGCTTCGAGGTTCCTGCCCTAAGTTCCCACCCTGGCTTCCCACAATGATGAATTGTGGTCAGAACAAGTAAGTCAAAATACCTTTTCCTCCCCAAGTTGGTTTTGGTCAGAGTGTTTTATCACAGCAATAGAAAGCTAATCAGGACATGTCAAGTACTAAAGCTTCCAAAACTGTGAGCCAAGATAAGCCATTACTCTTTATAAATAAGTTGTCTCTGCTAATTTTTTTTAAAGTTTTTTTTATGAGTGTTTTGCCCAAATGTATGTATGTGTACCATATGTGTGCTTGCTGCCCACAAAGGTCAGAAGAGGGTGTCAGATCTCCTGGAACTGGAGTTACAGATTGTTGTGAACTGCCGTGTAGGTACTAAAAACCAAACCCAGGTCCTCTGTAAGAGCAAGAAGTACTAAGAACTGCTGAACCATCTCTCCAGCCCCCATCTCAAGTATTTTGTTAAAGTAACAGAAAACCAACTAACAGTGAGCCTGTGTCACAAATGACCAAGACAGGACCAAAATCCAGTCATGGATCTTTGTGTTTAAGGCAAAAACACGTGAATTACAGCTCCCCACAGCCTCTCATCTGCCCTTCAGAGGTCATGACCACTACCCCACCTGGCCTCCTGACAGCCCAGCCCTTGCATTGCCAAGGCTCTGAAGAAGCCTTTCTATGTATACTCCACAGGTCCTTAGATCCCATGCCCATTGACTACTGGGGAGTAGATTTCTATGCTTGTGAGTTTTCTGTGCACTGAACAGCTTACAATACCTTATGATTACCTGTTCAAATGATTCTAATATTTCTCCCTGACAGCTCTAAGTGCCCAGTACCCTGAGAGCCTGCAGAACTCCAAGCGATCAGCTGATCACAGACAAGAAAATAGAGTGTGGGTAAGGTTTAGCTTTGGGGGGAGGCTCTTGGGATCACCCGCCACCCCCTTCGGACCCAGCCTTCCCACAGCAGCTTTCCTGCTCTTGCCAGGCCCCAGAGTGACCATGTTCGTCTCCCACCATCAGGAGTTTTGAGCATGAGGTTTGCATCGCAGCCTGACAGAACTCAGCCCACCTGCAAAAGCAGGCCGTGGGCTGGGAGCCATTGCTCTCAGCATTGAATCACCCAGCCCTGAAGATGAACTCCAGCCCCTCTTCTGCTCTGGCCTGGCCAAGGACCAAAGAGGCCCACTGTTCCCAGGCTCTAGCTCTGACTATCGCACTTCTGTGTGTGGTTTCCCTAGAAAGAGACACTATTCTTTGACTCTCACCCTGGCCAGTCCTTCTCTGAGAAATTTTCATCTATTTCTCAGACCATCAGACATCTTCAGCAGATGCCTGGAGCTCTTCCTGCAGGGGTCCTGTCTCTGCTTCCAGGTAGCCTCTTAAGGGAAGGGCCTCTGTGTCCTTCACCCTTGAACAACCTGGAACCTAATGCCTGGCACAAAGCAGTGCTCTGTCTTTGTTAGTTTCTTTTACTGGAAAGTGGAAACTGGTCAAAAAGCCACGAGTGAGAGCAGGATGGCAGCCTGATGAAGACCAGATACGTGTAGCTGAGCCCAGCATCCTCAACTCGAGGCACTGAAGGGTGAACCTCTGCCTCCAACCATACCAGCTGAGTGCCGTATGGTCAAATCCTTTAGGCCACTGTAACCAGCTTTCCATCTGAGAGCATTAATAATGGCTCCTTGAGGAACATGTCTGTCACAGCCAATTTGAAAAGGGATCTAATCGACTCTTCGTCAGGACTATTATGAAAGCTCTGTTCTGTCTCCTGTCTTTATGACTGAGCTCAAACTGAGACACTTTGGGGGATCCCTTAGTGGAGAGGGCCCACTGCACAGACCTAGGCTCTAGAAGCTCCAGTTAAGGCCAAGACTCTCCCCCATCGCTACCATGCACAGGTCCCCGAGTTCCTTCCTCTGCCCCTCCATACACAGAAACCTAAGAGCAGACACTAGATGCAGCTCCCAGACTGCCAAGGTACCAGGCATCTGAAACTACTGTCGGGAACCTTGGGTGTTTGAACTGACAGTGGGCATAGAGTCTCAGCCACAGGTCCTAACCTCTGATATCAGCGGTAAGACCCACCCTGGGTGTGAACAGTTCCTGCCTCTCCTGACTCTGAAGATGTAGAGCCTGGAAGAGACAGGAGATTTCTTAGCCAGTGACGGAACTAGGCTAAAGAGAACTACAAGGGCATGCAGGATTTAGAGCTCCTGAGATTAACTGGGGCTCTTCAACTGTAAAACTACAACAGAAGCTGAGTGCATAGTTAACCAGACCGGGAACTGAATCCTATAGCTTGATGCCTAGCCACTGTGCCTGGCAGGGGCTAGCCAGATCCAGCAGGCAGAATGTGCTACTGAAAGGTCCCAGGATCCCCTGGGACAGAGTCACTACAGGAACTGGAGAGGCTCTTGGAACAGAGGCTCCTAGAACCAGAACCCCGCCCCCCAGAAGTAGACAACCCAGGCCTGGTCAGTGCTTGTAAAGTGACTGGATCCCAAAGTCAGGAAGGAGAGCTGGTACAGTCTGAGAAAGAGTCTGTTGCTGGTCCCCACAAGGCTGTGTAAAAAGGTAAACCCTCAACCCCTCTGGCCCAATTGCCTCCCATGGAAAGTAAAATCATCTGTTACGGGAAATCATGAGAACCAAGATGAGATGTGCGGGAAAAGCAGTTAAGCTCTGTGCTCAGCGCACAGGAAATCTTCCATAAATGTGAATTTGTTTGTGGCTTCACTCAGCCACATCACACTGCCAGCCCCTTCTAGAAGTAAAGCTTACAGAGATCTTTCTAGAACCCAGAGATCAGCTGCCATCCCCTGTGAGTGGAGTTATAGCTTACATGAAATGCCTTCCCCCACAAGCCAAGCATGTGCGGCCTACAGGAGAGCTGAGTGGACAGGAGAGTCTGCCATGTTCCCTCTCAGAGACAGGTGGTGCCCAGCTGAGGATACCTGTGGCTTACTTGTGAACTTCCCAGAGCTCACACAGCCCAGCCTCATGTAGAACAACCCTGACCATTACCCACTAGGACAGCCTCGTCTTAGTGCCCTCTAGGCTCTCCACCATGCCCTGATAGGATGGGCCTAGCTGACTATAGCTTATATAGTCTTCCTGACCTACCTCACTCCTTGGTTGCTCCATCAGGCTGGACAGCAGGGCCACATCCTAAGTGTTCACTCACCACTTACCCTGACATCCTTACCTTGGGCCTGCTTCTAGGAGGCCTGTGTTAACACAGGGTATAGAGCAGATTCCATTACAGGCGGACTTTCCCTGTCACTACAGAGAGAGTAAGAGGACAGAGGCAGCTGGTGGGGACAAAGGCACAGCCTGCCCATAGACAAGAGGAGAGAATGGGAATGGGGAATGATTGACAGTTTTAGGCTCTAGCCAAACTCCTGAGAGAAAACAGACCACATGTTGCAGAAGGGCACAGAACAGCATCTCCCGGTCCACAGATTTCTCTAATGCAAGCTGCAGCCAACCAGCAATTTGACTGGAAAGATATCAGGACCAGTTTCAGTGTTCTAGGCCCCCGAGACAAAAAGCAGGGCAGAGTGCACCTCACCTGACCACGGGTTGCAAAGCCATCCCCTTGGACTATTCAAGTGCTCCTTCAGAGTTCAGGGTCCTCCTGCCCTGGGACCCAAGCACCTGGATCACCTCCACTCAGGGACACAACGTTTCTTGGATAGAAAGATATAGGGTGTCTCCTCCTCCAAGCCTCATCTGAGAGAGAGGTTTATTCGTTGCTCTGCTGTACCCTCAGGGTGAGCATAAACAATGTGTGTGAATGCACACACAGGCACAGACAGGTTATCCCCCCGCCCCCCTGCAATACCCTGTACTCCTAGTCAATTTTCTCAGTGCTATTTGGTTTATAAATCACATTTCCACATAAGCTCTACACAGATTAATGGGGTTCGCTATGTAGAGCTTTGTATTTCCAGAAGTTTACCACCATTAGCTCCAGTAGATGGTGTCCTTTCCATCAGCTGCAGTGTGTGGAAACACAAGATAAGATTTCAAAAAGATATGGGTTCGAGTACCAGGGGAGAGCCATGTCTCCCTGGACATGAGACAGAAAGACAGTAACTGTGAAACCTCACAGAAGAGAAGAAGACACAGAGTGGAGGATATTTACCCATGGTCAGTCAATAAACAAGCATGTGGCTGGGCTCTGTGAAAGGCCTGAGGTCCCTCCATCTCCAGGACCTGAGCTCTCTCAGTCCTCACTGCATACACAAATGATCAGCTCTTCGTTATTTCCATTGTCTGAGATCCCATGACAAAGAGCAGCCCCGCCGGCCTCCAAACCTGCTGCTCCCCCCCACCACCACTCACACACAGATCCTCTCTCATCAGCAAGACAGTTGGTTGGAAATGTTTTGTCTCATGTGAACACTCCAGTCTACATCACAAACCCATAATGGTGTCTCCCCTCCCTTCCCCAACTCCCTTCTCTCTCACACTGTGTTCCCTGCCCGGCACAGGACTCCATGCTCATGTGGTTGATGGAAGCTTGGAGCCCCCACTATGCCCCATCCCATTCCAGAGTGAGTGGGCACTCCTTCCCTCTCTTTTTGTCACAAAGCCCCAAAGCGAGCTACTATCCACCATAAGGCAGCTCAAAATTAATCAAGTCATTAATGAGGGCTACATTTACAACTTTGTCAAGTCTAATAATTCCCTTTAACCATGATCTTTTGCCATTATTAAAGTAATCAGTGTCTGTCAGTAAATGATCAGAAAAACAAGACTTGTACTCATGGATTCCCACACGTTAAACATTTCATCATAGGGAATCAGGCCCAGCCAATTCTTTCAAATATTGCCACCCCTTAACAAAAGCTAATAAGGCAATTTTTTTTTGCTTCAGAAATTTTAATAGGATAAGAAATGTGAGAAGCTCAATCAGGAATTAATTAACCATAAAACATTATTTGCCCAATACTAAAAGGACTCAGAAATATTTAATAAAATCCTTTCATTGAACTTAGAATAATCAGGAAAATCAGCCCAGCACTTAGATAACAGACAAGTAGGTTTCTATGCTACAAATACAATATGTCATTCTTTCATTCATTCATTCAGTCATTCAACAAAATGCAGCTTAGACTCCAGTGAAGTATGCTATGTGTGATAGACATTATGGTAGGTCACAGTAAGGCAAGGTATCCAGTGATGATCGATACAGGCTCTGTCAGCCAAGCGCCTACAGGAAGTAGGTTATATAAGCAAGTGAGATAGGATAAACTACAACAAGCAAGTTAGAGGGATGACTCAAGTACCATGGGAGCAGAATGGAAAAGAGAATTACCAGAAAAGCTTCCTGAAACAGCAGCGCCCAAGTTATAACTGGCCTTAAAGGTGGAAGCTGAGTCATAGACTCCTTATCACTAGGAGAGAGTGCTGTAAACTCAAATACTCAGTGTTCCCTGCACTGCATAACAAACTCAAGATTCATCTTGGAAAAGGGTCTACCACAGCATGTTAAGTGCTATTCCTACTTCATACCTGCAGCTTAACACGTAAAGCCCTACAGTGATGAAGCCAGGATTCAAATCTGACCACACCCCGCCATTCTCCAACACCTGGAGTTCTGAGAATAAGATTCTCTGTAGCCTTCTGAATACCTGATCCCAGGGAGCCACCAAGCCAAGGGACCGAGACAGTCTCCCATCTTCAAAACGGTTCTACCATTTCCTGTATTCTTTACAGGCTAAGCCGCCAGGTCTGAGGTGGAACAATCAGTCCATCTGTATGTAATCATTGTTGCTGAGTGTGATGGTGAATCTTGATCATCAACTTGACTGGACTAAGAAATGCCTAGGAGAGGAAAGCACACTTCTGCGTGTCTGTGTGGGTGTTTCAAGATGTGATTAACTAACGGAATATGAATATGAGCAGCACCATCCAATAGGGTGATGGCCCAAATGGGAAGAAAGGGGAAGGACGCCCTGAAGGGAGGCACGCTGCCTCTCTGCTTCCTAGCAGCCTGAGATAAGCAGCCTCCTCCTGCAGGGGCTCCTGGCACCACGATTTCCTGGCTCACCTCACGCCCCAAAAGAATGGAACCAACAGACTGGACTCAAACCTTTGAAGCTATGAGTCAAAATACATCTTTGCTCCTTTTGAGTCATTTCTCTTGGGTCAACACAGTGATGGAAAACTGAAACAGTGAAGAGCACAAAGAGGCGGCACAGCATGTGACATCTCAGTCACTCGTATGGGGAAATACGTGGTCTATGCATGTGGGCGTATGGATGTGTGCATGCCAAGGCCAGAGGTAGATGCTGAGTATTTTTTATGGCTCTTCGCCTTATTGCCTTGAGACAGGGCCTTGCTGAACTAGAAACACACCATTTCAGTTAGGTTGACTAGCCAGTCAGTGAGCTTCCAGTACTGCCTGTCTCTGTCCTCTAATGCTGGGGTCACAGGTATACACAGCCATGCCCAGCATTTTTACATGGGTTCTGGGATTCAAACTCAGGTCTTCATGCTTGCATAGCAAACTCTTCTTCACGCTGAGCCGTCTCCCGAGCTCAGAACCATCATCTTTGAAGTGCTTGCCTTGTTCTGTGCCAGAAACAACCATGGTGTTTATACACATATCAGTTCTCATCATCTTTGAGTGGGGGATGCTTGGGATATGTTTTAGCTTGTCTTCCATTGCTGTGACAAAACACTCTGACTGACACCAACTTGGGGAGGAAAGGATTTATTCATCTTACATCTCCTGGGTCACAGTTCATCACTTAGGGAGCCCAAGGCAGGAACTCTGGGCAGGAACCCGGAAGCAAGAGCTGAAGCACAGGCCATGGAGGAATGCTGTTTACTGGCTTGCTCCTCTGGCTCATGCCCCGCCTGCCTTCTTACATGGTACACAACAACCTGCCCAGGGTGGCACCACTCATTGTGGGCTGGGCCCTCCCACATTGCCTGACAATCAAGACAATACTCCACAGACGTGGCCACAGGCCAATCCAATGGAGCCAATTCCCCAATTGAAGCTCCCTCAACCCAGGTGTGTCAAGTTGACACTAAAGCTATCCAGCACAGGATACAAGTGATCCTGGCAGTGCTGTGACATACAGAGCACTATTCCTGCCTGACACATGGCTGTGAAGGCCTAGAGAGATTCAAATTTGATCATAACGCCTCTGTTCTTTCACAGTTTGGAGCTCTTGGGGTGAGGCCTTCTGCAGCCTCCTGGACATCTGAGCCCAAGGAGTCACCAAATCAAGAGGCCACAGTCCCCAAGCCTCAGCACCCCAATCTGAGTGCTGAGGGACAACAAAAGGGACAACACAGCTGATTTGAGCTGCCTGCCTCAAGCTGTCAGCTCAAATCAGTTGATTCTATTCACTGGCCTTGGTTTCAATGACCAGACTAATACTCTTTCCAGATTCTTCCTGCTGTGACATGCTGTGACCTTGAGATTCTATCTAAATGGCTTGAATGGATAAGGAACTAAGTCCTGCTTGGTGAGTCCCCCACTTCGGCATGCTTGGTTTGACCCAGGCCTATGACACCAGGCTCCACCTATCTCAAGGATATATGGGTCAAGAGAGGAGATCTGCCTGGTACCCATGAACAAATCCTGGGCTGCTTCCCATAGGCCCTGAAGTTCAAGGCTTTGCAGTATGCTTGCCTCTTTCCTTCCCTTTACCCCCTCTGACGCTGGTCTCTGTTGAAACTTATGACCATGGACCACAAGGAGCATGCCACAATATCTTCTGGGCATGCTGATCCTGAGCGAACATGCCCCCCATACATCCAGTCCCTCTATAACACCGAACCCCACCCCACTGTGCTCCCTATCTTCCATCCCACAGAAACAAGTGAGCACAAGGACGCTTCATCGGTAGGGACCATAACATCAGCAAACTGTCTCCCCACCCCCGTCCACCTGCCACACACATACAACCCCACTGGGTGTTCATCAGCTTAAGGGGCTGACAACCAGGCGCCTGCACACAAGAATAAACAATCTCATCTCTGAGTGAGTGTATTTTGTCTTCATTATGCCACTGTGAAGGTGTTAATATACAACTTACAACATATTAATCACCCCTCTAAATTCCAAATGCTAAATGCATCATTAACATTCATGTTTTCTTCAATTACTTGGCTGTTCTGGGGGAGGGGAGCAGGTTGGATCCTCACTAAATCCATCTCCTTTGGAAGACTCTGAAATCATGTAAGACAGAGCAGGCACAGACTAAGGAGGAGTCACAGTCGTGCAGACCAATGAGTCTACCTCTCTCCTTGCAAGGAGAGTGTGGCTCGTAGAGGTTAAGCAACATCACACAGCTGTTTAGTGGAGAGAACTGATGAAGAGAGGAGGGAGATCTTGCACATGGAAGAGGGAAGGAGAGTAGAATGGTGAAGTAGTGTAGAGGCAGAACAAGATCAAACAGGAAGGGAGAGACGAAGGCGAGAACAGTTGTAGGACATGTTGGAAAAGGGGAAATCTGAACCCTGTGCAAGTTCTGAGCTACCTTGAGCTTCACCTCTGTCACTCACACCAAGATCCCTGAGCTGTGAGCCCAGACAAAGGAACAAACAGGACTGACTGAGGGGGCAAGAGGAGCCAGGGGCCACCACCTCAGGCCTCCAAAGTGTAGCCAGACTAAATATGACACATAATTAAAATGTCATTACCCCACAATCGTGCCATCCAAACTTCACTAGGAATTTGTCACAGACACTGGCAACTACAAAAATCAAGCTGCTGTTGTATTTCAGATCCAATAATCTCCCTGCCGGTGGGCTGCTGACTAGCTCTGAATTGAACAGGAAGAAGGAAAAGCTCCCGCTGGCAGGTTGCGTCTCTGTCCACAGGCTGCCATCCTGCCAACCTCGAGGTGGGAATATCCAAGGTCGGACACACTGGGGCTTCCAGAAGGGTGAGGCTAGGGACTGAGGCCAGGGCGAGTGGCAGCAGGGTCAGCTTCAGGCTCTCAGAAGACACAGCCCTGGGGGCCCTCAGGACCACAGGTAAAAACCCGTGGGGTGTGTCACCACAGACGCAGGGTTTCCTGCGAGTTGCACAACTTATGAGGTAGCCCCTTCTCCTTGGGAAGGTGAGGGTCAGGCCAAGGTCACCAAGGTCACTTCTCAGTAGGGGCAATGGCCGGGACTAGTCAGGGTGTGACTTAGGACTACATTTATCCTGGATATACAATCAATCTCTCTCTCTCTCTCTCTCTCTCTCTCTCTCTCTCTCTCTCTCTCTCTCTCCATATCCAGAGTCTCAAGGCTACCAACAGTGTCCCCAGCAGGGATGGCCCTTAAAGTCTCTGTCATGTGCCCCCTTACCCTGGTAGCTTTGAGCTCTAACAAGCTTCCCACACACTGCCTGCCCCCTAGCTATCTCTTCCATTAAGTCTACTGCTGTGGTCCAGGTATCCTGTGCTGACCTCCTCAATGGCTTCCTAACCTCAGATTCTCCTCCCTCTGACTTTGCATACCCACTCAACGATAAGCTTCTACAATACCACTTTGACCTTGACCCTCCATGCTCCAAACCCTCCTAGATCTGCCTCTGAACTTTAGTTCCTTTTCCCTATATTTAGCTAAAAATGCTCCTGTCGAAGCCACCTCTCTGAGTAGCAGACACACTTCTTCACTGGACCACTGAACCTGACCCCCTCTTAGCCTGATATCTGCTACCTCCTCCTTCCTGATGCCTGTCCACTGCTGTCTGGGCTCCTACTTGGTTGTATTTTCTATCTCTCTAGTTATTCATCAGTTGGTTTCTTGGGTTTCTTCCCCAGCTTGCTCCATAAACAGCTGCTTTTCTCAGCTCTTTCCTGTCACGTGCTCTCTGCCCATCTGAGGTGACTGCTACTGTCGTCATCTAAGCCCACAGTCTTGGCTGCTTTTCTACCCAAGTGAGCCCCAAATCTCACACCCACACTCTTCTCTGGAATTCCAGATTCCATTGATTAGCTACTTCCTATATGTTCCCAAGTGGCTACGAGGCACCCTAAACCCAGCATGGACGAGCTGATAGGATCGTTTCCTTCCTGCCCCTGAATGGCTATTCCCCTAGATTCTGTCTGAGTGCCATCACCCCCAACCAATGATCGTGGGAACTAGCTTGGACTACTCCTGCCCCTTATACACACATAGCGTCCTACCCATATCACCACCCTAGCAATAGGCCAGGTCACACTGTCCAGGGCTCCTGCAACCCTGCACTCTACAGGTGACCTAGGGAGTAGTCCACAGAGAGGAACAAGGTGAATTGGATGATGCTATGTAGCCCACTTTCCTGATCCTCTCAGCAGATAGTCCAGAGGCAGGCTAAGCTCCCTGCTTCTCTAGAAACCCCAAGGAGACTGAGCCCATGTTTCCAGAGACTTTGACATTCCAGAGGACTCCATCCCTCTCCTACCTCATTTACTGGCAGTATTTCTTGACACCATCCCTTGATTCAATCTTCTACAGGGTTAGTGAGGTGGCTCTGGGGATAAAGGGGCTTGTTGCCAAACCTGAGTTCAATCCCAGGCCCACATGGTAGAAGGAGACAACTGACTCCCATGGGTTGTCCTCTGACCTTCATATACATGCCGTGGGCCACACATGGATGGGGACACACACACACACACACACACACACACACACACACACACAATAACCCAAATCCTGTCCAGGAGTCCGAGAGACCTTCGATACTGACACCATTATCAAAACCACATCCTCCTCCTCCCCTGGCTGGTTCCAGTCCTCTTCATTTTTCACCCAGAAGGCTGAGCCTCATTCCACTGTCCCCTGCCTCTCACCTAAAGCTGAACTACCCCTGAATGGCCCCTGCCTCTATCTTTCCCTGCTCAGAGTCCCAGTGTCTACCACGTGCAACCCACATTCCATTATCCTTGTGGTTTCTCTGGCCCTGCATGCCTGGCCCTAACCTCCAGGCCTGACTTAACCATCCCCCGGCTCCTCTCTGTGCCTTCTGACCCCTGACACTCCAAGGAGTTCCACTCCAGAAACAAGTGCTACCCCCACCACCCAGCAATGCACACTGTGGATGCCCTGGCTCCCTATGGCTTCTGCCCATGCACCCAACCAGCGCCTGGGCTCGGCACAACTGTTCTTCCCTGTCAGTCCTCATCCCGTGTTTCAGTTACTTTTTCTGTTATTGGGACAAAACACCCGGACCAAAACCAGCTTGGGAAAAGAAAGGGTTAATTTCATCTTAAGGTATAGTCTTTCATCAAGGAAAGCCAGGGCAGGAACCTGGAGATAGGAACTGAACCCGAATCTATGGAGGAATGCCTCCTGGCTTGCTCCTCTGGCCTGGGCCCAGCCTGCTTTCTTAAACAATCCAGG
Organism: Rhizomys pruinosus; assembly: GCA_009823505.1. Taxonomy (NCBI): domain Eukaryota; kingdom Metazoa; phylum Chordata; class Mammalia; order Rodentia; family Spalacidae; genus Rhizomys; species Rhizomys pruinosus. The sequence goes on along the minus strand of VZQC01005780.1, from coordinate 5,107,258 downwards.
ACTAGCTGCTCAGGGGTGGCACCACCTCCATTGGGCTGGCCCCTCCCTCATCAGTCAACAGTCTAGAAAATACCTCATAGACACACCCACAGGCCGGTCCAATAGAAGAAATTCCCCCAGTGAAACTTCCTCTTCCCGGGTGTGCCAAGTTGACAACTGAAACTATCCAACACCCACCACACAATGGAGAATGACACACCACAGGGGTGACTGCAGACCTTGTGACACCCCAGCACCTGGGAGAGAATGGCCTACTTCTCCTTTGGAAGTAAGGCAGTGGTCTTAAAGTCCCCAGGGCCTGGCTTGGTACCTGACCCTTAGCAATGTTCACTACACGGTGAGGGTATGGGAGCAGGAAGGGACCGAACAGCTAATGTGCCCTGGCCTGAGAGAAGCCATGCCTTTCCCCACAGCCACCTGTTCAGTTAGTCACTGTCTCATGTCAAACCTGGAGATGTCTAGTGGAGACCTTGTCCTTCTGCAAATGTTTACAGTGCTATGTAAATAACGCTTCCAGGATGATGTATGTGGCCTTTCTGCCCTGGGCCCGCCATGGTTCATGCCAAGCGGGCTGTCAGCGTGGCTGTTCAACCAAGACACTGAGGAATGTGGTCTGCACAGGAGGGTGGGTGAGGGGACACCATAAAACACCACGTGAGGACAAATCTGGGCCTCGTGCCATGAAAAATGTGAATCTGTCCTTGACTCCAGTGGCAAATGAGGCGTGAAAACATATCAAAATGTGATATTCAATATATGGATGTATTTAATATTTTATGAGACTGGAAATCAGTTACCAAAGGTTTGAAGGATAAATCACACACCAAGCAGATGAACTTCTTCAAGCTTCTGTGCTGATGTGCACCTTTCTCCAGGAGAAGAGGAGGAAAGAGAGGAGAGAGGAGAGGGACTGGAATCCAGGCCTGGAAACTCCTGGGGAACAAAGTGAGCCCAGACACACCCTCCTCCCCTGCCTCAAACACTCCCTCCAGGAGCCTGCGAGCCTTTGCTAACCCGCCCACCTGTAGGCACATTCATCCAGTGAAATCACCGTCTCTTTTGTGTAGGAGTTTAATAATCATCTGAATAGTCCTTTAGCCACGTGGGTGGCCGACACCCACGTGGTGTCTTTCCCTTCTTGCATTTCTCCAGACTATCTCCTGCCTGCAGGCAGACAGTATCTCGGTTTAGCTCTGGCAAGGAAAGGGGAGGGGACCATGGGAGAGTTACCCCATGGAATAGAAAGACATGGAAATAAAAGATGGACTCAGAGGGTGAGGTCCGGGAGAATAGAGTCTCTCTTTATTGATGCCATCAGTGTGCTTATACACCAAAAGTTACTGTGCTCTGGGCAAGGAAGTGGGGGGCAGGCAGAAGGGAGGAGTGAGCCACCTTGGTTCTAATGGGGGGGGGGGCTGCAGAGCTCCGGTTTGTGCAACAGTTAACTAGAGTTTTTGCTCAATGCCTCAAGGGAAGGGGCCATCTGGTTCTGGAACTTTGCAGAAATAGGGCAAAGCAAGAATCATTATCCCGAATCTTCCTGCTACAGATAACTCACAGAGGCAATCTGAATGCCCACAGAGATATCAGATAACTGGAGATCTTCCAGGACAGGTCTTACAAGTGCTTGCTTCAAGCCACACACAAAGCTTCATTCCCACACTTTTGGAGTGATATCTAGGTAGCTTCCTCAGGCCCACACCCTCCCCTCACTGACGCCTGCAGAGATTGGGTCTCCAGCTGCTGTGTACCCAGTGGGGCCTGGCATTCCTTGTACTAAAGAGTCTAGCCTTTCCATACCAACCTCCCCATACCATGCTAAAGCCTTCTAAGGATGAAGAATGAAGATGAGGTCCCCCTCTGTCCTAGTTAGCTATTTATTGCTGTGATAAAATACTGAACAAAACCAACTTTGGGAGGAAAGGTGTTATTTCAGCTTCCAGCTCCCAGGTCACAAAGAAGTCAGGGCAGGAACGCAAAGCAGGAACCCTGATGCAGGAACTAAAGCAGAAACCCTGATGCAGGAACTAAAGCAGAAACCACAGAGGAATGCTGCTTGCTGGTTGCTCCTCTGCCCTATTCATCCTGCTTTCTTATACAACCTAAGAGATGCTCAGGGGCAGCATCTCCCACAATGGGCAGGACACCTCCACATCAACCAACAACTAAGAAAATGCCTCAAAGACAGGGCAAAGGGCCTATCAGATGGAAGAAATGCCTCAACTGAGGTGCCCTCTTCTTAGGTGTGTCAAGTTGATGACGGAAGCTATCCAGAGCACCCCTGTCTCATCATTCCTCAGGGCTATGCACACCCCAACACCTGGAGAGACTGTCTGCACACCTAGAATTGGGACTGAAGGACATGGAGAGAGGGGACTCTTGTACCAAGAGCTAAGGACAGGACTGGGAATGGGGTTACAGCTCAGCAGGAAAGCGCTCACTTAACACAAGGAGGCCCTGGATCCCATCCCTAGCACTGAAAAATCGTAAAAGACACATGGACAGCAGGCTGCTGTGGAGACCCACTCGGCCCAGGTGCCAAGCTAAGGTTTTCTCAGTTTGCACACTGCTGAAAGCAGGCATCTGTCAAACACACTCTGCTCTAAGCATCATTTTGTCTTATTTAACAGGTAAGGGAAATGAGGCTCAAAGAGGTTCTGTCACAGGACTTAATTCTGTTCTGTGTAGCCTGGGGCAGGAGACCTGACCGGTCTCCAGCCCTCCGTGTGCTGGGAGTCCAGCCCTCTCTGTGTGCCGGACTGTGTGCTGGGAGTCCAGCCCTCTGTGTGTGCTGGGAGCCCAGCCCTCTCTGTGTGCTGGGAGCCCAGCCCTCTCTGTGTGCTGGGAGCCCAGCCCTCCGTGTGCTGGGAGTCCAGCCCTCTCTGTGTGCTGGAGTCCAGCCCTCCATGTGCTGGGAGTCCAGCCCTCTCTGTGTGCTGGAGTCCAGCCCTCTGTGTGCTGGGAGTCCAGCCCTCTCCGTGTGCTGGGAGTCCAGCCCTCCATGTGCTGGGAGTCCAGCCCTCCCTGTGTGCTGGGAGTCCAGCCCTCCATGTGCTGGGAGTCCAGCCCTCTGTGTGCATGTGCTAAATCTTCCCTCTGTGTACATGTGCTATGACATGAATGAGTGTTGGTCCAACCCTGTGCATGCACATGCTGAGTCTTCCCACACTGTGACATGAATGAGTATTAAGTCTCTGCCTTATTCAAATATTCAGTGCTGGGTTAACAGGCCTCATTGACCAACAGAATGTTCATCTACTCCAGGGGTCCCCAAACTTGGAAAGGCATTAATGTCATGGAAATTTTTAATTCAAAATTCTTGGCTCTACTCCTAGTCACTCCAACTAAGTCCAGGGCACAGTCTGGTGCTGTATATTTGTCCTCATTATTAAACATCTCTAGATAAGTCTGACAATGAGCCAAACCAGGCCACTGGTTATCAATGTCGCATTTAACCACTGGTCTGTATTGGTTGGTTGTTTGAAATAGAGTCTTTCTCTATAGCTCAGGCTAGGTGTGACATCTCAATCCTTCTGCCTCTGCCTCCCCAGTGCAAGGATTAGAGGTGTGTGTCACCACACAGGCTTCTAGATCTCCACTGCATTCTCTCCAGTTTCCTCTGGTTTACAGTTAGTGGATATTAGTGGTCCCTTCCTGGGATCAGGGGGTGGGTGGGGCTATTTCTGCTGATCACCTCCTCATATCCTGCTTTTTCTTAAGAAATTCTCCCTTGGGAGGCAGAGGCAGGCGGATCTTTGTGAGTTCAAGGCCAGCCTGGTCTACAGAGTGAGTTTCAGGACAGCTGGAGCTACAGGAAGACCCTGTCTCAAAAAGACCAAAAAAAAAAAAAAACTAAAAAACCAAAAGAAAAAAGAAAAAAAAGAAATTTCCCCAATCTTAGCACTGGGAGGTGAAGGCTTGAGAATCAGAAGTTCAAGGCAATCCTCAATATAGCAGTTTGAGTCTAGCTTAGAATATATAGAAAAAGAAAGAAGGAAAAGAAAGACAAGAAAGAAAGAAAGAAAGAAAGAAAGAAAGAAAGAAAGAAAGAAAGAAAGAAAGAAAGAAAGAAAGAGAAAGAGAGAAAGAAAGAGAGAGAGAAGGAGGAGGGGGAGGGAAAACAAGGGAGGGAGGAAGGGAGGGAGGGA
>VZQC01005780.1:5043110-5098110 GCA_009823505.1 Rhizomys pruinosus | reverse complement strand
CTTCAAAATCTCTTCACTTAAGGGAAAAACAAAAGCAGTCTGCCCTGGATCAGATTGCCGCACGCCTCTGATTCTAATTCTGCTTTGAAGACCTGCTCCCTGGGCTTTGGAAACACAAGGAGAAGCTACAGTCTGGGAATAGAACCTGAGCTGGAGGCAGCAAGCTGGCCAGACTCGATTGCAGACACAGGCTACCTCCAAAGGCATTTCACAAGACATGGAGCAACTGTAGGGGAACAGTAGTAGGTTTAGACCGAGAACCCAGACCACTGGGATTCTGGAAAGGGAGTTGCGGGCTCCAGGCTTCCCCTCCCTAATCCCTGAGCCCATAAACTTTAGAGCAAGCCCTTCCCCACCACCTGCTCTGCATAGCACATGCTCAGGTATCCGAAGCAGCTGCTCCCAGGGAATAACAATCATGAAGGATAACGGCTGGGGATGGGAACCTGGATGGATTACCAAGAAAGGGTTGGTTTTCTCTCTCCATGCAAAGAAAGAAACAAAGAGAAAAAGAAGGAAAAGCGAACCACCTGAATGAAGCATGTGTCTGGAACAGCCTCGGAGATGTCCTGCGCAGATGGAGAGGAGGTGCAAGCCCTTGGTTTACAGAACCAGCACTCAAGAATGGGCTTCTGAGGAGCGAGGCTTCACATTTGGAGTAAAGTCTTGCAACCCTGGCACACCACTGTGGCATGAGGCTTCTGAGCTCCTAACCCCCAGTAGCCCTTGGATCTGGGCATGGACTCCTTTGACCTCTCATACATTAACAGACATGAAATACAGACAATAGAAGCCTTCTGGATTGGGGTGATGGGTGCTCAGGGAGGGAGACATTTTCTTCAGTGGTGGAGGGTTTGTGCTCATGTAAGGAATACTAATGAAACTCACTGGGTCACACGGGTGCACACATACAAAGACATGGACATAGAAGCGGAGATTAGTGGGGAAGAAGATGAGCGAAAGGGGGAGAGGGGAGAGGAGGTAAGAAAGGTCAATGTGAGAGAAATACAGTGTGTGTGTGTGTGTGTGTGTGTGTGTGTGTATGTGTGTGTGTAAAGCATCAATAAAGCACAAGTGAGAAGCACTTCTGCATCAGCCTTCATTTATAGCTGTGAGGCTCTTCTACCACGGTGGGAATGAGCACACAGAGCTCACTGGCAGAAGCACGTTCAAAGAGGAAGAAGGGACAGCTATGACTGATATGAGACATGTGGAAGATGAGGCCAGGCCTGGACCAGCCTTCTGGAAGATGTCAGGCATTGGCTACTACCCCAGCCAAAACCACACAAGGCCATTCCAAGTCAGCCAACCTAGCTAACCCAGCCCAAACCAAAAGAGCCATTTGATTAGCTCAAAGCCATGAAAAACAATAAGGTTTGTATTTTATATGAATTTCATGGGTGGACTGTTACAAACCAGTAGCTAACCATTATACTCTCTTCACTATTCACTATTAAGGCAAAGAACTGGCTATATCCTCCAGGTTTGGGAAGACTCACCAAGCAGGTCCCCAAGGTTCACAGAGACAATAAGGAAGGATCTGCTCCTTGGACAAAGTACTTACCAACTCTCAGCTCACGGCACCTTCGCAAAGTGAGTCACGTATTAGCAGTGCTGTGAAAATGGGACGAGTGAGTAGACAGGGAAACTCACCACAGCAAGGGCTAAATAAATAAATGCATGTCTTTTTCAGCCAGCCACATTTGATGGTCAGGTGTTTTCCATCCACCCTGATTCCAGCAAAGTCCAAAGTCCAGAAAGGGTCCTCAGGACCCTTCCTCCTGACTCTAGACTCATTCAAACTGCCAGGCAAGCTGGGCACAGGAGGGGACGACCCAGTGCAGAAGTGAAAGTGTCCCTGAAACAGTAGCCCGGCTGGGTCGCTGAGGCACTTAGTTTTTAATGTCTCAGAGGAAAGAGACATTACTTCCCGCATTCACTGCATCAGCAACTCTGTAAGTAAAATGTAGAAAACACCACGTCTTTATTCATTCCATCAAGCGGTAATTAGGGCTCCAACAGGAGTCTCTCCGTCAGCAGGCGCTCCTGCTCCTCAAAGCCAAGCAGCTTTCTAATTGGGCTGCAGCCTGGTTAAAGGGCTCATCCAGCCACTGGTTCCCCTTCCCCCTCACACCCTTCAAGAAAAAAAAAAAAAAATGCAAAGACTGCACTGTATTGGGAAATTAGACAAAGTGTGAGGCGCAACAAATAAGCAGAAAATATATACAGCCACAACCTGGGGGACCCCCGCAGATGCCTTAATGTAAACATGCTGGCATCCGCCGCTAAGGAAGACTGGGAAGCAATTTGATTTTTGTTGTTTAAAAAGAAGCAGCTAAAGAAATCGCCTTCATATTACACTAAGACCGCTGCCTCTTGCCACTGGGCTCCATGGAGGGAGGGAGGGAACCGAGGGCAGAAAGCAGGGCAGGTGGCACCTGTTGGGTAGGGCAGCCAAGAAAGGGAGAGGTGGGTGAGTGGCAAACATGGGGCTCTCCCTACACAGGGTGCTGTACAGATACCACTCACTGACCCATCCCCGGAGCTTTATGCCAGAAGCATGTCATGAAAGCCTGGTCGCTCAGCAGGTTAGCAGAGCCTGTGGGACCTAGGAATGGAAGGACAACCTTCAAGGTAAAGGACATCTCTAACAGCAAAGCTACCTGAGTTGGCCTGGCATGAGCCTGCCATGTCCCCAGCTCTGTAAACCACTAAACCAGGTAGATGGGAGCCCCCCCATGGAATGGAAATCTAACTACTGTAACCCCTTCTCAGCTCCTCCCCTCACCCCCCCCCCCACACACTGTCTTGGCTCCCAGGCCAGCCCCTTTTCCCAGATCTTTCACATATACACATAACTGGCTCAGGTATAGAGATATAAACATAGACATCGGTCTCTTCTCTCTGAAATGGCATGGCTGGCAGAACCCACCCTTCTGTCTTTCCTCTGACTACTCCCCTCAGAAGTTCTCCTAATACCCCATCTCCCATCTCCCATGAAGAAGTCACTGTTCCCTCAGACCTAAGTGTCCCCACAGCCTCTTTCCCTCACCTCACAGTATTCTGTTATAGCTTCTGGTAAATAGGCCTGGCTCCCTTCCCTGAATGGAGACCATTTCTTATTCATCTCACTATCCCCAACATTTAACATAATGTTTGACACACAGTAGACATCTGGAAATATTAGGCAGATAAATTGGTGTAACAAAGAATCATTGGACCTACTACAGACCTGTGTGAGGGTTCAGTGAGAAGGTGCCCCCTTCAAGGAACTCAGAGTCTGAGGGAACAGAGCACTGGGGGTGCATCACAGCTTGAGAATGCTTTGGAGAATGAGAACAGTGTTCTCAAGGCTTATGGTATAGGGACCAAAGCTTCTGGAAAGAATGCCGAATTTTAGACCTGTGAGGAGAAGGAATTATCTGAATAAGGGAGAGGCTCCAGCAGACTGAAGTGCATACAGAGGACTGAAGTAAGAGAAGCTAAGGAATCTTCTAGAAGTTACAATACCATAGGTTGCTATGCTAGAGTATCAAGTGTGTGAGGTCTCTGAGCAGCAAAGGATAAGACGGGGGATGACCACTGGTTAAATTATCTCTGTGTGCAAAAAGTTAGGCAATGGGTAGTAAGCACTGCTCCCCACTGTGCACCCCACAAGGTGACAGAATGGAGTGTTGAACAAAATGCATGAATTCTACCATTATGGAACTTTTAGTCCAGAGGGGTAGAAAAAGAAACATTAAAAAGTAGTTTCATAAGGAACTGGGGCCATCACTGCAGCTCACAAGAAGCAGAGATGAAGATACCAAGGGATGGGTAAATCATTCTGTGAGGGGCTGCTGTTCACGGGTAGACGGCCACAGGCAGCGTGGGAAATCCGAACAGGCAGCGCTGTGAGACACCCAACCCACCATGCAGGAAAAAAACCTGGCATGCAACTGGTTGGAAAGTCAAAGGTAACACCCAGCAAGCAAGAGACAAGGCGTTAATGAGGGTGCGTTCAGCTACCAGCAGCAGATAACCTTAAAAGTGCCTCGATTGATTCCTTCAACTCAAGTGTGTCTTAAGGGACCTGCTTCTTCCATCTTCCATCATCAGGATATGAACAGTGTCTTTCTCTCCCTCATGGTCCAAGCATGGCATCCTCAATCCACTGTCCCTAATCACTTTCTACTGCTTACACAGGCTGGGTAAGTTATAAACAGATATTTATTGGCCTCATTGTTCTGAAGAGTTGTATACTGAAGGTCCACATCTGGAGAAAGACTTCTTGCTGCACTATACCATGTCACAAGACATGGAGGGGGCATAGGAGTGAGACATAAAGAGGGGGGTCACTTAAAACCTCCCCATCCCATGATAATAGCCTTGATCCACTTGTGAGGGCAATTTCCCAACAACCTTAAGCATCTCACCTCTTAACACTACCATGGGAACAATCAAAATTTCAATATGAGTTCTGGGGGAAAGGGCTTAGATCATGGCACTACTACCATCAAAAACATAAGAAGGGGGCTGGAAAGATGGCTCAGAAGTTAAGGGTACTGAGACCTGAGTTCAATTCCCAGTGCCCATATGGCAGCTAAAGACCATCTGTAACTCCAGTCCAGGGGAATTCGATGCCTCTTCTGACCTCAGCAGGCAGATGCACTTATATACATGTAGGCAATACACTTGTACACACATACACACATACACACACGCACACTCACACATGCAGGAAGAAGAGCATGAAGCTACCTTCTCCTCCTGTACAGCCTGGTCCTGAGAACAATCAGACTTACAAGTCACATGCTCACCCTTAAACCAGTTACTGGCAATTGGGTCACAATACTGCCATGTTTAGCTTGAATTAACCAAGACCCACCCTCTGTGGGTGGAAGAAGGGCTCACCTTCCTGAAAATGTCACCACCTCATACCTAAGAAAAAAATCTCCCCACATCTGAACAAAACTACCTTTATGCTTACAGGGAAGACAGTAAGAAAACGCAGGAAGAAGTTAGAGATGTCTACAGGCAGACCAGACAGGGTCTCCTAAGACTGTGAGGAGTTAGGACATTGTTCTGTGGAAGATTTTCAGAAGAGGCTAACATGAAGTGGTTATAAATGCATGAGTTTTTTTTCTTTTAAAATTTTTTTATTAATTTTATTTATTTCTGTATGTGTATGAATGTACTGTCTGCATGCAAGTTTGTGCACCCGTGTCATGCAATGCCGCGGCAGTCAGAAGAGGGTGTCGGATTCCCCTGGAACTGGAGTTCTCCTGGAATTGGAGTTTCAGATGGTTCTTGGCTGCCATGTGGGTGCTGGGGATCGAACTTGGGTCCTCTGTAAGAGCAGTCGGTGCTCTTAACCGCTAGGCCATCTCTCCAGTCCCAAATGCATGGTTTTTAAATGCTGTACTGTATAATGGGCAAGGTCAGGGAAGCAGAGAATCCCAGTAGGAGGCAACTGTTCTGATCAGAAGAGACAGTGGTGGCTGGGTCTGAAGGATGGCAGTGAGAGGAGGCATAGATTTGAGACCAGCAGTGAAGGTAAACTGGTGGGACTGGCAGGAAGGAGTGAGAGCAAGGAAGTCAGTGACAGGCGCAATGTTCTGTGAGCTTCAAACCCAAGGGCAATGGTACCTTTTAATGCGCAGGGAAGTTTAGAGAGAAGTAGACATGGGAAGAAAAGGCCAGAATGTGTTTTTTCACATGTTTAGGGTAGCTGGAGATCATGCACGTGAAAATACAAGCATCTGGACTGCAAGGCTGGGACTCAGTAGAGAAAGCCAGACGTCAGTGGTCTTGAAGGCATTTAGGCACGGCACAGGTGAGCTCACTTGGCGAGAATGTCTAGAGTTAGAAAGCCTGAGGCCAGGACTCTGGGTATCCAAGATTTAGACAAGAGCAGAGAGAATACACAGGAAAAGGATGGGAGCCAGCCAGCGCCCAGGTGGAGAAGGCCAGGAAGCCAGAGAGGTGAGCTGGACAAAGTGCCTCCATGGAGGAGAGGTGGGCAGTGTGCCGGGAACCCAGAAAGGGACAGCAGGAACCACAGCACTGGGCAGCACGGAAGCTACCCACGACCTCCCCAGGCTGACAAGTGGAAAGGAGAGGACGGATGGCAGATGGAAGGGGTGGGATCCTGGCAGGAGTGAGGTGGGGGTAGGTTGCCTTGGGTTTTCCCAGGTTGCCTGGCCATGGGGGCAGAAATGGAAAGGATGGCAGCAACTGCAGCAGCTTTCTCACAGAGGACAGAGCGTTCCCACGCCCCTGCGAGGAATGACCCCAGGCACCACCCCTGAGAAGGCAAGAAGGCGAGAGAGCAAGGGGGCAGGTCCACAGCCCTGCTACTTCCTCCAGGCCAGCCAAGCTCAGGGGGAAGATGTGGGAGGCTTCCCAAGTGCAGGATAAGAAAGGGAGCTCAGGGAGAGCAGTCAGTCAGCCAGAGAAACATCATACAGTGAAACGTCGGAAAGGCCACAGAAGTGTGCTATGATTTTTTTCACATAGGAACACAGTACTGAGTGGAGCAGAGATCAGTTAGGAAACTGGCACAGAAAGATGCTTCCTCCTGCTCTCAGAGTATATGGCGAAATAAAGTGGAGCCACTTACGTAGCGGTCCCTAGCCTACTAGGAAATAAAGGGGAGCCACTTATGTAGGGGTCCCTAGTCTGCTAGGAAATAAAGGGGAGCCACTTACACAGTGGTCCCTAGTCTGCTAAGAGGGCAATCACCTCTAAGAGACATGTACACAAGAATATTTGGGTGACCCAACTGCAATTTCCCCATGAACTTGCACACAATTTCCAGGATGCAGCATCTTCATTTCTGAAGGATCGGTAACTGGCACTGAATCTTAACACTTTACTATAAAGTCTTCCAGGCCTGGGGCTGGAGAGATGGCCTAGCGGTTAAGAGCGCCGACCGCTCTTGCAGAGGACCCGGGTTCAATCCCCAGCACCCACATGGCGGCTGAGAACCATCTGAAACTCCAATTCCAGGAGAACTCCAGTTCCAGGGGAATCTGAGACCCTCTTCTGACCTCCGCGGCATTGCACGACATGGGTGCACAAACTTGCATGCAGACAGTACATTCATACACATACAGAAATAAAATTAATAAAAAAAAATTTTTAAAGAGAACATGAAGGAGCCAAAGCAAAGGAACCCCTGTGATATATGAAATATCATTTGGTCTTCATCCTCATTTCCTGACTTAAAACTCCTAAAATTGTCCCAATCTCTAGTCCTAAGTCTCTTTCGTACTGTTCATGAGTTGTCTGATGGCTGGGTGCCCCTAGGTAGCTGTAGGATGGGGAAGGACTGAAACACCAGGGAGGACTAGTGGGCCAGGATGCCAACTCCACCCCAACCTCAGGAGGGGAGACCGAAGGTGCCACTGCTCACCAACAGCCGATGATTTCATCAGTCATGCCTATGCTGGTTAGCTTTTGTCAGCTTGACATCAACTCACCTCATCTTGGAAGAAGGAACCTGAGTTGAGGAATTTCTTCCCTCAGACTGGCCTGTGGGCATGTCTAGAAGACATTTTCTTAATTGTTCATTGATGTAGGAGGGCCCCAGCTCACGTGAGCCGGACCATCCCTAAACCAGCAGGTCTGGCTGTATAAGAAAAGTAGCTGAGCAAGCCAGGGGAAGCAGTGAGACAGGAAACAGCACCCTTCAGTTCCTCTGTGCTCCATGAGTCCCTCAAAGATGGACTGTCACTTGAAGTACAAACCCTTTCCTCCTCAAGTTGTTTTTGGTCAGTGGTTTTTTTTTTTTTTCAATTTTTTATTTATTATTATTTTTTATTATATATATTTTTGTACAAGATTATCAAATCTAGACCCATGTCCCCCACCCTATCCCCCCATCCCACCAGAGCTCATGTATTCTGCCAAACATGCTTTTCATCTCTTTCTCAGTCTTTCTCAAAATTCTCCATGTGGAAGTTGACTGTTTTGAGCAGAAGTTCACTGTTTCAGTCAGTTCTTTGATGCAGTCCTTTCTGTTGTTGTTGTTGTTGTTGTTTTTTCCAATATGCATCACTCCCAACTACTTGGACAAAAGCTCAAGGGGCCTTGCACAAGAAATACTTACAACTAGGTAATTGGCACTAGCATCCACAGATGAGGGATACCATTCGTCGTTTGTTTTTCTGGGACTGTGTTACTTCACTCAGCATGATGTCTTCTAGCTCCAGCCATTTTCCTGTGCTTCAGGTGGTCTTGGGAATCTCCGATGGTCAGCGTTTTATAATAGCAATCAAAAGCTAACTACGATGATGCTTATGCAGTAGGGTTTCCATTTTTAAAAGGCTGGGATTCAGAGGGCTTTAGGAAAACAGCTGGACACATGGGAACTTGCAGAAGACAAGAATGTGTCAGTGTGCCAGGAGGATGTCTCCAACTGCATGAGAACAAAACTGCTGTGCTCAGGACCCCTTCCAAACCTTTCTGTGGGTGCCTCTTCATTTAGATGGGTTTGTTTGTTTGTTTGTTTGTTTGGGGATATCTGAGTCAGGGGCTCCCTGTAGCCTCAGATGGCTTGGAACTTGCTATGCCCACCAGGCTGGCCTGGATCTCACAGAGATCTACCTATCTCTGTCTCCTGAGTGCTGGGACTAAAGTCATGCGCCAGCACACCCCACATGTGGCTATTTATTAAAATATCTTTTATAATACAGTGGTAATCATGATGATTCCTGAGTCACCTGAATGTCTCCATCCAGTTAAAACAACCCTAAGAAGGTGGGTTGTGAGAACCATAGCTTGTAGCAGTCTGGCCAAAAGCTCAGACAAGCCCACCTGAGGTTTGTGTGGCGTCAGACAATGGGAGCTGAGTCTCAGCCTCTGGGATCTGAGCTGCAGTCAAGTAGGCAGTGTCGGAAATGGCTTGGATGCCAGGCTGCCCTAGTTGTGTTCCTGGAGAAAGAGTTATTTGCTTATTAGTAGGGAAATCTTGTCACTACTTGGGGGGCTTACAGAAGTCATTTGGACTGATGGTCATTGTAACCACCCTGAACACGTAGGCCCCTCCCATCAGCTATCAGACTACTGAAATGATGGAGCCTGAGAATCTCCTCAGGAATCTCATGCTAGAAGAAAAAGTCCGAAGCCTGGTGCCAGCCAGAAGGGGAGACTGTCTCCTAGAAAGAGATTTCGCACAGTCCTGACAACCTGTCAGAATGCCTTGCAGGAGAGACTGGAACCCACACAACGATGATTCTGGGACCACACTGGACTGCATAGCTATGAGTACTTCTTGTTCTCTACTTAAACCTAAACCTCATGTCAGGACACTAAAAGGGGATTGGGAAGGGGAGTCACCAGACCTCTTTGTTCCTTGTCCCAATCTGCTCACACTTAATAAGCCTTTTCCTGCTTTTCAGTATTGCTTGTCTAATTGGCCTATGGAAGACTGGTAGCCAGTCCTGGTTTGTTTGGGCCACTAGGGCCCAGGCTCTGACCAGAGTTACAGACTCTCATCAGCAGATGACAACAGAGAAAAGATTTGATGTTCTTCCTAGATGACACTGGCACTGAGTTCCCCTCCTCCCCCAGCTCAGACCTAACCCTGACACCCAGGTGTGTTCTTGACCCAGCAGGATGCATTCATCAAAAGCACTACAGGTTGCCCCTGCTCCCTCTTTGAGTGCATCATCTTGAAAATCTAACCCCTCTCATTCTCTGGGTCTCAGGGGAGTGAGTCACAAGGCCTTTGCTCTGAGCTTCTAAGAGTGAAATCAGAAAAAAGCCTTTACATGTGAAAATGTCACCTGCCCAAACAGGACCCTCCTCTGTGTCTCTCTGGCCTTTCTGGCTGTCAATACCTTTTAAATATATAATAAAAGATGCAGGTGTGCCCACACTCTGCATGGGATGGAGCTATTGTGTAGAAGGTGCTATACAGGCAACAGGACTAAAGAGTGGATTGCACTTTATATTGCACATTCCTGTCTGGGGCCTGTAAATACAAACAAGGAATGTTTCCCGAACCACTGGCTCAATGCCTCTGCTTCTATTTCAAACATCCTGAGCTCTGTCTTTCTCTGGAGACTGGATCGAATTCAAGAGGGTCCAAGGCTCCTGTGGGACACAGGTGGCCAGCACTGCAGAGGTCCCAGAGGCCTGACTGCCAAGCGAGTGTTCCTGACCTTGATCTTGAACCAAGGAGCAGGTGTGTCTGATCTGCTATGCCCTCCCTAAGGATGGAGGCCATGGTAGGACTGACTTCTACTACTACATAGCGGTCAGGACTGCTAATTGCCACCTGGGTTTTGTTTGGCCTTGAAAGTAAGTTTTAAGTAGGCAGGGTAGTGGTTCAAAGGTGTGGGTGGCAAGCAACATCATCATCAAGACAAGCTGAGAACCTGTCAGAGTCTGGTTTAGGAGCTCCATTATGGTTTAAATCTGAAATGTCCATGCAGGCTCAATTTGGAGTGCCCAGGCCTCAGCTTGTAGCAGTGCTTTGAAGCCTGTGGAGCCTTTAGGGGGCGGGACCTGGGTAACAGAAGCAGATCACTAGGGGAGGGCCCTTGAGGGTGATACCTGCTCCTGGTTCCTACCTAATTATCTACTTCCTGCCGGCTGCCATGTAAACAAGCCCGTGCTTCATGTTCCTAGCACTATGGACAAAGCCACACTCATCACCATGCTTTGTACGTCATGACAGACTAAAACCTCTCTGAAACTGTGGGCCAACGGAAGCTCCCTGCCAACCCGGCCGTAAGTCACTCTGTAAGGTATTTTGTCACAGCAATGAAAAAAGTGACTAATACAGGCCCCTACAAACTCTGGAGGTAGAGATAACAGGTTTATTTTCATAAGTTCCCCTTCCCCCAATTCCCAAGGTCCCCACAAACTCTAGAGATGGGGACAACACGTTGTTTTCATAAGCAATCCCCAGCTGATTCCCACACCTGGTGAAGTCTGACAACCACCAAGGAAACATAACCAAGTAAGAGTTAGTCTTGGGCCTATTGCAAGGTGTTTAACAATTGTCCTCAGAATAGCAGGGTTACAGCAACCATCTGACACTATGTGATTCCTTTCTTCTGCAGGTTCCTTCATAGATACCACCTCTCCACCCCATCTGCTTGCTTGCTCATAAAAGGCTACCACCCATTATCTCCACAGTCCTGCCTCTGTTAACCTGGAGCCCAGGGCCCTTCCAGACAGCTCGGATAACTCTTATCCCTATCGCCACCTATAGCAGGTCTCAACTGGGGACAACTCTTCCACCTGGGATACATCTGCCAAGTCTAAATACATATTTATTATCATAAATTGGAGGCTCAAGGGATACAATTGGCATCTAATGGGTAGAGGCCAGGGATGTTACTAAACACTCTACATGCAGAAGTCCCCCAAGAATTACCTGGTTCAAATGTCAAGAACCCTGCCCAATACACTCCCTGATCCCAGGCGCTCTTAGTCGTATCCAAATCCCTTGATCCTTGGTTTGGCACCCTTGGCCCCTAGCACGCCTAGATCCTGATCGAATCCTCCTCCTGCTTATCTCTTCCTAATGTCTGGTTTTCCACCCAGACCCAACCACAGCAACTGCCTGTCCTCTGACAAGGTTTCACACAGACAGATGCTGTGGAACTCTGTGGGGGCATGGCGTAGCTGTTGTCCTCGAACTCTGAACAACTTGATTACCCACATGAGCCCCTCACAAAATCGGCCCTACTGACACTCTCTTGAAGAAGCAGGCTTCATCGGACCCTCACCTGAGGCTCCAAGCACTCTCACCCTCCCGCTCTACCCCAGACTGCACACAGTCTTAGGAAGATAAGGTATATAGAAGACAGGAGGTTGACTGGGGTAGGGGACCCTAGTGATACAGCTTTGGTGAGACTTCCACCTATGTTATAGTGGGGCTTCTTGGTGGTGCAGCTACCAGAGTCACCAAGAACCTTATAAGTAACTCTTCACCCATAGCTCAATAAACTCACTGGTTCACCAAGTGGGACTTGTTGGAATCCTTTCTTTGGTCTGTTGTTGAATAGAAACAGACTCAACAGGAAGTCACACAACACTAGACCTTATACTAGGCCTGCACCCACTCTGACCTGGAGTGAAGGACCCTCTGTATCACTTTCATCTATGTGTCTTCTGTAGGTACCAGGTCCATGCAGGTTGGTGGGCTGCCAGGCAGTGAGGAAGGGAGCTGGCTCTTAGAGGGGTCACATCTCCTAACACTCTAACTCTAAGAATAACGTACTATGAAAAAATTCCCCCAAGACCCTGGCCCCAGACACTGTAAAAACCTGATAGCTGGGAGCTATTTTACCTTTTTCTGGATTCCAAGTGTTCCCAAGAGCTTGCTAAACCCACAGAAGATAAACTCACTTTGGGCCTCTGTTTCACCCACCTCCTGCCACGGCCACCCACCCTCTAGAATGTGCACACCCATCCCTCCCACTGTCTATGCTGTAGCCTGCTATCTGGGGCAACAAATGGAATTCATGAATAGCCTGGCAAATCCTGGCACCCAAGTGACTGACAGAGGTTTTCATACTGAGCCCTGCAGAGAGGGAACAATTGCTAAGGATCAGGATGTAATTAGAAAGATCTCTTAATAATGCAGCTGGTTGCTCCAACAGCAGCATCCTTGTCCGACAAGGCCCTACTCCGCCCACTCAATTGGAAAGGCAGCTGGCCGGCCTCTTGGTACTTGAAGCACCCCACACACATCCCAGCACCACAGCTAAGCAATCCTGATGTTACATTACTAACCATACGTGCCACCTAGGACCCAGCCTGGCTGGCCTTATACACAGGGTCTAGGATGGGTGACTTGGGCCTGATTACTAACCCCCAAGAGCTCCTGGCTTGAGCACTGCACCTGTTACTGTTCCAAGCAGTGTAGCATGCCTACTGCTCCTTGAAACTCCATTCTGGAAGGACCATGACATAATGACTACATATGTCTGACACTGCGCCAAGGAGCTTCACGTATACTAGCTTATTAGGCATCATTATCTCTACTTTGGATGTAAGAGTCTTAAGTAACTTCTCTCAGGTGACAAACAAGGAGGGGCAGAGCTAGATTTAAACCCTGGCTTTAAATCTAGCTCTGCCCCTCCTTGTTTGTCACCTGGGAGAAGCAGACATGCTCTTGTCCCCCAATCCCCGCCTGCATATGACAATGTGGCAAGAATCCTTTTCCATACCTACATGGCTCAAAGACACCCCCAGTAAGCATTTCCTCATACCTGCCAGGGGCTGAAGCCCCAGGGGCCTCTCCGCTCTGATTGTCAGTGTCATTCCATTAGGCTTCTTTCACTCCTGGCATTATAAAACAGCCCGTCATAAACACCATCATGATTACAAGCAGAGACTGTTGCTTCTAATGCATAAGCATGTGGAATGCGTATAGACAGAGAAAGAGACACCTCTATATTTTTGGTTTTGTAAAGACAAATTGTCTCAATTGTTTAATCAATAAAAATGCCTCTCTAACTCCTACTGTTATTACAAAGCAATTTTGGATGGAGTGAGGAAGAAGCATCACATCTGTATTCCTGTCAGGGCAGTCAGGATCTGATTAAGCTGATGGATGAAAAATCAAACCCATGCCAGGCCAATGCCGGCTTGGTCTGGACCCCCCCCCCTGCCCCTGGCAGTCGGGCTCCCAGCTGCCCCTGGGGCAAAGGAAAGAGAAGCAAATGTCTTAGTCCCAACTATGCCATTAGGCACTAGAAGACAAAGCATGGGGGTGAGGAGGGGGATGAGGAGAGTGAGGAGTGGAGTAAGACACATACACACCCTCTAGACCTGAAGAAGGACACATGATATGTGGCCAGAGGGCAGGGAAAAAATTATTCCTAGGCCAGGTGTGGTGACACAGGCCTTTAATCCCAGCACTCGGGAGGCAGAGGCAGGAGGATCTGTGTGAGTTCAAGGCCACTTTGGTCTACAGAGTAAGTTCCAGGGGGAGACAAGGAGACCCGGTCTCAAAAAAAAAAAAAAAATTATATATACTTTTTATTACTATTCTATATATATATATATATCCTGTAATCTCAACACCAGGGAAGTGGGAGGATCATGAGTTCAAGGCCAGCCTGGGCTACACAGCAAGGCCCTACCTATCTTCCCTAAAAAGGGAGGCAGGGCAGCTAGAAAGGTGGAACTCATCATGAACATGTCATTGTGACTTATCCCCTCAAACTGGGCAAATGGCCTTGAACTATCCACGAATGGGGCCCTCCTTGCTCTCCATGCTCCTGTTAACTCACTCAGGGGCCTCAGTGGGCACCTGGGAACTCACAGTGGAAGGAGGAAGGAAGCCACGGTCACTCCTTAGCAGGTTTGTCTTTGCTTCCTCTAAGATCCTTTCCTGAAATAAAGACCCCTCTTGCGCCAGCCCTGCCTTCCTTCCAGGCGCGGCTCTGGTCTTCCCAGGCCTGCACCCTCTCTGGCTGATCCGTGGTATTCTATTCTTCACATGCCTAAACTTGTGCATTCACTGGCCTTTCCCTTCAGATACCACTCCAAGATTCTCTCTTGGAAAACTCACATTCATCCTTGAAGACCCACATGGATAACTTCTAAGGCTCTTCCTTGCCCTCCCCCCAATCTTCCTACTCCAGAGCCCTCATAGACCTCACACACAGATCTGCTGCCACACATTACACATGGCACTCTTCCTGTGTGCTTATGTACCCATCTCTTTGTGTATGTAGATGGTTTGCAAGATATGTGTTACAAGTTCCTACCTCTATCCTGAACTCTAGATGCATATGTGCCCCAGACAGGTACTTAAATACCACACGGGCATCTCTGAAACATGGGCTTCCTCCACTCCTCTGAACTTCCCTCTCTCCATGTGGCTAAAGCTTCTAGGAAAGAACACATGTGACCCTGGATTAGGCTATCAGTTTCTGGGTATAACATCAAAAGCACAGTCCATCAAAGAAAAACTAGATGCCTTACACTTTTAAAAAAATTTTTATTTTTAAGCCAGGGCATGGTGGCGCACGCCTTTAATCCTAGCACTTGGGAGGCAGAGGCATGCGGATCTTTGTGAGTTCAAGGCCAGCCTGGTCTACAGAGTGAGTTCCAGGACAGCTGGGGCTACAGGGAGACCCTGTCTCAAAAAGATTTAAAAAATTTTTATTTTTAATTTTTATGTGTATGAGAGTAGTGCCTGAAGGTGTATAAGAGCACCCATGTTGTGCTGTGCCCATGGAGGTCAGAAGAAGGCATCAGATCCCCTGGAACTGGAGTCACAGATGTATGTTAGCCACCATATGTGGGTGGGTGCTGGGAATCAAACCCAGATCCTCTGCAAGAGTAGTCAGAGATCTTAACCGCTGAGTCATCTCTTCAGCCCCGAGAGAAATTAAAAACTGCTCTCCAAAAGGTGATGCTGCCGGGCGTGGTGGCACACGCCTTTAATCCTAGCACTTGGGAGGCAGAGGCAGACGGATCTCTGTGAGTTCAAGACCAGCCTGGTCTACATAGCAAGCTCCAAGCCAGCTGGGACTAAAGAGAGACCCTGTCTCCAAAATACAAAGAAAAAAAAAGGTGACGCTAGAAAGGAAAGAATACAAAAGGGCAGAGCACACGGGTTTACATGGGCTCACATGGTCTCACACAGGCTCACATGGGTTGGGTCCACACCAGCTCACACAGGCTCACATGGGTCCACACCAGCTCACACAGGCTCACATGGGTTCACGTAGGTTCACACAGGTTCATACAAGTACTTGATTCTGTAGTTACCTACATTGTCCATAACTGCTAAGTATGAAAGCCAGCCAGAGTCCACTGACATAATTGCATAAATACAACACAGAATTTCCTATACAAAGGAGTATCAGTTACCCTTAAAATGAAGAGAATTCTGACAAAGATGTAAACATGACAAGCCTTAAGGACCTTATTCCCAGTGAAATAAGAGAGCCACAAAAAGGCAAGCACTGTGTGACTCTACTCATAAGTACTGAGAATTAATCAAGTTGGAAGAAACAGAAAGCAAAATGGAGTCTTCCGGGGAAGAGGAGATGGAATGATGTCACTTAATTGGCACATAGGGGTTTTAGTTCTGCAAGATACAAAGTTGAAATTAACTATGCAATAATGTACCCATACCTAAAGCTGAGGAACTACAGTTGGAAATGTTAGTTTTATTGTAACAGTAAGTTTCATGGTACATGTAACTCGCTACAATGTTAACAAAACAAACTGAAGTCCAGACCATTCAACACAGGTAAGATTCTCAGAGAGCATATCCTTCTGTAACCATTGTCTGAATAACAATAAAGGGGAAGATGTCTGTGAACAAAAGAATTACATATTTTTATCTTTTCTCCATTTTTATAACTACACTTGCTCTTATGATTTAAAGAAGAAAGGAAAAGGAGGAGGAAAGAGGACAAGTCACAGACTGGAAGAAAATACTTGCAAATCACATATTGTATAAAAGTTCATATCCAGAATATATTTTTACAAGGTCACAAAAATCAACAACAGAGAAAATAAATGATACAAAAATGTGCAAAAGACTCAAACAGGTATTTCACCAAAGAAGAATACAGGGTTTACAAATACGCAGGTAAAAAGATACCTCCTTGGCCATTAGGAAAATGTAAATTAAAACTGCAGCAATATACCAATGTATGCCTACTGAAAATGGGGAATGAACTGCCGGGTTTTTATTTAAAGGACAACAGTATGCGCCAGCGAAGACGCAGAACAACGGGAGCTCTCAGACTCTGCTGGTGTGAATGCAAATATGGCTCACTCGGCCACTGTGGAACACAGGCTGGCAGGTTTTGTATAAAGTAAAACATACATTTACCACGTGTCCCAACAACCCACTCCTAGGTTCTCACCTCAGAGAAATGAAAGCTCATGTTTGCATATAAAGTTGCACTTGAGTGTGTACAGCAGCCTATTTAAAATTGCTGAAAAATTGAAAACAACCCAGCTCCCCTGGACTGGTGAATAAAGAAACTGGCATTTCCCATACAATGGAATACTGCCCAGCAGTAGAAAGGAATAGATAAACTTATCTATTCAGCCTGGTAGATGAATCCCAGATGCATTATGCTGAGGGAAAGAAACCAGACCCAAAAAGCTACCTCCTGCTTGATTCCATTTATATGACACTCTGGAAAAGGCATGCCTCCAGGGACAGAAAACGATCGGTAGCTGCCAAGGGTGGAGGCGGGAGGCGGGCTGACTACAAGAGGTGTGTGTGTGGGGTGGGGGGGGTCCTTATCTTGACTAGTGCTGGCTACACCACTTTCTGGCTTTCAGAAGTCAGGGAACCTTAGGCAGGGCAGGCCTCACAGTCTGTGGTACACAGCCTGGTGACACACCGCAAGCACAAGACCCCCAACTGCCCACTCAGGACTGCTAGCTGCAGGGCCACCCATCCCAGACACTGACAGTTCTCACCAGCCTACAGCAATTCAGCGCTTAACTTCTCCTCCCCTATAGTTTATTCTTAAAAAGCTGTCAAAATTACTTTTTTCAAATATAAATCACACGATGTCACTCCCCTGCCTTACTCCTCCAATGTCACATCTCATTTTAGAATAAAACCCAAACTCCTTCCCTGGGTGTGCAAAGTGAAGCTTGCTTCCCAGACCTCCTCTCAACACTTGCCCCATGCACATGGTGACCCCAGCCACCCTGCACCTGTCTATTCTCTAAGAAACACAAACCATGTCCCCACATGGAGGGCCTTGTTCCTTTTGCTTGGAAGGCTCTGCCCTGATCTCCATGTGACTGGTTCCCCAAACTGGACATATTACCTCCCCGTAATTCTTCACCCTTTCATTCCATACTGTAGCTCATCCACCCTTAGTTTTCATTGTGTCCTGTCACTCATCACTTCCTGATTTGCCCCTGGCCGTACCTGCTCCACATGGCACCATCAGTTCTGACTGGCCTTATTTCTGCCTGAGCCATCCGAGCTAGGGCATGGCCTGGCTCACAGTCCGTGCTCAACAGATGACTGAACTCAGCTACTATCTTCAGCCAGGATTCTACCACCCAGATTCCCAAAGTGCTCCCTGGAAGACCTTCACTTAGACAAAGTGAAGCACGGGGCTGCCCCTTGGACCTTCTTCCCAGCCCCACTGTCTGGGGGAGCTTTGAACTTGGAATTGGCATCAACTGGTTAGTATGTTTCAGTAGAGCTGAATTCAAACCTGGCTTCCCCTGGAGTCAAGGCAACTACTCTCTTGCTCCAGCTCAGACTATATGTACAGACAGGCCAGGCAAGGAAGGAAGGCAGACTACAGGACAGACCTGCAATCAGGACTGGCTGGCTGGCTTAGCTTGACCTAGGTTCAATCCTGCCCTACTCCAGCTACCAGGACCTAAAGACAGCTGCTGAGTGGCTGTTAGGATCCAATTCTGCCAAGCCTGGGTCTGGCGCTGTGCTCAGCATCTGTATGTCCCCATTACAGAAGGAGGGGAAGCAGAACACACACTTGTTTGGCCTGGTATATTGTAGAAGCTCTAGTGTGTTATCCTTTTTAACCCTGTAATGACCCCTTAAAGTTAGCATTAGCATCCTCATTTTATGTGACCTCAGCAGTCTGCATTGTTCCAGTTTGCCTTCAATCGCTGTGACAAAACTTTCTGTCCAATATCAGCTTGGGGAGGAAAGGGTTTATTTGGCTCACATCTCCTGGGTTCATCACTGACGAAGCCCAAGGTAGGAACTCAAGGCAGGAACCTGAAGGCGAAAGCTGAAGCACAGTCCATGGGGGAATGCTTCTTACTGGTTTGGTCCTCTGGCCCATGCTCAGCCTGCTTTCTTACATAATACAGAACAACCTGCCCAGGGGTGGCACCACCTACAGTGGGCTGGGCCCTCCCACATCACTCAACTATCACAGACGTGACCACAGGCCAGTCCAATGGAGACAATTTCCCAACTGAGGCTCCCTCAACCCAGGTGTGTCAGGTTGACAACTAAAGCTATCTGGCACATGCATATTATAAGTGGCAGAACCTTCTGGACTCCATGTCTAAGGCTATTTCCTTGGCATTTCTGGGACAACATAAGCTTCACCTTCCATCTACCTCTCAGTCCAACTGGAGTGGCAGCATCTACTACTGTTGTGACATCTAGCCTCCCTTTCCTAACACTGGGCCATGCCCACTTCTGTCACTCCATGATCCCACTCGCCGCTGCCAATGATGTAGACACACAACTAAGATCGACTTCCACATAACAGCCCAACCCCAAGGGTGGGGAGCGACGACATCCTCTTAGCTCCCTAAACCTGTTTCTCTTCTCATTGGCACATCTCCTGCCTTCCGCGCCTCCTTCCCTATCTCCCCACCTTGCTCTGTCTAATAATCTAATAATCATCTCTATTCCTCTACTTCATACACACACACACACACACACACACACACACACACACACACACACCACATGGGCACTACCCACTGCCACTACCCCTTTACAAACTCACTTCTTCCGCCGGGCGTGGTGGTGCACGCCTTTAATCCTAGCACTTGGGAGGCAGAGGCAGGCGGATCTTTGTGAGTTCAAGGCCGGCCTGGTCTACAGAGTGAGTTCCAGGACAGCTGGGGCTACAGGGAGACCCTGTCTCAAAAAGACAAAAAAAAAAAAAAAAACCTCACTTCTTCCAACTGCTAAACTCACTGTATCAAAGGGACAGGCCCCTTGTGAACTACAGCTCTGGCTACCAGCTGTAGGGGATCAAAGTATAGAAAGGAGGTCTGGATCTACAGTCCTGGCTGAGCTGAGGGCTGTGGACTGGACAGGGGCTTACACTGCCCAGACCTGCAGTGTCAAGGCTGCTCCACGGGGAGCCTCGGCCAGAAGATCCCGCTACTCAGCTGTACCTACCAAAGGAAGAGAGTGCTCGCTCCATCCAGTGAGTGCTTCGGAGCCAGCTCTACAGCAACCCAGTGGTGTGGCTAGGGAAAGCTGGAGACAGGAGGTCAGGGACTGGCATAATTTCATGTCTGGCCTTTCCTAGCCGACAGGCAAAATGACTTTGTGTCCCCCAGCTCTCTAAATTAGCTGCATTTTACAATCCCCCTGTCTGGAAGAAAATGTCCCATTAAATCTTAATGATCTGCTTTCCAGGAAGCACCCTGACTCCTTTGTCCCTTGGAGGACACTTAGCCCTGGAAGATCTGGGAAAAGAGGCTAGTGGGGGAAAGGGGAAGATGAGTATCTGTGAGATGGGGTCCCACCCATCTTTTATTGGGCAAATGCCTTGAGAACCAGAAATCAGACCCAGAGGTTCCCATCATCCCATTCTGCCTTTCCCAGAGGTCCCTTCTCCTCATACTTTCAGTCACCGGCTACTCACCCCACTGCCACACCCTCCAGCCATTAGCAGAAAGACCGCAGCAGCCACTGGCCTCAGACCACAGGAGCAGTATGGGACAGCACTGAGCCCTGGCCCGTTTCACACAGGCATACAGAAAGCTGTTGCATGACCTTCAGGATTATTCAAATATTAACCACCTGGATAAACAGTTTCTTCTCTCTTCTCATTATCACCTCTCTGGCTAGAGCTAAAGTACAATATTTCTCTTTTATGTCCAGAGGAGACGATGTTTCCAGTGACTCCTGGGAAGAAGAGAGAGATGAAAGAACAGGAAGAAGAGGAAGGAGCTCACTGAATCCCTGCAGCTCCCTACCCAGCTCCAACACTCTAAGGTGCAGCACTGACTGGAAGGCTGGTCCCAAACACAGCCCAGGCTGGTGGTCACAGACAGACCCTAGGGATAGGCTCATAAGAACCCATCTAGGCCCCAGGAGTCATGGCATCTCTTTGGGGTCACACTTTAGACCCCTTCTAGAAGTACTACCCTAGCCAGGGTGACTGTCCACAACCCCCAAAGCCCTAAGCAGGGTTCCTCTTCACTGACTTTGAACTAAACCTTGGGCCCTTCCTTTCTGTCTTTATTCTTGCTCATCTCAATTGCCTTTGGTCTCGGATCCAATTTCTTTGGTTCAGAGCACAGGTGTTTGGGTTGCAGCAGCTTCTTCCATTCCACAAAGCCAAAGTCCTCATCAGTCAAGGGCAGCTGCTTCCATACATACATATTACCCCTCCCTAGGTAGGGGAGTAGAAAGGAAAGCCCTAGTTGTCCTGAAGTCCTGTCTCAACCAACAGAGAAGATAAATCTATTACCAACTTCCATTATTGCAACCAATTTGAAAGTTATTATTGTGGATCCTTAAGACATCAACAATGAGGAATCCTATTGTCCCACTAATTAATTCAGCAATCTCACTGAAATAATAGGAGCTGTAATTGTAATTCCAAACTCACCCCTCGACCACTGGAATCAACTAATTAAACAACAATCAGCCAGTACCGGGCTTTCATGGAGAAGATGGACTGTTCCTTTTTATAGCTGCAATTAGGCAACACATTCAATAATCAGAATGAAATACAAATTCACCCAGGAGTCCAGTAAATTATGGTCATTCATACTTTGTTTTCCTCTGGTCGCCTCCAGAAGATAAAAGGGGCAGCACTACCCAGCTGCAGTAGGGTGCTGTCTGGATCACCTGTAAGCCTCTCCTCAGGGTCCATCCTGACTCCACGGGTCTGTTTCCTGCATAATTCAGAAACAAGATAAGGGAGCAGGCTGTTGACACAGCTTCAGGCCTGCCAAGTCTACAACCAGCAGGAAGTCAGGGTGCCTTGTGGTCTTAGGGAGAATGGTAGGGAAGGAGACAAGCACAGGAGTCTGGTCTCTACTTGCATCAGGACAGCCATGTAAGACACCTGTCCAAAGCCAGCACTCACACACTCATGTGCTCAGCTGTAACAACACCCAGCCAGGTGTGCAGTAGATCGAAAACCTTTTGCATTTCCTACATTTCAGGTAGGGAGGAGGGTTTGGACAAGGGTGGGAGCACTCAAACACTAGAGGGAAGAGAAGCAAAGCAGACAAGGTTCATGAGAAGCCACTGAATCATTGTGAAAATTAAATCAGGTACAAGGCAGTGGCTGGGCAGGGAGAGGGAGGCGTGGGATGATAAATGGAAAGATAGTCTCGTTGCGCTGCTGTCAGCCACCACAGGCTGAGCGGGAAACATGTACTCTTCAGAATGTGCCAAACACGCTCATGTCCTCCAAGGGAGAGAACAGAATCCCAGAACTGATGGACTCCTGAGCAATGGAGGCCATAGCGGGTGCCTGAAGCTCAGAAAGCTGTGAAGCATGGTGTCCACTTGCTCCTCCCAGAACTCTAAGAGTAAAGCAGGAATTATTTGACAGAAAGTGTGTCTGTCATAGCTCTAGGATACTCAAGTGAAAGGATCTGTACACTACACACTCAAAATCACTCAGTACAGACATGGGCACAAAGCAGATGCTCAATAAGCACTGTTAATCAGAGATGATTGGTTCTTCCAGAAGACCTGAGTTCCATTTCCAATACCCACCTATACTGAGTGGCTCACAACAGCCTGTAACTCCAGTTCCAGGAGATCTGAGGCTTCTATGCCCATTTCTAGCCTCCTCAGACACCCGCATGCACATGATACATATAAAGACAAGCAGGTACACATACATTTACAGAAATAAACATAGTTTTAATTTTAAAAAAAGCAGACAAGAAGTAGATCCAGGCTATAAAGATCCCCCAAAGTGACCCGCTGCCTCCAGCAAGACTCCACCTTCCACTGGTTCCACCAGCTAGGGACAACACATGAACCTAAAGGAGACACTTCCCGTTCAAATCACAACACTAGACCGAAGAGGTGGTTAAGCAGATATGAGCACTGCCTATTTTGTAGAGGACCCAAGTTCAGTTCCCAGCAGCCACATGGCAGCTAACAACCATTGTAATTTCAGTTCCAGGGAATCTGACACCCTCTTCTGCCTTCTGCAGGCATTGCATCGCACACTTACATGTAGACAATACACTTAATACACATAAAAAATAAATTTCAAAAATCAGGGAGTGACAGGTGTGGTGGCGCATGCCTTTACTCTCAGCATTCGGGAGGTAGAGGCAAGCAGATCTCTCTATGAGTTCAAGGCCAGCCTGGTCTACATAGTGAGTTTCAGGCCAGTTGGAGCTACAGGGAGACCCTGTCTCAAAAAGAAAAAAAAAATATCAATCAATCAATAAATAAATAAATAAATAAAATCAGCAGGGGCTAGAGAGATAGCTCAGCAGTTAAGAGCACTGACTGCTCTTTCAGAGGAGCTGAGTTTGATTCCCAGCACTCATTGGCTGGTAACAACTGTCCTCTTCTGACCTCTATGGTCACTGCATGACACAGGTACACCTAGCTACATTCAGGCATTATATGCATACTAATAATAAATTTTAAAAAAACAAATCACAACAGAATATGTTCACTTGCTTACTCAAAAGCACTTGATGGAGCATTAACTCCACACCACCTATGAACTACATATGCCAACTCAACAGTGAGGAAGAGAAGAGGGAACCTGAAAGCCTTAGGTCCTAGGGAAGACAGAGAACAGTAAACAGGAAGAATGAGAACGCCAATGCTGGGGAGGCAGAGGGACTGATAACCTTCCGAGGAAAAATATCTTCAAAGGGAGACCTGAATAATGGCCCAGAGGAGTACAGCATCCATTTCCTCATCTGTAAAAATGGGACTAATAAGAATGTTGTTACGAATGTTAAATGAGATGCCACATAGCAGTCCCTGGTACTGCAAAGCATTGTTGAAGTGTCTGCTGTTTGGGGTCCTATTGCCCTTACCATAATGTCTCCAACATGCTCCTCTTTGGGAACTAGCCTAAAACCAAGATGTCTATCACAGACACAGGCCCCCAGTACTGCTTCCTGCCCATGTAGCCATGGCCACTACTCAGTTCAACCAGCATTATAGATACTCCCTCCACTCACCATGTGGGGCCGATACATGTACATAACAGGTTAGAAGTGCCTCACTTGTTCTTTAGAAGCTCATGATATGGCTGGAGAGACAACATGAGGAAAAGATGAAAGACAACTGAATGACAGAAAATAAAGACAGAAAGGAAAGGGCCCAGGCAAGGATGGGCAAGGCTTAATTCAGTTCAGCAACAGCCAGGACCCCTGCCTGGACTCCAGCCCTCAACTCTTGTCTACTCCTGGTTGGCCCTTTCTGGCTTGCCAACCCTCTTGCATAACTGCTCATTTAGGGATCAGTCTGGGTCCCAAGTCTACAATTATGACGTTGACTTTCCACTCTATGTCCACACCCTCCTCCTCCAAGGACCTATAAGCTAGTACCACACTGAGGCCAGAGCCACGAGCAGTCCCGAGTAGAGCGGGCAGAGATGACAACAGAACAACTCCTTGCTATCCACTCAGCTTCTCATCAGGAACAAACCGCCAAGGTCTTTTTCATCACACCCAGCTCTTGGCAATGTTAAGTTTGATTGAGCATCCTTAGCATCATTTTCAAGGGGAAATTCTCACACACAACTAAAGATTCATAGCCTGATGACAATGGCAGGATTAGCTTTATTGATCAAGCATCACCATCCTCAATAGCTAACATTTACAGGCTTCCTACTTCACACATACAGTTTCTTGTCCTTCAATCCAAGCAGCAGAACACCCAGGACACCTTACAGAGCTGATAAAACAGCCTGGCTTCATGGCCTTGGGATAATTACAGGCCACAAGAGGTCACTTAGCTTTAAATCCACTGTAAATGCTTCAAACTGAAAGACACTGGTTTTTTTTTAACACAAAAGCCCAGAACTTTATTAGATCCGTAAGACTGAGTGAATGAAGGGAGGACGGGCTAGAATTCAGATCCCCCTCCGTGGCTTTGAGCTTAAGATTATTGAATTTATGGACAACTCAGGCCCCTGCTTCTCCATCTTCTTGCAGAACATTTAATGGCCTTACTGGGGTCATTTCATTACTAATTTGTACCTCAATCAGAAGAAGAGGGAGGGGTTGAGGAAATGAAAAGGGGAAAGTTGCAAATCAATCAGCGTAGTTCCTTTTAGCAAGCGCTGGGAAAAGCTTTAGTGGGTAAGAAAGATTGAGACTAATGGCTAAACAGGGCTTGGGAATTATCTGTGGGTTTTATTTATGTATGGCTTCTGGCATCCACTCTGCCTGGAAAACCTCCCAAGAAAGATAAAGCTTCAGGAAGTGAAGAAAGCAGAGGAAAGAGAGAAGAGGAGTGAGCTGGCCTGACCCGCTCTCAAAGACGGCGTGCAGAAGAGGGGCCTCGCTCCTGCTTCCCAGCTCGGTATGCTCACACCCTACAAAGCTGCAAGGCACTGCAGTGGGGGCCCCGCCTGTCCGATTCCGTGATGTGTTGGGTGCACTTCTAAACTTTTCAGGGAAAGGCTACAAAGCTTGCTATCAAGGCGCTAGGCCATCTCTCCAGCCCAGTATTTTTTTTTTTAAGTCCTCAACCCTGTGTGGTTGACAATGCAGGGGGCCTTGAGGTGAGGCAGGGCAGCCAGGAATTCTACCTTGACCCTGGCCACCTGTGCTTCATCTGACTCTGGGGTCTCGCATCCCCTGCTGCTACTGCTACTAAGAGGATGGTCTCCGAGAAGCCAACTCCCCTTTCATGTAAGGTTTTGCCATGGAAATGGGTCCTTGACTTTAATCCCAAGAATCATGACTGATGGGAGCATCTAAAGATGAAAGCACTGTCTCCACTCAGCTAGCTCATCACTCCACCAGTGTGCCTAGGCCCGCCCCCGCGCACCTCACCTTCCCAGTTCATCCTGCCTAGCTCCTTCCTGCCATTTAAGACAGCCAACTGTTCTCCACACCAAGCCTCCCCTAAGTCTGAATGCACAAGTGTAGGACATGACTTCTCCCAAGCCAGCTTGGGTTTGTCCTTGCCACGCCTGTTTCCTAGTTAGCAGACCCTCTCTCCTGTCACTGACATTATGCGTCTTTCACTGGCTTTGGTGGAAGCCATGCATCACTTCCCCAACTCAGAAGCCAATGAGAACTGCCTGTCATTCAGAGGGGACACGCACAGAAATGGGGGGATGCCCACAGAAATGGGGGGACAGAACTAGATGTGGTGGCTAATGACTACTATCTCAGAACGAGAGGCTAAGGCAGGAGGATCATCCTGAGTTCCAAGCCAGCCTGGGCTATAAAAGTGAGACCTGCTTCAAAAAAGCAAAATACTGAGCCAGACATAGTGGCATACACCTGTAATACCAGCACTGGGGAGGCAGAGGCAGGCGGATCTCTGTGAGTTTAAGGCCAGCCTGGTCTACATAATAAGTTCCAGTATAGCTGGGACTACAGAGAAACCCTGTCTCTTAAAAAAAACTGCCAGGTAGGGGGCTGGAGAGATAGCCTAGCGGTTAAGAGCGCCGACCGCTCTTGCAAAGGACCGGGGTTCGATCCCCAGCACCCACATGGCGGCCGAGAACCTTCTGGGACTCCATTCCAGGAGAACTCCAGTTCCAGGGGAATCCGACACCCACTTCTGACCTCCGCAGCATTGCACGACACGGGTGCACAAACCTGCATGCAGACCGTACATTCATACACATACAGAAATAAATAAAAATTAAAGAAAAAAAAAACTGCCAGGTATGGTGGCGTGCGCCTTTAGTCCTAGCACTTGGGAGGCAGAGGCAGGCGGATATCTGTGAGTTCAAGGCCAGCCTGGTCTACATAGGGAGTTCCAGGACAGCTGGAGGTGCAGGGAGACCCTGTCTCAAAAAAAGACCAAAAATAAATAAATAAATAATAAAATACTGAGGCTGGAGAGATGACTCAGCAGTTAAGAAAACAGGTTGCAGGGCTGGAGAGACGGCTCAGTGGTTAAGAGCACCAACTGCTCTTGCAGAGAACCCAGGTTCTATTTCCAGCACCCACATGGTAGTTAAGAACCATCTTTAAGCCACACGTGGTGGTGCATGCCTTTAATCCCAGCACTCAGGAGACAGAGGCAGGCAGATCTCTGTGAGTTCAAGGCCAGCCTGGTCTACAGAGTGAGTTCCAGGCCAGCTGGGGCTATAGGAAAACTCTATCAAAAAAAAACAAAAAACAAAAACAAAAAAAAAAACACAGGTTGCTTTTGCAGAGGACCTGAGTACAATTCTCAGTACCCACATGGCAGCTAGCAACTGTCCATAACTCCTGTTCCAGGGAATCTGTTACCCTCTTCTGACATCTGAGGGCATTGCATGACACGGGTGCACTTACATGCATGCAGGTAACACACTCATACACATAAAATAAAAAAAATAAAAATTTTAAATACTGAGTGCTTGCCCACCATGTGTGAAGCTTGAGTTCCATTCCCAGTATCAATAAAACAAAGCTCTAGGCACTGGGAAGACTGGATAAGGGGAACTTAGCTTCCTCACCTGTGAAATGGGGATGATTGTGTTTGTTCCGATCCCAAAGAGTGATCAAATCAAATCAGCTGGGTAACTTGGAAAGCACCTAAATATAAGCTGGTATTACTGTTGCTATTGTTATTGCTAGTCATGGATATTTGTGTGTGTGTGTGTGCGCGCGCACACGTGTATGCATTCATGTGTGCACACGTGCGTGCACACAGGTACACTCACCCACATGAGCATGAGGAGGCCAAAGTTGACATCAGATATCTCCATCAATCATTCTCCACCTATTTTTTAAGACATGGTCTCCTAGCACTTAGGAGGCAGAGGCAGGCGGATCTTTGTGAGTTCAAGGCCAGCCTGGTCTACAGAGTGAGTTCCAGGACAGCTGGGGCTATGGGGAGACCCTGTCTCGAAAAGACCAAAAAAAAAAAAAAAAAAAGACATGGTCTCTCGCTGAACATGGCCATCCCAATTTCAGCTAGTTGGTTGGCCAAAATACCCCAGGATCCTCTCTTGCCACCCTCCCTCTCCCCTCAGCACAGTGCTGCAGGTGTCTGCCAACACATCCAGCTTTTTTTTTTTTTTTTTTTTTTTTTGTATTTTTTGTATTTTGAGACAGGGTCTCCCTTTTAGTACCAAACTGTCCTGGAGCTCACTCTGTAGACCAGGCTGGCCTGAACTCACAGAGATCCACCTACCTTCTGCCTCCTGAGTGCTGGGCTTAAAGGCGTGCACCCTCATGCCCGATCGGGTATCTCAAGCACTTTACCCATTGAACTGTCTCCCGAACCATAAACACGATCATTTCTGCAGTTAGCAGGCCAGAGAACCTTCTCAGTGGCTGCAGACATACATGTGCTGAAACGAAAAGCTGTCACCTTGGTCATCGTTCTGTCCCCTATGAACCGCAGGGTGCCACAAGGCTGGTCTATTATCCGACCTGCAGCTGTGCCAGCTGCCCTTCCCGAAGCTGCAGACGCAGGGGGGCATAGACCTCAGTGCCTCAGGCAATGGTTCTGAGCACCTGTGCCACTTCCCTTCATAAAACCAAATCGCTCGCTAATGCTCCTCGGTGCCTTTCATCCAAATGGCAACAGCCGTTGTTCTTATTGGATTGTAGATGAATCACTTGAAAAATATTTTGGGGCACATTACAGAGGCAATAACATAAAGGTGCCTGNCAGTTGTAAAACTTGAGAACTTAGTAAAAAGACCAAAAGAAAAAAGAGAGAGCACTGTTGTTTGGCCTGTCTTCAATTCTTACTGGCAAGTGCATCTACTCTGTGGCTGCCACTGCTTTTGCCATTCTTCAGAGACATGAGACGCAGATTTTTTTTTTTTTTGTATTTTTTGTATTTTTGAGACAGGGTCTCCCTTTTAGTACCAAACTGTCCTGGAGCTCACTCTGTAGACCAGGCTGGCCTTGAACTCACAGAGATCCACCTACTTCTGCCTCCTGAGTGCTGGGCTTAAAGGCGTGCACCATCATGCCCGATCGGGTATCTCAAGCACTTTACCCATTGAACTGTCTCCCGAACCATAAACACGATCATTTCTGCAGTTAGCAGGCCAGAGAACCTTCTCAGTGGCTGCAGACATACATGTGCTGAAACGAAAAGCTGTCACCTTGGTCATCGTTCTGTCCCCTATGAACCGCAGGGTGCCACAAGGCTGGTCTATTATCCGACCTGCAGCTGTGCCAGCTGCCCTTCCCGAAGCTGCAGACGCAGGGGGGCATAGACCTCAGTGCCTCAGGCAATGGTTCTGAGCACCTGTGCCACTTCCCTTCATAAAACCAAATCGCTCGCTAATGCTCCTCGGTGCCTTTCATCCAAATGGCAACAGCCGTTGTTCTTATTGGATTGTAGATGAATCACTTGAAAAATATTTTGGGGCACATTACAGAGGCAATAACATAAAGGTGCCTGGAAAATGGTTCTGTTTTGTTTTCTACTTTGCAAACCCAAACTGGAGCCTGGGGGTGTGTTCCATATTTTTGTCTTTAAAAAAACAAGCAAACAAAAAACAAAACAAAACAGAAGTGCTCTGCTTACTTCCTCTCCATGCTGGGAAAAGGAACAGGTGACTCACTCCTGGCTGCGGGGGAAACCCCTCAGAGTGTCTAGCAGGAAGGACCAAGGGAGAGCAGACAGGAGAGCTACATCCTAGCCTTCTGGTCTGAAAAAAATGACTAGAGGAGATGAACTTCCATCTGAGTCTCCACTGAGAACAGAATGGGCGTAAGAACAGAGGCAGACCATCAGAAGGACCCGGCTCACTTCAAGACTGTACCTCTGAAGAGATTTCAAATCTTGGAGACTTTCAGTGGCCAGATAGTTACCTTTTGGGATATTTTCCATCCCTTCCTCCCTGTAAACAGAATAATAGATGACTTTGGAAACCCTGATGGTGTGACTGTACACTACCCCTCTCTGCCTGGGGACTGCCATGCCCCCATTTTCATCTCCAGCTCAGGAAACGATGGCCACTCTTTCTGACGGTCTCCCTTCCGGTCATAGCAATCAAAATCCAATACTACACATGCTATGTTTGTTCTAAACCCCTGGTTCTGCCGAACTCCCCAACTCTGATGCTGAGAACTTTCTGCATCTTTGTTTCCAGTCAGCACTGAAAAAAAAAATAAACCCTCAAGGTAAGAATAAGAGACAAGTCCCTACAAAAATCCCTTTCTATCGACATCAACCAGTTAGAAACTCAAACATTCTCACTGCGAAAACAGAACCTGAGGTCAAAGGGACTTTCAGGCCACTGAGAAGTTAAGGACACATGCTAAGCACTGTCGGTTTCCAGATCTGCAAAGCCTAAACAGATATATTGACATGACTTGGTCGGAAAGCAAACTTGAAATCTTGAATCCGCCACTCCAAGTTATAATACATCACGAGCTTATGTGACTTCTCAGGGCTTCTGTGGTAGGAAGGAATTTGAGGCAAGTCCTCTCGACTCTCCAGACAAGTTGCTTGCTCCCCAGACAAGGTGGTACCATTCACTTTGTTGTTGTTTGGTTTGGTTGGTTTGTTTAATTTTGAGACAAGGTTTCTCATTGGCTGGAATGCCCCAAGCAGGCTAGGCAGGCTGCCTAGTAAACCCCAGGCATCTGCCTGCCTCTGTCTCACTAGAGAAAAAAACCATTCCTGGCTTTTTTCACATGGGTTCTGGGAGTCTAACTTGGGTCTTTGTGCTTGCAAAGTAAGTATTTTACAACCTGGGATATCACCCCAGCCCAAGCACAGCTTACCAACATCAGAAGATCTCTTCAAATCCCTCGAAGCTTAAGAGCTGTGATTGCTCACTAAATGGCCTCTCAAATGAAGGATTTTTTTTCCTGCCTTTTCATTTGTGAAATAAAATATAGGGTCTTGGGTAATAAGGAAAGAATAGACGGAGTCTGGAGGAGTGAACTACAAATCCAAGCTGCCATCGACCAGATGGAAAACTTAACCTCTGTGGCCTGGCTCCGATCTTTATCACAGAAATGACAATTCCTTGCAATAACATAGCTAAGGCATAGTAAATACACGGCTCTGCCAACCTAAGCAACAAGCCAAGCCTGGCCTTTCTCTATTTCCTGTCTCACATTTTACTCCCTTTAACAAAAGATGGTTGTGTCCATTCCCTACCAACTAATGTGCTATTAGTTAAGCTTTCTCATGTGGCCAAGATATTCCCTCTGAATTATAAGTAGAAAGCGTGAGATGTCGAAAGAAGCCAGGGTGGTGGTGGCGGGAGTAATTAATGAGATGACTTAAGGCAGCCCCTGTATTTCTGCTGGGTCTCATTAACAGGTGAGCGCTGCCCAGCCTGGGAGACCTCTTCTGCACGACCCTCCCCATAGCTGGCTCTGTGGTACCTCTTACTATACTGAATCTGTTAAATGCTTTATATTCCGTTTGCCAACGCAGAGATGATTCAGAACAAGATTGGGTTATTACAAATTCAGGAGGCACTACACACGCGGCTGTCATGTTTCAGTTACCCTTCCTCTTGGTTTAATAAAATTTGCCACACTAATACAAAGCCATCTTTTACCGTTTTCCCTGCAGCTGTAACAACTTGTCCGGCTCCCTCCTGCTAATTAAACGAGGAGGCCACCACGCAGCGGCTCATTGGAAAGTGGGTTTCCAGGGAGCCCCGTCAATATCTTCGCAGCCACTTAGCTCTAGGTCCCACGGTCCTTTAGCCACCCGCTCCCCTGTGATTGGAGCCCTAATGAGGTCGGCAGCTGGTAGCGACACAGCAGACAGGCGCTGTGGGGAGGACAGACGCAGCACTCCCCAGGGGCAGGATGACGCGGGCTCCGCAGTCCGTCCTCCCACGCTGCTGCCCGCGGCCGGCCTAGCGACTGATTCACCGGGAAAGGGATCCCAGAGGAAGAGCGAGGGGCGGGAGCCCGGCGGTGGGCGGTGAGGCCGGACCCCCGCCCCCCAGGCGGAGCGGACAACCGGAAAGGGGAGGCGGTAGGCGCCAAAGAAGCGAGGGGGAAGGCCAGCGAAGCTGTGCACAGAGCTGCCCTTGTGCGAAGTGCTGAGCCGGCTCCAATCAGCCGGCTCCCGGAAGGCCCACGCGCCGCTCTGCAGCCCACTCGGGGCCTCGAGGCGCCCCAGCCGCGCGTCCGCGCCGGGTCCACCTGCCACGCTAATTGCTTTGCTGCAGCCGCCGCCGCTGCCCTTTAGAAGAAGCAAGGCGGGCGCTTTTGCACTCTCAGATGGGCTCGGGGCCACCTCCTTGGCCACCGGCCACCAAGGCACCTGTCTCCTCTGCGCGTCCTGCTGTGCCCTCCAAGCCCCATTTCTGGGGGACACAACCAAGGCAGGCAGGAACAAGGTCAAGGGAGGGGGAGAGGGGTTGATCCTCTTATTAACATCGTGATCTCTCCCACCCCCTCCCGTCTCAGAGCAGCCAACGAGATTCCTAGGCCTTCTCTTCAGCGCCCACACTAAGTTTACAAATGGAAGCCGCTGGCGCCTCTCGCAATAAAAGGCAGAAGCTCGCTCTGGTGCTTCAATGGGAGCATTTTCCCCCTAACAAGGGGCTGGATTCAGCTGCCGTCTGGGCAGGGTTGCCAGAGTAACCAAGGCCTAGCCCACCGTGACACATGGGAAGAGACAGCCAGCAGCAGACTCCAGGACTCGCCTGGGCCCAGCATGCCCAGGCTCTGCACCACCCTTCCTGGGGCCCATTTCTCTTGGGCATCACCTCCCCCAACCCACCCAGTCTTCCTAAACCACTGTCTTACAGTCCACCCAACCAGCCTCGGGCATTGAAGAGGCTGTCTGGACGCTTGTGTTAAATGTCCAAGACATCCCTGGAGCACCTACTCCCACATGAACAGATCTTGTGCCAGGGGCTGTCTGGCCAGCTGCGGGGCAGACCTTATCTTGACTATGCCCAGAACAGCCTGGGATATATAAGTGACCCCAGAACTGATACGCAAAAAGAAAGCAGGTGACACTCAGCCCTCTGATTAAATTGCTTTTCTTTCTTTCTTTTTTTTTTTTTTTTTTTTTGGTCTTTTCGAGACAGGGTCTCCCTGTACCCTCAGCTGTCCTGGAACTCATTCTGTAGACCAGGCTGGGCTTGAACTCCAGAGATCCGCCTGCCTCTGCCTCCTGAGTGCTAGGATTAAAGGCCTGCCCCACCACACCCGGCTGAACAGCTTTTCTAATCTCCCTAGCGCAGAGGCAACTTCAGACCCAGGTAACCAGAAGTGAAGTGCCACGTGACTTCTGGGATGGAGGAGGACAAAGGAGGTTACAGAAGTGGGGAAGAAAACTAACTGGGTAGTGAATAAATCCCACCTATCCCAAGCAAGACCCCAGCTTCTGCCTGGGCCCGCGGGCTTTAGCCCCGCTTAGCCCAAGATTCTGCATTTGTTCCTCAGTTTTCAAAAGTTCACATTTTAAGGGTTGGCAGGAGGGCCCAGTGAACACAGGTGTTTGCAGCAAAGCCTGACTACCTGAATTCGAATACTGGGACCCAAAGAGTGGAAGGAGAATGGACTCCTATAAGTTATCCTCTGACCTCCACACAAGCACTATGGCAACTTCATGCTGCCACACATACACAAATAAATAAATGTGATTCAATTTTTTTAGTTCATCTTTTACCCCCTTCCCTCCAATCAAAGTCACTCTCCACATTGATTTCTTCCCAGCAACACCAAAACTGAGATGTTCTGAACTCCCTTTGCAGGTCTGCCCTTGAGTACACCCAGATCCCAGAAGTTGTTTTTCAAAATCCAAGGAACCTAGGCTTTGGGAGAGCCTGGAAACACATGCACACATGCATACACGCCAGGGTCCCAGAGCTTGGAAACACAAGCACACATGCATACACGCCAGGGTCCCAGAGCTTGGAAACACAAGCACACATGCATACACGCCAGGGTCCCAGAGCCTGGAAACACATGCACACATGCATACACACCAGGGTCCCAGAGCTTGGAAACACATGCATACCCGCCAGGGTCCCAGAGCCTAGAAACACATGCACACATGCATACATGCCAGGGTCCCAGAGCCTGGAAACACATGCACACATGCATACACACCAGGGTCCCAGAGCTTGGAAACACATGCACACATGCATACACACCAGGATCCCAGAGCTTGGAAACACATGCATACCCACCAGGGTCCCAGAGCCCCTCTCCTGAAGTTGTCCTGAAACTAGCCTGAGGGCCTGTATCTGCCTTCTGAAGGGCCATATCTGTTAACCCAGGGGAACCTAAGCTCAGGAGCAGCTGTCATTGGCCAAGCAGCCCCTGAACCACACAGACAACTGTCAGTATATCTTGAACAGAAAGCCTATTTCCTTTGCAGCCAACAAAAGAAGCCCCTTCCCTGGTTGTGAGGAGGAAGCAATAGCGCAGCATACTTCATCAGCTCAGCTCCGCGGAGCCAGCCCCGGCTGGGCGCCTGCCTATCTCAGGACTCTTAGGCATCCCAGCTGCTCACACTCTGTAAATCCTAATATATGCATGCAGGGTGCCCGCTGCCAGAAAGCAACTGGACCATGCATCCTTGAGGCTAGCTACCCACTCTGCCTCCCAAGTCCTGGGAGTCTTTTATCCTTAAAGGCACATTCTCCATGTCCAATCATCACTTGTTCCTGTTGAGTCGACTTTCTAATCCTCTCAAATCAGTCCACTTCTGGACCACAGCTACAGCCATACTTCTTTCTGCAACAGCCCCATGGTTTTTCTACATCCTGTCCTCCAAGCCCCCTAGCACCACCAACGGCCAGT
This sequence comes from Rhizomys pruinosus, assembly GCA_009823505.1. Taxonomy (NCBI): domain Eukaryota; kingdom Metazoa; phylum Chordata; class Mammalia; order Rodentia; family Spalacidae; genus Rhizomys; species Rhizomys pruinosus. The sequence continues at coordinate 5,063,547 of VZQC01005780.1, read as the reverse complement.
CCCCATTTGTACAAATCTGATACACAGGCCCCCAGTGACTGAATACTGTTGTGCTACCTGCCTGCTTTTCCTGACTGGTTTTCCTCTCTTCCCCAGCCCCTCCTTGCCTGGCCTCATTTAGCCTGCTTGCCTGACCTAAACACAAGTCCTTGTTCACTACTGAGTGTTTGTACAAGCTCTTTTCCAGCCCCACAATCCTCTGGCTCGCTCCTTTCTCATTTTAGCGCACCCTGCCAGCTCAGCCATCACCTCCTCCAGGAAGCCCACCCTGCTTCCTTGCCACTTCCTTGCCACTCATCCCCAGCTGAGTCAGCATCTCGTCTTAGTTCATTTTGCATTGTAACAGAATATCTGATGCCAGGTAATGAATGCATAAAGAAAAATCTTATTTGGATTTCTGATTTAGAGATTATGAGTACCAGAGTGGAGGTTGTCGTAGTTGGCATCAGTTGTCAATTTTACATACATGGGAAGAGGGAACCTCAGTTGGGGAATTTCCTCTATTGGACTGGCCTTTGAGGCATGTCTTTGGGGCATTTTCTTGATTAACGATTTATGTGTGATTGCCCAGCCCACTATTGGTGGTGCTACCCCTAGGAAAGCAGGCCTGTGTTTTATAAGCAAGCAGGCTGAGCACAGGCCAGAGGAATAAGTCAGTAACCAGCACTCCTCCATGGTCTGTGCCTCAGGTCCTGCTTTGACTTCCCTCAGTGATGGACTGTGACATGAAAGTATAAGCCAAGTAAATAGACCCTTTCCTCTCCCAGTTGGTTTTGGTCATGGTGTTTCATCACAGCAATAGAAAGCAGACAAAAACAGAGGCCACTGCTTGGTCTCTGGGGAAGCCTACGAGATACTTCAGAATGAAGCAACAGCATCACATATCAGGAGCATGTGTGCGTACAGAGGGAAAAAGGAGTTGGGGTGAAATGTCAGGCTCCTTTTTACAACAACTCCTATGAGACCTAACTCAGTCCATGAGACCAGGAGGTCGGGAGCCAGGGACCTCCCGCTAGGCCTCACCTCTTAAAGGTTCACCGCCTTTCAATACAGTTGCATGTAGCCCATCCACTCCACACGAACCTTTGGGGATCAACACTAACCCCAAATATACTCCTGAGCACCAGTACCTTGGAAGCAAGGCCCAGCCAGATCCCCATTGACTCTTCAACCAGGCCACAGTTTAGAGTTAGTTACATGTCACTTTAGTGCCCAGCTCTTCTACATGGATATCACTTAGTTTCTCTGAAGCAATTTATTAAGCTGGATAATAATATCTTGGGCTGCCGGGGTTAGATTAGTTAATGGGTTCAGGGGATCTAGCAGAGTGGCCAGTCCACAGTAAGTAGACCTTTCTTTTAGTCTTTATATTTCCTGGGTATCTAACACGGTGGGCACATTCCCATCACTTACCCACAACCACTGAGTAACGGTGATGAGCAGAAGAGTAGGGCATGGTTCTGAGGCCCTACAATACCTGCCATCCTCAGAGACAGCCTTCAGTTTATCTGTAGCCCTTTTTAAAGTGAGTCAAAGAGAATGAGGGACCAAGTCAGTGGTGGTTAGTGTTAACTGTCCATTTGTGAGGATCTAGACTCACCTAGGAGAGAGCCAGGCCTGAGGTCACCTCCAAGTAACTGTTTGGGTTATCCTCTGGGCATGCCTGAGGGGGATTATCTTGATTAGGTTCACTGCTGTGGGCGGGACCATTCCCTGGGCTCAGACTTCTGAACTATGGAAGATGAGTGAGCTGAGCTCTGGCATCATCTCTCTCTGCTTCCTGCTGTGGATGCAGTCTGACCAGATCCTCAGGCTCTAGCTGTTTTGACCTCCCCACCATGAAGGATTGTAACCTGGAACTGTGAGCCACAATAAACTGTTTCTCCCTTTGCTTGGAGTATTTAGCACAGCAACAGGAAAAGAAACAATGATGAAGAAGTCTTGTTTCCCGTCATCGGCTGTATGTAGTGCTATACTTGAAAGTTACTCCTGACAGGTGGGTTTCTTTCTCCCTAAGAAAGCAGGAAGGAGGCCAGAACACAGAGTAACTGTGCAATTGTGGGTCTTCCTTGGCTTGGGAAGGAAATGGGAGGACAGGCTTGGTCTTCCAGAAGACAAGATCACGTCCTCTTGCTGCTTTCTGATCCCTAGGGACACACAACTCCCTCTCTAATCTAGGACGCTTTGCTGGACCAGGAGAGGCTGGTGTGTGTACTGAGGAGTCCCAGAACAGCTCTCCCAGCACAGAAAGAAATGCCAGGTATATACCTGTTTCCTGTGGGGTGGGGACAAGAAGGGCCTTACTGGAAGCAGGTAGGAAAGGAGGCCTGACAAGAGGGAGGAGCGGAGGGAGAGGAAGCCCTGCCGGCCAGCAGGGATACGAGAGGGAGATCTAGAAGCCAAAAGGGAACTTCCACTGATGATCAACTGGACAGGATCTAGAGTCGCCTGGAAAACAAACCTCTGGGCCTCTCTCTGAGGAATTTTCTAGATTGAGTTCATCAAGATAGGAAGACTAACCTTCAATATGGACAGCACTATTCCTCGGGCTGAAGTCTGAGGCTGAATAAAAATGAGGAAGCGAGCTGAGCACCAGTGCCCACCTCTCTCTGCCTCCTGGCTGCAGACGCAATGTGACCGGCTGCCTCCAGCTCCTGCCCTGCCTTCCCCACCATTATGGACTGACAGTGCCTTCAAACTGAGCCAAAACAAATCCTTCCTTCTATTGCTTTTATGAGCTATTTTGTCACAACAACGAGAACTGTAACTACTGCACCCACCACAACTGTCTAGGGGAGAACTGGGGCTGCAGCTCAGAACCGTGCTGGCCTAACACAGCTCAAGCCCTAGGGTCATCCCCAGCTCCACCAAAACAAAATCAGACTCCTGGACTTCAAAGCCTCCCTTGCCCACGCTCTGCAGCCATCAACTTCTCCTGGAAGCCAGACCTATTCCTACTCCACCCGCCACCTCCTCTTGTCCCCCAGTCGCCCAGCTCACTCTAGACCTCAGGCAGGAAGCTGCCATGGTCGCTCATTCCCTCTCTGATGCTGTGCAACTTTAATTTCTCACCTTCCTAAACGGCCAAGATTTATGGCTCACTTGACAGAAATATTTAATTTTCCAAATGTCTATTATTCAAAGGCTTTGAAACTCTCCAGCTCTTACATTGCCACATTAATATCCATCCAGGCTCAGGCCCAATAACGATGTTCCCAGCAGCATGCGAGGGGGAAAGAGGAGACTGAAGGCTTGGGCAGAGGAAGAGCCCTTGGAGAAACCCCAGCGCTCGCACTGTCCCCAGCACTCTTCTGCAAATCAAACATGGATGCTTTTTTTTAAATTGTTATTAACAATGCCAAGGGCTTGGTATGTGTATGGTTAAACTTCACTGTCAACTTGACTTAAGAGTCACCGTGGAAACACACCTCTAAGCGTGTCCCAGAAGGTATTTCCAGAAGGGTCTAACCAAGGAGGGAAGACCGGCCCTGAATGTGGGTAGCACCATCCCGTGGGCTGGGGTCCTGGGCTGATTAAAAAGGAGAAAGTGAGCTCATCTGCTTCCTGACAGCACATACATGGTGTACAGCCACCACATGCTGCTGACAGCACATACAAGGTGTACAGTCACATGCTGCTGACAGCACATACATGGTGTACAGCCACCACATGCTGCTGACAGCACATACATGGTGTACAGCCACCACGCGCATACATGGTGTACAGCTGCTGACACCATAGAGACTGTGCTTCTCATACCATGAGCCTGAGCAAATCCTTCCCTCCTTAAGTTGCTTTTGTCAAGTGCTTTGTCACAGCAATGAGAAAAGCAACTATTATATACTATGCTAAGCAATTTGTTTTTTATTTGTGTGTCTGTGTATACATCTGTATATATTGTGTGTGAAAACATGTGCTTATGTGTGTACATGTGTGTACACAGGTTCTTGTACGTGTAATGTCATTCCTCAAGTTATGATCCACCTTGTTTTGTTTTTGGGTTTTTTTTGTCTTTTTGAGATGGTCTCCCTTTAGTCCCAGTTGGCCTGGAGCTCACTCTGTAGACCAGGCTGGCCTTAAACTCACAGAGATCAGCCTGCCTCTGCCTCCTGAGTGCTGGGATTAAAGGAGGCGAGCACCACCACACCCGGCTGATCCACCTTGTTTTTTGAGACAAGGCTTCTCACAGGCTTGGAACTAGCCAAGTAGGCTAGGCTGGCCAGCCAGCAAGCCCCAGGGATCTGCCTGGCTACATCTTCCCAGCGCTGGATTACAAAAACATGTCACTACATCCAGATTTTTTTAACATTGAGTATTGGGGATTGAATTCATATCTGACTGACTGAGCCATCTCTCTAGTCCTGTGGTAAACAATTTTAACAGCTGTGGTTTAAGTTAATCCTTACAACTCTATAAAGTAATTATTATAGCCATCCCATTTTATGAGTGAGGAAACTAAGGCACAGAGAAGGCTAAGATCACCCAAAGGGAGGAGCTCAAACGATAACCCAACATGACTAACCTCAACTCTTCTGCTACCATGGTGACTCAAGTGCAGTGTTAACACACTTTCCTCCTAATGGTACAGCTATGCTATAGTCTAGTTCATTCTGCAGCTCATTGTTAAGCAGATTCATTGATATATTCACTGTATACACATGTGAAGGGTCCTCAACACACAGGCAGCTTGGCTGTGTGACTAGCATAGGAAATACAAGGCCAGGCCCCTTGCCTACCAAGGTCTTAAAACCTGTTTGAGAAGTGAAGTTTGTATGCAAAACAATGCAGTGGCCGCTGGGAGCTAAGTCAATCAGGAAACAAAAAGCTCAGAACAAACAAGGGAGACCTAGGGCCTCTCTCTTAGTCTGTCTCCCTTGTACTGGTGTAGAGCTGATTCCATCTACACACGCTCAGCCTCAGCGAGCATCCTGGGAGGGAGGGGAGCAAGCTTCCTGGCAGAGATAAGAGGCAGCTGATAAGGGGGAAAATGGGAAAAGTAGATGAAGAACTCAAGAAGCTCAGTGGTCTCAGTGGTCTTGGCAACTGGGGGCAGGGAAAACAGACTATCCTAGTCCCTGAGAATCCATTCATAAGCGCGCAGGGAGCTGAGGCTACTGTTAATGGCTCTGAATGATGAAAAATGATCAAGTGTTCTGTGCATGCTGTTTAAGAAAGCATGCCTGGGGCTGGAGAGACGACTCAGCGGTTAAGAGCACTGGCCGCTCTTGCAGAGGACACGGGTTCAATTCCCAGCACCTACATGGCAGCTAAGAACCATCTTTAAGCCGGGCATGCCTTTAATCCCAGCACTCAAGAGGCAGAGGCAGGCAGATATCTGTGAGTTCCAGGCCAGCCTGGTCTACAGAGTGAGTTCCAGGACACCTGGGGCTCTAGGGAGACCCTGTCTCAAAAAAAAAAAAAAAAGCATGCCTAATGGTCATAGTCTTCTAGTGTCCATTTAAATGGAAACATTTCATTAAAGTAGGCAAAATATTTGTTAAGTTCTGGTGCTTCAATGAATTAACAACATTCTCTTAGAATGCAGAAAAAAATATGAATCCTGGTGTAATCAAGCATGGTATCTGGTCATGATAGGTGTCCCTGGTAGGCAGGGACAGCATCTGTCTGTTCAACACCAACATAGGTAAGCACAGGACAGGAGGAGCCGTTACTGTCAACACGGGGTGCCAGTCCCCTCACGCCTCATTCATCCGAAGTCAGGACGGCAGTGGAAGCTGGAGTCTCAGTCCCCACAGCTAGCTCTGGGCTGAGGACTGTGTTCTCTAGCTCCCATGATGTCAGTCAAGCTTGGGAAATCCTTGCCACCACCAAGCCAAGAGGTCTGCTATGCCATGGGGGGGGGGGGCGTCAGCCTCCATGCCCACCTGTCCAGAAGGCGTCCTCACCTGAGTGATAACAGCCAATCCCAGCTAATAAAAGCCAAGGTTTGTCAAGTCCTTTTGCCAGCTCCTAAGTGGCGCTAGCTGGCTGCTGGCTGGGACAGCGGCAGGAAGAGGAAACACAGCAAAAATGTGAGAGTCCACCAGTGTCCCTGAGGGAAGGCCTTGATGAGGTCTCCTAAGTGTCTGCAAAGCCCAACACTCATAGAAAACAAGACAGAGCAAGACACAGGCACCATGGAGGCCAGCCTGGAAGAGCTGCACCATCCGAAAGATGAACTCTGCTCAGTCTCCATATGTGTCCCAAACATCCCTTGAACCCTGTCAACTAAATGCACATAATTGCTATCTGTCTATAACCCACATAGTTGCTATTTTCCCATTTTATTAGCCTACATTATGATATAACTAACTGCTTTCATTATATTTTTATTCATAGATATTCTTATATTTTGATCATATTCCCCTATTATCCACTTCATGTTATTTTCCCCCTCAAAACTTTTTTCTTATTTATTTATTGAGAATGATTGTGTGTGCCTTTAATACCAGTACTCAGGAGGAAGAGGCAGGCTGATCTCTGTAAGTTTGAGGCCAGCCAGGGCTATACAGTGAAACCCTAATTCTAAAAAAAAGTTATACAGTTCTACTTCTTTCTCTTTCTTTCCTTCTTTCTTTCTTTCTTTCTTTCTTCTTTCTTTCTTTCTTTCTTTCTTTATCCTGTGGGGTGTGTGTGTGTGTGTGTGTGTGTGTGTGTGTATACATACATACTTCTGTGGGTTGTTCATGCCACAACACATGTGGTGGTCAGAGGACAACTTTTTGGAGTACATTCTCTCCTTCCACCAAGTAGATGCCAAGGAACACACTCAGATCGTCAGGCTTGACGGCAAGCACCTTCACCCACTGCACCATATTACCTGCCCTCCCTCTTCTACTTTCCTGTTGTTTTTTAATCTAGATTCCGCATTTGAGGGAAACATGGTATTTGCCTTCCTGAGTCTGGCTTATTAAGATGATGATCTCCAAAGCCATCTATTTTCCTGCAAGTGACATAATTTCATTCTTCTTTGTGGCTGAATATAGAGCACTGTGTATACATACCCAGCTTGTTCCTCTTCTGATACCTCTGTTCTGTGTAAATGGCACTACATCAGCGTGGCTGTCTGAGCACAGCATAGCCCTGGGGTTCTTAGCTCTCCTCACACGGGAGGGGGCTAACACAGGGCACTTCATTTGCCCTCTCAGAAGCCCTCTAAAGCAGACATTTCCTTTAGACACATGAGAAAATCAAGATTCAGAGAGACCTAAGTAACTTCCTCAAAGTTATCCAGCTGGTAAATGTTGAAACAAATTTTGTTTGAGGCCCATTGGATCTGATGCTGGATAGTGCAGCATGCTATCCTGATGTCATCAGAAGGGAAGAGAGAGGCAGGCCTTTGAGGTGGGATATCCGAGGGGGAAGACCCTTCTGCCTCCAGAAGGTTCCTCACTGCACCCTCCAGGCAGCTGCTATTTCAAGGGCTGACTCTCATGATGAATGTGGCCAGGGCCCATGTGAAATGTAGTATGTCTTGATTTAGTGAGGCATTTGATAGGTCACCTGATGAAATTTTACTTGCAAAATTAATTCAGATTGTCTTGGCTGGGTCCTGACATCACCCAGGCAACAGACAGGCTGGAACATGTACACAGTGGACAGAAGAAGAAGCTTCGAGGGGCAGGACTGGGGCACAAGGGGTGAGTGCAGCCCCACAGGACACTGGGAAAGCAGCATGTATTGTTTTCTTTCCCCCAGTGTGGCAGGCTCAGGGCCTGCAGCAAGGAGATGCCAGGTTGGATGCGAGAGTCCCCATGGGGAAAGGGCAGTAAAGTGAGGAAGACACAAGATGAGCCTGCGGGGCCTTTCTAGTCCCCAGATTCTATGTGATCACGAAACCTGGCCTAGGGATGCACTGACAGAGCATGAGCTGAGTCTTCAGTGCAGTCATCAAGCAAGCTCAGAGATCCAGCCACCCATCCAAGTCGGGAAATGTGAGCTGAGGCCAGGCCAGCTCTGCAGCTGGAGTCACAGGTCAGTGCCTTCTGCAAGCATGGGAAGGTGGGTGGTCAGCTCACAGGGAATGTCCACTCACGCCAGCAGGAGCTGTGAACCACTGCTGGGAGGCTCGGAACTAGGTAAAGGACAAGACAAAGCACAGAGACAATGGCAGAGCCCGAAGAATCAACCCAGTGCACAGAGTTGACTAAACTGACACAGGGGGTGGGAACATGTCTGCCATTCACAATTAACAAAGGAGAGATGAATGACTGTAATTACAAACCTGTAGAGCACAGTTTAAAACAAAAATGTTCCCTTTGAGTATCCAAAGTAGGGGGGACACAATAATGTTTCACTTTTCATTTTTTTCCATTGTTTAAGAATTTCGCCGGGCGTGGTGGTGCACGCCTTTAATCCTAGCACTTGGGAGGCAGAGGCAGGTGAATCTTTGTGAGTTCAAGGCCAGCCTGGTCTTCAGAGCGAGTTCCAGGACAGCTGGGGCTACAGGGAGACCCTGTCTCAAAAAGACCAAAAAAAAAAAAAGAATTTCATACATGCATATAATGTGTTTTGGTCAAATCCACCTCCCTCTCTCTACCCTGTCCCCCACCACCTCACTCTCAAAACTTCATGTGTTCTTCTCTTTGTTTAACTTAACCCACTGGGCGTACTTAGTGCTGTCTGTGTGTCTGAGCACAGGACCAGCTATGGGAGGATAGGTAGCCTCACTGAGACTACGTCCCTGAAGAAAGCTGACTCTCCCTCCCCTGGCAGTCATCAGTTGCTAATAGTTCCTTAGTTAGGGGCGGAAATTTACGAACCCCTCCTCCATACATTCCGGATTTAGGCAAGCCTGTTATCATGCAGGTCTTGTACAAGCAGTCACAGCTACTGTGACACGTAATAGTTTATGTGTGCGAGGGAACTGTCATGTCCAGCAAGTCCTGTTTCTGATGTCCACTCTCTGTGGCTCTTACAATGTTTCTGCTCCCTCTCCCTCAATGATCCCTGAGCCTCAAGGAAAGGGGATGTGATATAATTGCCCCATTCAGAGCGGGCACTCCACAGTCTCTTGTTCCAGTACCTACTGACACTATCCACTGTAACAAAGAAGCTTCTCAGGCAGGTGTGGTGGCGCACACCTTTAATCCCAGCACTTGAGGCAGAGGCAGGTGGATCTTTGTGAGTTCAAGGCCAGTCTGGTCTACATAGTTCCAGGAGAGCTGGGGCTACAGGGAGACCCTGTCTCAAAAAGACAAAAAAATAAAACAACAACAAAAACAAAAAAGAAGCTTCTCTGGTGAGGGTTGAGATTAATGAGCAGTTTATTACTATGTTCATTTAGTAGAACTATAGTGTTATGTTCTCTCCTAGAGCCTATGGCCTAGACAACCACAGGGTTTTTGTTGTTCTTGGGTTTTTTGTTTGTTTTGTTTTGTTTTTGCTCAGTTAATGGTACCAGGTGTGAGTTCCACTTTATAGAGCAGACTTTATTTATTTATTTATTTATTTATTTATTTATTTATTTATTTATTTTGGTCTTTTTGAGACAGGGCCACCCTGTAGCTCCAGCTGTCCTGGAACTCACTACGTAGACCAGGCTGGCCTTGAACTCACAAAGATCTGCCTACTTCTGCCTCCCAAGTGCTGGGATTAAAGGCATGTGCCACCACATCTAGCTTATAGAACAGAGTTAAAATCCAATAAGAAAGTGGCTGGTTACTCTCATAACATTCATGCTACTATTACACCAGCAGGCATATCCGGTCAAGCCAATCCTAAAATAGAGGGTTCAGGTAAAGCCCATTCTCAAAATGGTTATCACTGGTTGGATATTGAGGAGCCAAGGTACTTAGAGAAATTGAGTGGGCCAAAGAGAAACCAAATGATCAAAAAGCACGCTGATATGTCTAAGAAATCTGCTCAGGCCTCTTCTTAAACCTGATGAGAGGTGAGTGGAATTGACTGGGGTGAGGGATTCTGATTCCTGTATGTACTTGGTATTTCCCTCATGCACGGATTTGATGTGACTTGCGTTCTGAAGTTCAAGCTCTGTCATGTGAAGAGTAGAGGGAAGTGGGAAGACAGTAGTTGTTTGGACTAGGAGGGAAGCCAGCAGAAGGGGAACAGTTGTTTGGACTGGGGGTATATTTTGTTGAGGAATTGAACAGGAGCGGGGGATGCAGAAAGGAATGTGTATGCTATCTGAATCACCAGTACAGAAACCTGTAACAAGAAGGGTTCTAGGCTTTCTCTACCATCCCTTCATTTCTAAGTGCGTTCAAACCTTTTGACACTGTGCAGCCAGCTTGTCCTCCACAAAATTCATGATCAGAGATCATGAATTTCCAGGAGATCCAAGTTTGGCTCCCAGTACTCATGTCAGGCAGCTCATAACCACCTGTAATTCCAGTTCCCTCTTCTGGCCTCTGTAAGCACTGCACTTATATGTACAAACCCTCACAAAAGCACACGCATATATACATTTGGAGTGGAGAGGAGACAGGGTCTTACTATGTAGCCCTGGCTAGCCTAGAATTCAGTATATAGAGCAGACTGTCCTCAAACCCTCAAACTCACCGTGTTTGCCTTCCAGGTGCTGAGATTAAAACTGTAGGTCAGTGCATCTGGAATATCATTAAAAGTAAAAAAAAAAATAAATAAATAACAAATAAAAAGATACTTTTAAAATTCATGCTTAAGGACTAAAAAGATGACTCAGCAATTAAGAACATTGGTTGCTCTTGCAGAGGACTGGTTTAGTTCCCAGAACCCATATGATGGCTAACAGCCATTCATAACTCCAGTTCCAAGGGACCTGACACTTTCTTTTGGCCTCTGTTGGCACTGTGCACACATGGTACACTTACATGCAGGTAAAACACTCATACACATAAAATAAAAATAAATCTTACAAAATTTTAATTTATGCTTGAGAACCACACGATCAAGTTGCAAAAAACAAAATCTCATAGTGTTTTAAGTGAGTTTCTGATTTTGTACTATGCTGTACATATAGCTGTCTATGGCTGCATGTGGCCCATAGACCACAGGTTGGCTTCACCTGGTTCTTGACCTAGACCTGCCGCATCTAACTAACTGATCACTAGCATTAGGTTAAACTCTCTGTGTGCTGGTGTGAAAACCCAATAGGACTTTAAAATGTTATTCTGTAAGAACTGCTCACAAGTAGCCAAGAGTGAACCTAGCAACAGTTAGAAATATGACCTGTAGGCGATGGAAGCAGCTAAATAAACACTACGGTTGCCTAAGTCAAGTCCAAGGCAAGGCAGTTTTATTGTCTCCAAGACACACAGCTTATCGTGACCTGATTCCCGGTGGGCTACTACATCAATAATGACAGTAGTGGGCAACAGCCCCAAGGCCTTGCATGACAAGGAAAAGAAACACACACACTGTGCAACTCCCAGCTTTCCTGAGAAGCGAAAAGGGCCAGGAACAAAAGGCAGACCTTCTGGACCCCTCCTTCCCTCTCTCCTCCAGGTACCAAATACAAAACTTCCCAGTGGACTGTCAGGAAAGCCAGGACAGGAGAGGCCACAAGCTGTGCGCATCTGGCACAGCCTCAGCCCAGTGTGGATTTCACTGGGAGAAGATGGAAAAGAATAAGCATTGGTTCAGTGAATCCAGAACAGGGTAGGAAGCTTTCTGAGTGACCTTGATGCAATCCAGAGTTGGAGAAGCCAACGGTAGCCCTGTGCCTGCTGTGTCAGCACTCAATGCTTGTTCACTTTTCATCTGGCCCTGGAGCCTCACTGTGGCTTCTGGGTCACCAACCAATAATGAGCCCTCCTACACCTAATGCCTAAACAAGAAGCCACTAGCTGGGCTTTTGCCATGCCTTCTGGGGCTTACATGCCCCTTTGCAGGAGATAAGCAGGAAGTGAGACACAGACAGCAGCCTTCCTGGCCTGCAGAGCATGGGGACAGCACTTATGTCTGGAGCCACAGAGAACCTCCTGGTATCTCATCCACCAGCTCCAGCCTCGAGGCTTCATGGGCCACATCTTGGGATGCTAATGTGACTGTGTGGTTGATCTTGCTACCTCCCGACCTGCTCCTTTATACTGTCACATGCTGAACATGCTTACCGTGCCCCAGAGCTGAGCACTCCTGTTTGAAAGGAAGACCATAAGGGCTCACCAACTGAGTCCAACTGTCAAGAGACTGGGACAGAAGAGGAGGCCAAATTGCCCCTCTTGGCCAGTGCTGGTAACTCAGATACGAGCCTAGGCCAGGAGCCTGGGTAGAAACTACAAGGCTGGAAAATACTGTCATTCACTGCTGAGAATGGCGAGGACACTCAGATCAGAATGCTAATGCTGGAAGATGCTACAAAGAATAATTCATCACCACCACCAACCACCCCATTTCCAAAGATAAACAGCCTCTGCCAATGATATCCTGGGTTCACAAACTCATCCAAAGATTGTTTTTCCTGGGTCCATTTGGCCCTAACCCTAGTTTTTCTAAATGTATATATTTATATCTATCCCCTTCTTGTTACATTCATTTAGCTTTACAGGGGTCTACAACAAAGAGCATCCTAGATCGTGTGTGTGTGTGTGTGTGTGTGTGTGTGTGTGTGTGTTTTCCCTGCCATGATCCACAACCATTAAGTATCCATCCTAGCTAGGGAAGCCCCACCTCCGGATGGGTTTATGTTCTGAAATTTGACCTGGCCACTATGTCTTGGACCTTGGTGTCCTGCCCCCACCTCCTCTGTACTCAAGCAGCATGCAGAGCACACAGTGCACTTTCTCGGGCAGTGGGAAATCTCACGAGGCAGGCAATTACAGTTACTCAGCCTGAGTGAGGCTCAGCAGCAGCGTAGTTCTTGCTCCCAGCCTGTTCCCTGACCCCTTTTAACTTCCTCCCTCTCCAAGCACCCCCAGCACTCCTTCACTCACAATCCAGGCTCAGGGGAAGCCATGTACTGTTTACTGGTTCAGGACATAACCCTCAAGTGCAGGTCAGGCCTTCTTTTCTCAACAGTCTCTTAGAAAATTAGCCAGTTTCTCATTCTCCCTGCAGGTCAAGTTCACCTGGGGTCTAACACTCTCACTTCTTCCTGACTCCCTCACTGTTATCATCCCTCCCTTCCCATTTTCAGCCTATCCCCGCCAGTTCTCTGATAATGTTCTTCACTAGCTCCCCAATGGCCTCTAACAAACCAACCTCCCAGGACTTCAAATCACGTGACAGGGGATGAAGAGAAGGCTCAACCATTAAAAGCACCGGCTGTTCTTGCAGAGGACCTGGGTTCAGCTCCCAGCACCCACATAGTGGCTACAACTACCCATAATTCCAGAACTCTTCTGCCACCCATCCACGCATCTGAGATATCACCTCTCCTGGTGTCACCAGGCTTCCCCTGTAGGCTCCTCCCTCTGAAATGCTGACTCTCAGAGTTCGGCCACTAGCCCTGGTCTTTCTTACCGCACACACTCTCTCTGGGTGATGTAAGCCCTTTACTCTGCTGGTGATGCCTAGTCCCAGTTTTCAGTGTCTCTTCTTCCTGGGAGATACTTGGATGTACACCGGGATGGCACATCATTTTTTTGTAGATAACCTCCAGCCCTTTGCCTCTCCCTCAAGAGACTGACAGCCAAGCACAGCCTTGCACTTTCTACTTAATTATCTAATGAATATCTGTTCAACAGAGAACCCCAACCCCTCCACTCACACGCTCCCCGAGCCCTGCTCTTCGGTGCTCTTACCTAAGAATCCCATCCTTTAACCACCCATAGCCAAGGCCGCCTCATCCCCTGGAAGTCTTGGCACCTCGTCATTCTGTATCTGTCCCTTTGACTGTGACACCTTCTTCCCCCACCTGAATGTCACAGCCTTCTGAGTGGTGTCTCACTTCCCCTGTCACCCTCTGACAGTCCATTCTCCCTGTGGCAGTCACCACAATCTCTTAAAAATGCAAATAGGGGGCTGGAGAGATGGCCTAGCAGTTAAGAGCGCCGACTGCTCTTACAGAGGACCCGGGTTCGATCCCCAGCACCCACATGGCGGCCGAGAACTGTCTGAAACTCCAATTCTAGGAGAATTCCAGTTCCAGGGGAATTCAATACCCTCTTCTGACCTCCACGGCATTGCACAACACAGGTGCACAAACCTGCATGCAGACAGTACATTCATACACATACAGAAATAAAAAAAATAAAATAAATTTTAAAAAATGCAAATAGTACCTTGTTGCTCCTTTTCTCAGAATCCTTTAAAGACTTTTCAGTGCACTTAGAACCAAGCCCATTGCAACTGACAGAAAAGCCAACTCAAAGGGGCATAAAGGATAAAAACTAATTTGCTGAGGATAGAATGGCTGGATTGTTGACCTCACGTCTTCACACCTTGATAGCAGATAGGGGCTTTTTCTGAGTGGTCACCTAGGCTAGCCTCAGTCCCGGCTGCTCAGCAAGAAGTCCTTAGCCCCCCTCTCCCAGGCTTCTGTCTGCTTAGCAGGACCCCTTTTCTCCTCCTCACTGCAGCAGCTGCTACCTCTCCCAGCTTGCCTGCCAGCCCCAGCTCTGCCAGTTACTGGCAATCAAGCCCTTCTCAGTCTTGCTTGGTCTCGTCCTGGCTTCTTCTGGAGCTAAGCAGCTGAGCTTGGGGGAGCCCGCTGGCTAGCCCCTCCTATCCGTCAGTACTGTTTACATCCTCTTAAAGGGAAGAAGCCTCTAAACAGGTGCTTCTCATCATCTCCTGCATGTGTCAGTTTTGGGTCTATCCACACTGACTCACATAACCCCAGGAAATGGGGGGGGGCATATTTCTTCCAATACGAAATAGTCAAGAGGGGCTGGAGAGATGGCTCAGCCATTTAAAGCACTGGCTGCTCTTGCAAAGGACCAGAGTTCAGTTCCTAGCACCCACATGATGGCTACAACCATTCATAATTCCAGAGAATCTTCTGCCTCATGTGGCCTCTGGGACATTGCATGCCTGGGTGCACTTAACTGCAGCCAAAGCAATTGCACACATAAAATAAAAATAAATAACGTTTTATTTTATATTTATGTGTGTATTGCCTGTATGTATGTAAGTGTACCCATGTCATGCCATCCCCTGGGAAGACAGAAGAGGGGATTGGATGCCCTGGAACTGGAATTACAGACGGTTGTTAGCCACCATGTGAGTTCTGGGATTCAAATCCAGGTCTTCTGCAAGAGCACCCAGTGCCCTTAACCATTGAGCCATCTCTCCGACCCCAAATCAAAAATATTTTTAAAAGAAACAGGAAAGAGTGCCCATCCGAGAGTGTCATGGTTGCCTAAGGTAACAGAGAGGCAAAGAAGGAAATCCTGGCCAGGTGGCACATGCACCAAGCTTGAGAACTACCCAGGATACCACACCCCACGCTACCACACCCCAGCCTGTATGCCATGGATACATGGTTTCCCAGTTTCTAGGAAAGATGTGCTCCTGAGCAAGGGTCCTTACATACAAGAGGCTTCTCACTCCCCTGGACATTTGCCCACCTCTGCCAGAGACATCTGACCACTCTCCTAGCCTCTGGGGGTTCCAGACCCCTGTCTGTAGGGAAAAGGGTTTAGAGATGAAACTCTGGAATTCTCCTACCCATGGTGACACTTGTCACTCTACACACCCCCACTGCCATCACAGCAGATTTTCCAAATGTCAAAAGGTTGCATCATTCTCTCTTTAAAACCCACTACTTGGGGAGAAAGGCCAAGTCCCCCAGCAAGGCTGTCATCTCCTCCTCTAGGCATGAGCTCCAATGTCAAGCACACCTCCCCTTCCCTTGCCACAGGGTCTTCATTGTGGCCATTCCCACTGTTGGGAATCCCCTTGCCTTCTGCCTCACATCTTCACCTACTTACCAGTCTACTTATCATTCAAAGATCTGCCTTTGGATATTCCCCCCCTCCTCCCTACTCACACCATCCATGGTGTGGACCTCCCCTCCACTCCTACCCTGGCTGGCCCCAAGAGCATGGCCATTGCTTTTATACAGCAGGAGCCAGAGGCAGCATCAGGCCTAAGAGTCCAGTAGGCATACTCTGTGACTCAGGCTGAGTTACCTCCTGCACCAGTCCCAGGTGACAGTAAACCTGGGCCCCCATGCCTGAATTTCCCAAGATCCTGCTCCTGTGAACAGCCCCCACGTGTACATCCTCTCAGAAGACACCCAGCCAGAGCCCCGCCCACACTGGCAGGCACCCAGCAGCTCAAGGCACATTTATTCCCACTAATGAGAAGTTTTGTAAAGCCCTAACAAGGCCCTTCCCACCAGGCAGGTTCAGTAACAGATTCTTATAAAACATAAATTCAGCACATTAAACCCAGATTCCAGCACATTAGTAGACCCGTGAGGAGGGGCCTGAGTTTAGCAAACACCAAGCAGTAGCTGTCTTTTAATTAAAAAATAATAATGACAAGCTTGCCTAATTTCTGGTCTCTCCCTAAGAAAGATTTTTCCGATTTCCCATGTCAGATGTTGCCATGGAAAACACCAAGTTGTTTATGTCAGGACAAAAGCCATTTCCGAAAGGCTGCAAACAAGAGGAAGCCTTCCCTGCCCGGCCCACCCTCTCCAGCCTCCTTGAGCATCTCCGTTCTTTTTTTTTTCTTTTTTTTTTAAATTTTATTTATTTCTGTATGTCTATGAATGTACTGTCTGCATGCAAGTTTGTGCACCCGTGCCGTGCAATGCCGCAGAGGTCAGAAGAGGGTGTCGGATTCCCCTGGAACTGGAGTTCTTCTGGAATTGGAGTTTCAGACGGTTCTCGGCCACCATGTGGGTGCTGGGGATCGAACCCGGGTCCTCTGCAAGAGCGGTCAGCGCTCTTAACTGCTAGGCCATCTCTCCAGCCCATCATCTCCGTTCTTTTATCTGATCGCTTCCCTAAAAATGTTGGAGACTTCCTGTCCACTCACTCAGGCTTCTGGTCATCTCTGGCCAAATTCTGACCAGGCTCTACTCATGTCTCCATGTCATTTACTCGCCTATCAGTCATTTTCCCACACATCCACTTGTTGCAGTCCCTTTGTGCCAGAAACGAGATGTACAAAGGTTCCCATGCCAAGGTCTATGTCCTGGGGAGTGTGCAGTCCAGCCAGAAAGGTGGGCAGGACCACAGAAGAGGCATCCTAGGGCATCCTGGGGACATACGGGAGTGCGATGGGGTCTCAGAAAGGCTTCTAACCAAGGCTTCATAGAGATGGCTATGGAGCCGGCTCCTGAGAACGGTGGAACGGAGAGGGATAGACTCAAGTAGATCAGGCAACCCATGCAAAGAGACTGGGGCATAAAAAGATATAGAGGAATTGCTGCCAGACCCCAAGGGTCAGGCTGCCAGAGCAGCATGCCACGATGCTGTGAGAGACTGAACTGGACATTTGGTGGCACCTCGCCCAACTCATCCCACAGTCTCACTGCACTGAAGCTGTGTGACCCAGATCAGAGTAAGATTAGGTGGACCAAAGATACATGTGTCCTCTAACAAGATTAGGAACCCTTTGCATCTCCATTCCAAGCCCAGTCCTAGGTGGCCTGAAGCCCCATCACCATCACCTATTCTGTCCTTAATCCCAGGAGCCCATAGTGCAGAGGGGGCTTTGGGAGGCACTGGATGAGGACCCTATGACTTGGGAAGGCCTAACAACGATACTGAGTGGGTCTCTAAGGGGAAGGAATCAGGCCACTGGAATTCAGGCTCAGAAGCTCCACACCGCCAACCTGCCGGATGGAATGCCTACCCTCTGGCTGAGCCCAGGCAAGCGCCCCTCAGGATGTGCCTTCCAGTGAGAATCACCCAGACTGAAAAACGCCCTCATCACTCCAGTGGAGCACATCTCATTTTAATCCATTTTCCCTGCATGCTGAGAGCTACAACCAGCACTGGAATTGAGTCTGACTAAACCAACTAAGCTGCAAGACTGGATAAAGCTCCTGGTGCTCCCACCATGGGCTCCCCCTGCAGGATGCAGCCCCCAAAGGTCCCCTGTTAGGAGGGAGGGGGCCAGCCACTAAGGAAGGCCCTCCTACTCCCATGAGTCTCAGTAGTTCTCTGTCTTCACAAGGCAGGAGTTCAAGAACCCCAAAGGAACAACTATGATCCAAAGATTCCTGAAACTGGGCTGGAGAGATGGCCTAGCAGTTAAGAGTGCCGACCGCTCTTGCAGAGAACCCGGGTTCGATCCCCAGCACCCACATGGCGGCCGAGAACCATCCGAAACTCCAATTCCAGGAGAACTCCAGTTCCAGGGGAATCTGACACCCTCTTCTGACCTCCGTGGTATTGCACGACACAGGTGCACAAACTTGCATGCAGACAGTACATTCATACACATACAGAAATAAATAAAATTAATAAAAAAATTTAAAAAAAAAGATTCCTGAAACTGATGGTCCCTAACTTATAATAAATCAGGACTTTCAGAATCCACCCTGGAAAAGACTCAGATAACAGGTCCAATTCCTCCATCTGCCAAAGAAAGAGACCAACAAATAGCCTGGGCCCCAGAGTCAAACCATGCATTAAAACTCTTGAGCACCAATTTGATGCCATCAGGGGAAAATTCCACACCTGATCATGTGACAGACAGGTCACAGTCAAAACACAGGTACACTAAAATACCAAACAAAATTATCTTCCAGGTTGAAGAGATGGCTCAATAGTTAACAGTAATGGCTGCTCTTGCAGAGGACCCGGGTTTGATTCCCAGAATGGCAGCTAACAACTGCCCTTAGCTCCAGTTTCAGGGGAATCCAAAATCCTCTTCCAACCTTGGCAGGCATTGCATGACATGGGTGCACTTACAAATATACAGGCAATACACTCATATACATAAAATTAAAATAATACTTAAAAAAAGATTTGGGTCCTATCCCAGGATATCTCATGATGCACATAAGAATATTTAAAGATCAGGAAAATCCAAGATCCAGAACACTCTGGTCCTAAGCATCCTGAATAACATGTACTCACCCTGTAGTGTTTAGAAGCATTTAGAAACATCTTTGCCACACAGCAGCTGCTCCACAGTTGTCAGTTACTGTTTGTTATTGGCATTTTGGACATGCTAGGATTATAAACAATTTCTATCCTCTTACATATGCTTCACTGTGTTTTAGTGTATATATCACTTTCTAGACATGAAAAAAAAACTAAGGAAATAGTTTTAAGTTTCAGCCAAAAGAACATTCCAAAGATACGAGATAAAGTAACATTAAATGAGAGACCTCCATTTCTGGTTCTACTACATAGTCTCATCAGAGTAACAGAGTCTCCACTGCTGGAGACTGACTCAGAGGATTGGAGATACATTCAGTTGGTAGAGTGCTTGCCTAACATGCTGGTTCATCCCCAGGACTGCATGAACCAGGCATGGTAACACATGCCTGTAATCCCAGCACTCCCGAGGTAAAGGCAGGAGGGTCAGAAGGTTAGTGTATCCCCACCCACATAGCACAAGATTAGCATACTACATGAGATCCTGTCAAAAAAATAAAATAAAAAAGACAAGGCACACAAGTTAGAGCCCTGCAGGGAACCAGAGGCAGCTGACTCAACACCCACTGCACTAGGTCTGGGCCACCTCTGGCTTACTCACATCTCTCAGGCTCTGTGAAAACTCCCTGGCACAGCCGCAGATGATGATGAAATCTCAGATTCAAGTGCAGACCACTGCAGCAGGATCCTACCTTGTCTCTGACTAGCTGTGCAACCTGGAGCCATCTGTGTATCCTCTCTGCCTCAGTTTCCGCATTCACCAAACAGGAATCTTCAGGCTCCAGGCTTCTGTGGGCAGTGCACTCTGCCCAGGTCCATTTTGGGTAAAGGATTTGTGCTCAGTGGGTCCTGGTTCCTCTCTGCTGCAGTTCGCCAGTCTTCTCTAAATGATCCCTTGACGACAAGGCCCAAATATGGCTTGGATGGCTACAGTCTCTGTTGATTCCTCCCAGCTTTGTTTCTAATTCTGATTTCTCACCCCTGCAAGGGACCAAAGCTTCTATGCCCCATAGGACAGGTCTCTTGTTTGTTCCCAGATAACTGAACATAGCCTGTTCCAATCATTTAGACATATACCTGGGGTGGGAGGAGAAATGGAACGACAGTCTCCTAATTACAGTCATGCTGAAATCTCCAAGTTTAAAACAAGTATTTCTAACCACTTTATCAAAGTTTGATTGATATATTAAAAGTTGCACATACCGGGACTGGAGAGATGGCTCAGTGGTTAAGAGCACCGACTGCTCTTGCAGAGGACCCAGGTTCGATTCCCAGCATTCATATGGTGGTTAAAAAAAAAAAGCTGCACATAGGAAGATCAAGGCAGGACACATGCTTGCTGGACCTCATTTGGGTGACCATGGTGGGGAGGGACCCCAGTGTGGAGCACAGGGGCAGGATTGATGACTGTTTGGGTTTGCCAAGGAGGAGCCTTCAAGCACTTCCTTGGGGAAAACATGACATCTTTTGGTAAAAAAAAAAAAAAAAGA